>NTHP01000012.1:2556213-2586592 GCA_003416845.1 Oplegnathus fasciatus | reverse complement strand
TCTGTGGTGGCTTAGTTTCTGTTCTCCTGACAGAGAAACAAAATGTCAATGAATAACACCTGTAATGTGTGATATTGAATCACTGAAGCAATGACTGCGCAGAGAAAGTCTTGATGTGGGTCCAAAATGGGGAAGAAAAAAAAAGATGCATTTTCAAATTGATCTGCGTTGGTGTGAACATGGTGCTAAGTTTTAACAATATTTGTGAGGGGATGGGGGCGGGTACTTCATGTGCGAGGAGAGATGGCTGTAGTTTTGGGCAATGAGGTGTAAGTGTTATGAACTGAGCATAGAGTGTGACATTCAGATGGGAATGTTCGTCTCTGTTTGTGGTCAAAAACTCTAATTAAGGTCTGTAACTTTACTTGTAATCTGATTACAACAGAAGAGAACACCCAAAAAGCCCTCAGAAGACAAAGCTGGACTTCACGGTTTTGCTTACACTGCGTCAATATATTGACATCCATTGTGTGAATGATTCTCGGGGATGTCGGTGGGGATTCAAGGGTACGGCAGGTGATGGAATATGTCGTGTAGCATTCGATTCCACGTGTATTTGTGTCAAATGGCTGTGGAGGGATCGATCTCGCGCGCAAAATGATGTATGCGTGTATCATGTGATGAGGTACGGGGCCAAGGTTTTAGGCTGAGAGCTCTGTAATTCATTACAGCTATGTGAGCGTTCGTGTGTGTGTGTGTGTGTGCGTGCGCGAGAGACTGTTTGTGTGATTCATAAGATGGAACCCGCCTGGCTATGAGGGAACTCATTAGACTCCTGTCGTCTCGCCTCCCGGTAGGAAAAATACCTGGCATCTGGGAGTTTATATTCCCTCTTCTTTACAACTCTCTCTCTCTTGCTCTTTATTGCTTCCACACTCTGTGTCACAAAATCCAAGAGCAATCACCAATCAATCTTGTACACTCACCTAGCCCTCTGTCTGCTGCTAACCACCACCTGCCTTCTCCGGTTTTCCTTCACCGCACACTCAGCCTCCTCTTCAGTCACATTCAAACACATCCTCTTCTCCGGCTTTTGTATTATATCCCATTAAGTCTCATCAGGCTCATCGCCTCATCCTTCTGTAATCATGTCATCCGTGCATTCTTCTCATCCTCCTTACTTCAGCCAAGTCATCTATCACTCTTCTGCCTTGTCTCCTCCATACTTACGGTCTACATTTTTTTAAAACTCCCAAGTGATTGCTTGTCACTGCTGATTGTATGACTCTGACACCTCTTTCCCCCCTGCTCTCCTCTCACCTACCCCGTACCTATAATTTCACTTTCGTCGCCAAGGAGATCCTGTCTGCTTGTGCAAGTCATGTCACAGGTTTAATGCAGGTGAACGAGGAATGAAACAGGCTGCATTTTCATGACAATTCACATCACACAAGAAAGTGAGCAAAAGAAAAGAATAATCAAGGCCAACCAGGAAGGCATCGGAAACAGACACTTTTTTTTGAATCCATAAAATGCACTTGTGGAATACAGCTACAAGTTCTACCCCTGAGAGGACTTATTTTGGGAAATAAGTTGCTCTATGTTTAGCTGTTTGAAAGTGGAGAAAAAAAAAGAGCTGAAAGTGGGACACAAGTTGTTTTACATTATTGGAAATTCAGAACCACAGTAAAACATTTCTTTTTTGAGGAAGCGTACAGATNNTGGTCATTTCAGAGACTGCCCTCCCAAGAAAAGCAACAGCATCAGCCATTTCTGCAAATGCCAGATGACAACATACGTTCAAGTGGCAAAGCTACCGGCCATAGGAATTAGGACTCTTGTCCTAAGTAGTGTGACACTGTTTTTGAGCTACACAGTCCACACAGAGCGGAAGTTCAGGTGGACGGATGGGTAAAGAAAACGTCAGACTTTGACACGCTTGTGTCTTACCGGGAGTCAACGTTGGTTTCTTTTAACCATGACCACAATTGNNTTGACCAGTGGTTATCAGCCATGACGATGAAGGTACCCTAACTTTAATGAAGTAGGCCTACTTCTTTTAATCCAAACCATAATGCTTCCCTAACCTTTACCAGGTTGGTTTTATGCCTTAATATAACCAAAACTCAACAATAATGGTGTCTGAAAATAGTTTAATTACATATATACCAGCTTTTGAAGGCACTTGTAAAATCTTCTTGCCAGCAGGGGTGTTTGATCAGGTCAGTTTGGGACAGCCATGAAAAACAAGGTACATTGCAATAATTTAAAATACTTTTTGTCATTTCAGCACTTATTCAGAATAGGTGCATTAAGTATAGGGCTGTAAACAGTTATTTATCCGATTTATCTGTCAATTATTTCTTCAACAATCAAGCGTGTCAAAGGAATTTGATGTGATAGTAGTCAACTTTATTAACATTATTTTAATAAGTTACAAAGCAAGCTAACTTGTATTGTTTTGTTAAGGCAGGTAAAGCACGTTTGCAAAGTTAAATGTTTACATTTAGATGTTATTCAATATATTCTATGATCACAAAATATGTTCTCAATCAAGCCATGTATGCACAGTTAAATGTTTACATTGTTATTCCATTTCTTATGTTTAATAAACTGTATTCTAAAGTTTTACTAATGAACCCTCTGGTTTCTTCAGGCTTCAGGATGTCAGGATAATCTTCAAACTGGCAGCAAATTATAGGCTACATCCTGATAAATATCGATATTGATCAATATGGAAAAATTATTGTGATAATATTTTTTGCCATATTGTCCAGCCCCAATTTAAAGATGGAACTTGCAATGGGCATTTTTCACTGAAGGATTAATTGAAAATATAATGGATTAAATATTAAATGATGATGAAAGTAATTGTTAATTACAGCCCTACTTAACCAATTGATCCTTTGGTCTCAAATGTAAAAAAAGAAAAAAAAAAGGGAAAANNCAGTCCAAACCCCCAAGATAATCAATTTTCAGTGACGTATAACTTGGACTTGCATCCTTATCTCTTTTTCTTGTTCTCATGTATTTCGGAGAAGAACTCAACGAAGACTCCCTAGAGCAGATGCTAATGGCTAACGGCACTAACCAATCAATCAGTCAATCAAGTTTATTTGTCACATGTAATCATATAAAGTACAATCACAGTGAAATGTAATAAGTAGATCATGCTCAACACTGTCTACGGTAATTAATGGCAGAATAAAGTAGACAACACCTTTCCTAATTAGGCCTACACTGCATAAATCTTTACACATGGACATTACTGATAGATGCCTTTTAATTCTTGGCACTTTATTTTTTTGTGTTGGGAAATTTTTATTTGTAAAATAAGTATTTTTATGAGAAAAAGGTTGAAAGATTAATGGTAGAAGTTATGGTTGTTATTCATTAGTAAGTTAACCAAAGGATTAATCAACTAATCAGAAAATATTCGATAGGTCAATCGTTAGATTAATCGACTAATTGAAAAATCGATAATCGCCAAAAAAAAAGTATCGTTAGTAGCAGCCTTATGTATGTAATACTAGACTTTGAGTAGTTAGAACCAGCAAATATTGGAATTTTGCTTAGCAAATGACTTCAATAAAGAATTACACTGAACAAAAATATGAACACTTTTGTTTTCGCTTCCATTTTTCACGAGTTGAAACCAAAAAATCTAAGGCTTTTTCTACGTACACGATAGGTATATTTGTCTCAAATTTTGTTCACAAATTTGTTTAAATCTGTGTTAGTGCGCACAGCTCCTTTGCCAAGATAATCCATCCACCTGACAGGTGTGGCATATCAGGATGCTGATTAAACAGTATGATTAGTACACAGGTGTGCGTTGGGCTGGTCACAATAAAAGGCCACTCTAAAATGTGCAGTTTTATTACACAACATAACGTCACAGATGTCGCAAGTTTTGAGGGAGTGTGCAATTGGCATGCTCAGGGTCAGGGTCTTGACCCTGGTGAGGATGANTGTCGCACTGCATGAGGCAAATGGTGGTCACACCAGATACTGACATTTCTGATCCATGAGACCGCCCCCCCTCCAGATAAAACTGCAAAAATTGGAGTGAAAACAAAAGTGTTGCGTTTATATTTTTGTTCAGTGTAACTGACTTCAATTATCACAATTGCTATTTTCTTGTTGATCGACTAATTGTTTCAGCAGTCATTAATTGCGACTTAGCTTTGACACTACAGCGGTTACCACAGAACATAGATTTGCGGTGTGTCTCATCTTTTTGGCTCTCCCCCCTCTCTGTTGGGTTTGATTTCACCACATTTTTCCCTCCCTTCACCCTCTTCTCCCCCAGCTTCTCTCCTCTAACCCGTCTACCCACCTCTGCTCCTCCGTGCCCTCTCTTTAGCTGCTGCGATCCACAGGGTAATGGTGCTTGTCGTCTGGAGTCTGTTCCATCAATATGTGGCCCCTCTGTCTGGATCGGGTGGGTCAGCCTGGGTCTGCACTCCCAGTTGCTACTCGCCCATCCACTCAGCCTCACACTCACATCAAATGTCTCTGCACCATCTCTGCTAACTCGACATTTTGTCACCAGCCAAACACTTTTGTAATTTTCAGCCAGTTTTCATCACCCCGTCTTTCTCTAAGCTTTGTTGGTTTCTTAATACTGTACATGATACACAAACAAACACTGTGTTCCAGGCAGAAATTGGTAGTAAATATAACACAAAAACCTGAAACAACATTTGTGAGGACATTCCTTATGCCCTTTTCTTTATAATGGAAATATCAAAATCCCCTAAGATATCGCATCAAACAAAGAATCCTGTGGTATGTCTGCAAACTGCAGAACCCCCAATGAGACCTTTACTGCCTTGAAGTAATCACCTGCAAGCCACACAGGGAGAGGAATAAAGCATGCCAGGCACAAAAGGAGAACTCATAACCATTAAAGTCAGTACAGTAATTGAATGAAAGGTGGGCTGCTGTTTTAGTGGCTGGGGGGCAGGTATGTGCCCTAACAAGATGGCAGGATGCAGGGCTTTTTTTGGTTGTTACAGTAGGTGTTGCATCATTAGATTTTAAGGGCTGATTCAGTGTTTGGATTGGGCTTAGTCAGATGTGAAATGGCAAAAGAGGGATGCTGTCGTTACGACGGGTAATTTCACACAATGATGGATTGACAGAAAGCCCAGTTTACGTTCCTCGTCACATCCTCTTGAGTGTGTGTGCACCTTAGTGTGTGAATACCTGGCTGTTTGTGTTTCCTGTATTTGACTTTGGGTATGTGTGCACTGATGTGGCTCAGTGTGTAGGTGAAGACACTCCGCCAGGCATTTCTATCGGCTGGTAAATTCTTATCTTCGCAGCCCACATAAACACAATTGCGCATCAGTATGCAAGAAAGGATCTTTGCGGTGGGAAAGTGGAACAGTTATAAAATAGGAAAGATTTGTGTGCGTGCACAGGCATATATGTTTGTGTGCATTTCTCCGCATGGGCCTAGAGAGCAGGTTGTCAGCCACCGTGGCATATGGTGTGCACCCAGGTGATGCGCCAGTCTCCACTACCGGTCTTTTTTTTGTGTGCGTAGGTGTGTGTGTGTGTGTGTACCTCTTTCACTCTGATGACCATCTGTGCCCCGCTCTTCAAAGCAGCTCTTTCTGCCCAGCCCCATAGACAAATGAATTATTAAACTGCTTTTGCAGGTGACACCCTAACCATTTGTTACCTCCTCTCTGGCGGGGCAGACACAGACTTGAGGAAACAATCACTCAGAGTCTACGCCCGCACCCTCCCACCTGATCCCCTATCATCTGTGTGCCCCTCTCTGGTTCACTTTCCTGTTCCCATATAGTCATCTTTGACATCCTCCTCTAACTGTAGCACTCCTTTACCACCATTGTCCACTTATTTGATGTCTCTCTGTCCTTATTACCCCATTGCTTTGCCTCTCAAATGACTCCATGCTTAATTTGGTCTCTCTCTCCCACACTCTCCATCCTTCTCTTTCTCACTCTCCCTCTCATTCTCTTGCTGTCCAAAAAAGTCAATCTTTCTCCCAGCTCCAGCCTCAGGGACTGCGACCGCTTGAGGAATCCAATAAGGTTGATTAAGTGATGACAGTATAATTACAGCAATGGCACAGGCACAATCAATCTCTTGCTTCCTGAATAGGATAAATGAGCCGACCTGGGTCATCAGCGTATGGGAGATAACTTCACTCTGCGCATACTCAGATGGAGGCTGAGAGACTAAGTGAAAGACTCAAATGTGAAGAAAGACACGGAGTCTTTTTTTTCAATAAATGTTCTTGACCATTCTTGAGTACAACTTAAAAAAATGCTTGGAAGGTTACCAACTTCTTTTTTCCATGAACTGGATTGACTCCTTGAAAAGTAAACCAGAAGCTCCATTATGAACAGTGGTAACATCTTGGTACATCAATTTATAATCTCACAAGCTGATCTCTAAAGGCCAATTCATAGTGTCCGCTTGGGTCTCTCGGGTACTACTAAAAGTTGAGAAAGGTTCAACTTTATGGAAGTGTCCTCTGACGTGTAGGAGCAAAAACAATCACGCTCAAGGTACCGGGACTTGAATAAGAAAAATTATGCAAGCGCTTCATTGTCCTCCAGTGTAGTGGCACTGGCCCTCATTTATGAAACGAACGTACGACAGAAAACTGGGCGTACGGTCATTTCCACGCAAAGCTCGGCATTTATCAATATGGACGTGAGCGGAGGCAACGATCAAATCTCACGTCAAGTCTCAACTCGTGTACGCACGTTTTCGTGTGAGTGTGGACTTGCGGTGCNGCGTAGTAAATCTGTCGGAGGATTGTTAAGACCATTCTGACTGGCATCTAACCATATGCAGACGTGCATTCATCATTTAAAAATATGTAGCCTGTGGCAAAATAACAACTATGTGTTTTATATCCCTAACACAAATAGGTATTTTCAAATTGTTTGCAATTTACGGGGTTAATAGTTTTTGATATAAGATTAATTTATAGACTATACATATCACGGATGTATAAATTAAATATTCAAACATCAGCTGGAGTTTGACCACGGCAACGCTGTCGACCACAGCAGTGATTTCATTCCATGCAGCATTCTTCCAATGCCACTTTTCAGGCTGCCAAATAAAACTGGTTGTTTAATTGAACTTGTGATGTTAGCGTTTCTATCTCCAGGTCGGAGAAGTTCCTCTTTTTGGCCGGATTACGTCTCTCTATGTTGTAAACTCAAGGGGCGAGGCGTCTAAACAGAGAATATAGAGGTGCGTGATATTTAAATGACGATTGTTTTCAGCCGCCACATTTATCAACGTCCGATCATTCTTACGCTGGGATTGGCGAGATGCGAACGTTTCATGAATCACACGTGAACCCTGTCGTAAGATGATTTCTGCACTCGGATCTGCGCAGGTTTCTACGCTAGATTGATGAATGAGGGCCAATGTGAGAAAAAACATATCGAAGCTGAATGTGTAAATTACATGCTCAGTACAAACGTGCAAGCTTCAGGCTTTTGAGAGACAAGAGACTACCTGCCTCTGCCTGTTTTAACTTATAGACCCAATTAACACCATTTTCTTAGCTTGTAGACCCCATTTACTCCTGGTATTAACACACGAATGCGGCGTGGAGGCGGCGTGGCTCACTTTGTGATTGGATCTCTGCCAGGTGTAAATGCAATCTGTACAATTTTGCCACATTCTTTTCCAACGCGTTGAGAAGTCCCTTAACTGTACAGACTACCTCTTCTTCCTTTGCCGTTGTTTGTAAAGGAAAAATAGGTAGAGGGGAGGTTCAAGAGGGGAGCTCTACAACATGCAATGTGAGAGTTAGGTGAAGAGTAAGGGAAGCCAATCGACTAGTACTAGCAAGCTTCTCCTTACTGATTACCTATTTACCATATAAGTAGTGATAGCCTATTTGGAAAGGATACCAAAAGACTGGCTTAAGAGCGCTTTCAGCTAAGTCCATCTGTCATGTGGACCTTGCCTTGTACGTTGTAGCAGTCCCTCGAGCATATTCTGCATCGTTACCTTTGATCTGGAACGTGCCATGTTTGTTGACAAGTCCGCCAATTCCTCCAGCTCTGCCTATCTAATTTGAGTATATGCAGCCAGAATCGAGATAAAGACACTACTTATTAATACTGCATGTAAATGCAAAGGCCTATGATCAGGTGTCTTTATCCAGATAACAGATTACATGTTAATACCAGATGTATATGGAGATCATAGGCACATACAGAGAGATTGTGGCAAAAAGAGAAAGCAGCATATAGGCAGGTGGGGAAACTCTTTCATCATTTATGTCACTGACATCTGAGTCATTTGTTAATCCTGCTTGATGAAGGCGCCCCGCTACCTAACACAGATCGGCATAGGCTTAATTAACAGGTGCAGCGCTTCAACTCCTGAAATGAAATGCAAGTTTGTAGGAAAAAGATAATTCTCTAAACTGGTTTGATTCCTGGCGAAGTTTGTTGTAGCCTTGTTGATTTTAACTCACAGAGACCAGACTGGGGAATCTTTTTCATCCTGTTTGTTGCTGTTGCAGTGTGCGCTGCCTCGTTTTCTCGCTGAAGTCTTGTAGCAGGTGGCTTGGCATCTGGTCAACATGCTCATAACCCCCAACAAAGCTCATCTCATCGCTTCATCTTTCCGGTCCTATGGTCATCATTAGCAAGTGTTTGGAAATATGGTAATTTTGCTTGTGAATTTCATTGATGGTCCATAATGAAATTTCTTTTTGACTTCCACAGATGGGAAACCAGGAGCTCTGAACGAAACCTGCAATATATACCTGAGAGAGTGAGCTAAATGTTGGCGGAATTATTTTAGGCTACACAGTTCATGACATCAGTGGTGCTTCAAAACATTTCTCCGATCATCAAATTAATACGTTTATGGCTTTTACATCTGAGTATCTTCAAAACCCGATCATCTACGAGAACAATTCAGTTTAATATTAAAAACCCTTTCTGCACTTTAAAAGGGTCAGGTGTGCTGGGTGTTTGACATGGGAGCAGAGGGTGCCTTTCATCTTAAAAGACTTAGGAAAAGAGCCATATTCATGGTCATAACTCATTGAGACTCTCCCACTCCTTTTGAAGGGAAATTAAGCAGAGTTAAAAGGCCTTTGTCAAGCCAGACAATCAAAGAATTAATGGCAGCTTGGTGAATATTTTAATATCTACAAAGAAACTGGATCTGCCATCTGTTTCACTTTACAAGATAGTGAATAATGGCCGTGGAAATCCATATTTCAACAAGAGGATGATTTTGGTTCCAATGGGTGATTTTCACAGCCAATAATATGGCTGAGTGTATCAAAAGATTTACAAAAGTAACTTGAAAAAGATGGAAAATAAAAATAATAAGACACATTTTGTGACGTTGGGCTGATATCAAAGCAGTGCCAGACATGAAACACATCGCACAATTTGCTTCTTATCCCGCCATGGTCCAACACACACACACACAGACACACTCACACACACACTCACACATGCTCAAATGTACACTTAACTTGCTCATCAGATTTCATGTTCGTTTCATTCCTCATTGACTCACTATCTCTTGCTCTGTCTCCTCTGTCTCTCTCTCTGCCCCACCACGCCTTTGAAATGTCTGTCAATATTGACTATTTATTTAATTGACATTGCTCGTGCTGACACTGGGACCTTGCATAAACAATGACGCAACGGTTTGGAAACTCCTCGTGATGAACGGAAAAAGGGAGGGGAATAAAAGAGAGGAGCACTCATTCCTCGCTCCTACCCTCATCCCTTGTCAGTCCATTGGGAGGAGAAGCTTAAGTACTTTGGAGCTGGAGTGTCTGTCTTTCACACATCAAACGATTTGTTTTATCCGGTTCATATTCTCCCCTTCAGACCCTGCGCAGCCTGATAGGGCTTTGATGATGAAACGTAGAGGACATCCGTGCATTATATCTGAATTGGCATGCACGAAGGTGTGTGTGTGTTTGTGTGTGTGTTTGTGTGTGTGTTTGTGTGTGAGGCGTGCATGTGTGTGTTTGTTTGTCACTCTACAACAATGTAATTTCAGACGAGCTTTTGCTCAAACAGCCATGCTAACAGCCCACCTCATTCTCCCCACCTGTCCTGCCCCGAGAGCTGGTGTCACCCTTCACTTCTCTTTTTCTCAGTCTCCCTTTATTTCCCACTCTCGGTCCTTTCTCTCCCTCTCTCAACATTGTTAGAATAAATGCAATGAAATGAAAAAGGGTAATTAAGAGCAGAAAGGATTTCCTAAACACCTATAACAAGCTGCTGCAGAACTCAAAGTATCAAAAGGAAGCCAGAAATGATTCATAGGAAGGATCAGAGGTCTTTGTCCCTGAAATTTGCTCACACAAATGCCTACATCGCTCTAAATGCTGGATACATGGTATGAAGTATTAGCTGAAAGACATTTCACTTCAAGGTACCACCATTCATAAAATACAAAGAAGCTCATTGAACTAACAGGGAAGATATTTTCAAAATGTGAAATAAGTGAGAACATTGTTGAATTCTTGATAATATGGACAGATCAGGGTTCAGCAAACTGGCAGATATTTTTGTGCTCACGAAACTGGGTTGGTTTGCAAATGGGCTAATGCAGTTTGTTCTAGTGTGTGTGACACTCAAATTCAATAATTGCCCCTCTGTTGAATGAGTAAAGAATGACAATTGGGTTGACAAATGGAAGCTCAAGATTTTATTTTTGGCTGGACCGCAGAGGGCCAGCCCTACTAACGCAAAAGTCTGTCACTGAGCGAGTGAGTGAATGAGTGAGTGATGAAGTTACACCATTGGTCAGCCGAGTGTTTGAGTTTCCTCATTGGCCGTTGCTCTTTCAAAATGTATAGGTGGGAACGTTAGTTACGTAGCCTACGTACACTATGAGTACAGGCGCCGCCCTCTGAAGCTACTGCCAGTATTACGGGTGGATAGTGCCAATTTAAAGATTACCAGGAGAAGGAGCAGTCTACCCTTCCGTCGCTGCCATTCCGTGTGGAGTTTTAAATGGGATTGATTGAGATTTCAGACGAGACCGGTGGCAATGTTAAGGAGAGTGCATGGAAGGAATGTCTACCGGCGGCGGTGTGACTGCGGCATATATCAGAAATTCCCATATAATATTTATCCCTCCGGTAAAGCAGAAACACACACCCACTTAACGTGAAACAGTAACTCGGTCAAAATATCACAGCGCAATAGCGCATCACAGTGTATCATATATTCACCATGAGGGAATGAAACTGGAAAACAAGATAAAACCTGTTGCTGTGAGAAGCAGAGATGATGGTTACAGACTGTAACAGTCCAGCACAGAGCAGAGTAGGAGAGAAACAAGAAATCAGCTGTGCAGAGAGTGAGGGACAGCGCAAAATTGAACACCCCAAAGTTTTGTTCTTGCAACTGCATTTATAATGTTTTTTCAGTCAAACGTAGCTTAACAATGTCATGTGATGCTAACTCAGTACACTTTAAGAACAAATATTACTGGGACCACTACAGAAAATTGCGGATGAGCATTTAATATCCAGGAATTCACATTATAGGCACGACTACTGTCTTTGCCTGTAACAATTCGGCTACAATAGAGTACAGTGACCATACACGGTCCAGCCATATACTAGGTTTTGACCTGGTCTTGTTTTTTTTTATCCCTGTCACTTCTGAGTGTCTTTGATTCATAGCCATTGGCTCATGCATACAACACTGGCAGCGTTATTATTCACTATTTGTCATTCATTAGTGCTTAAATGAACACAGGTGAATGTGAAGGTACAGATTAAACTAATAGTTAAGATATTTTGACTTAAGGTGGTATTACTTAAGGCCCTGATAAACTCTCAAACAGACACAGGTGCACGTGATTGTGTTTATACTAGGTTTCTGCTCAGTTGGACATGTTGACACTAGTAAGTAATTTTTTTAATGAACAGTAGCAAACCAAGCCAACACATTTAAGACAGTGCAGCATGGGAGAAATGTATTAACCATCCACAACAGATGAAAATGAAAATGCCTTTTGTATATTATCAACACTTAATTCTGTTCCTAAACCTCACTCTGATGCTGAGGATGTTGGCCTATCACACTTTCAATCACTGCAATCAGCTTATAGTGTATAATGCTGCTCCCTGCTGCTCATCTTTGACAGGTCACTGCTGTCGTCAGCTGGCTGAATGACAAGTGACCTGCCTGACAAAATGAGCAGCACCTTGTTAGCTTATTTATAGCGGCAATTATATTAGCTTCAAATGTTTGTTAGCTCAGTTGTTAGCCTGTTGTTCATGTTTATCTGACAGGTTGTAAACTGAGATCTGTCAACTTCACATAACCCGACTAACTCGATAAACCTCATTCACATGACATGTTTGATAGTCAAGTCAATCTCTACAAGGATGTGTGGCCACCCTTAGACTTATACAAAATAGCAATATGAAAGGAAATGGATGGACTTCATTGGAGTTAATTGTTTATTACTTAGATGAATTTACACCTCACTTTAAGTGCTATTACTTTTGGTATTAGTTGTAATGTGTGTGTAAATATGTGTATGTCATTTCACTTTAATCCCACATAAACAAGTTTTTCAAATAAAATATATCAAACACTACGTTACTTGGGTACATAACAGCAGTAGCAGGGTAGTCAGTTGTTTTTAAAGGGGCACTCCAGTGATTTAGGATTGCATTTTCATTAGGTTGGAGTACTAATAAAAGACAGTTAAAGAAGAAAAGAAGATTGATGCAGCAGAGGCCACGATATTTTGATTTTCAGGCCTTAGTATTGGTCAAATTCCAAAAACACTGGATCCTACAATTCCCATGGAACTCAGCAGTGTCTTTCATTAGACCTTCTCTGCCTGGTAAAAGGCACGGTCTTTTAAACTCCACACCAACTCACTTTGTAACACCCAAAGCAATTTTTACAGTTTTACATGGTGTCATTTTTTTGGGTGTGTAGTGCATCTCAGTTGGCTGGGGCGTTGTTTCATCGCTGAAATAGTTGATTGGACTCTGAGGGGTGTGTGATTTCAGCGAGTTCACTCAGCTGCACTTGTTCAGAGGTGATTGAACATCTGGCCTCCACTTCAGTGCAGTAGGTCACCAGCATAGATACGTTAGAACTACCACAGCAGGTACATTTTTAAACATTAATATAGCTGACTGGCGAGTGATTTAAGTAGCAGTGGCTAGGTAGTTCACTTTTTTTTTTTTTTACCAAGCAATCATGGCATACTTTCTTTAAACGTTTTTACTCTGCTCCTATGAAATGGTCTCATCGCTGTCTCATTGCGATATTTTTTGCTTTGCAGTCATGCTGCAGCATTGATGACCACCTCAGGGGATGAGAGGGTCAGCAGCTGTACCTCCTTGCTGTAAGCAGAACAAAGAACAAAGAACAGCACTGACACTTAGTAATTTGTTGTGGACAAACAGCTCATGCCCTGCCAGGGAACCAGCTCCCTAGCTGCATTTGATGAACTGTTTAAATCCCACTTCGTGTTCAACCTGTCCTATGAAGAGTCCCTGACTCAGATGTACACCTTTGTGCAGACAACTGTTTGTAACATCGACGTTGGAACAACGACTGAGGCTCCTCGAGTTATGTGAAGTATGTGAATTTCAGGATGTTTTGGCGTCGGGTCTTGCATGTGAGCAGCCAGTTACTGTTTACTCATTGAAGCTTACCATAACTTATTACTGGGAGACATCACCATTAAAACACTGAAGATGGACCAATAAAACCTGAGGTCAACACCCGTAATGCTGTTAACTGTCACTACAGTTAACACTTGTAGTGAGAATACGTGTGTCCATTTAGTGTAAAAAAAACCCCACACTCTCTGGTGTTCTAAAGTGATACTATTAGTGTTGAATATTTAACACTTACAGTGGTAATGCATGTCAGTGCAGTGTGAAAATCACATTGTCTGGTGTTCTGAAATGACACTGAGGGTTGAATATTTAACACTTATTGTGAAAATACATGTTTCCATGTATTCTAAAAAACACACTTTAGGTGTTGGGAAATGACACTCTGAGTATTGAAATCTCAACAGTTTTGACAGCGTTAATTTAACACTGACTAGTGTGGACCTAATATCAATACTTAAACTCTGTCGGAGTTGCATTAACACCAGTGTTTTGCTGCTTCATTCAAATTTAAAAAGCTCCCTCTTAGCTACAAAAGACATTATACAACTGTTTTCACAGGCAGAGTAGTACTCTTAGTAAGAAGTAAAGTGACCTTTATGTGTAAAATCGGTGGAGTGCTTCTCTAATAACAAGATTTCAAGATTTCTATATATGTAAAGAGTAGGGTTGTCAAAATAACGCGTTAATTTTGATTAATTATAGAAAAAACAAAGTGTCAAAAAAATTAACGCAGATGAATCGTGCTCTATGATGCCCCTTGAGCCCACACGTCACTGAACATACAACCGTCCACAGTAGCGTTGTAAACACTAGTACAGTGCCCGTTCAACACGTGCCTGTTCAAAACGGGCCGATTGCTTGTCGTCCGGTGTTGCTGCTTGCAGCTTTCTCGAGAAGCGCTCATCCACAACTCATCAACAACTTCACACTCGACACTGCACTTCTTTGGGTCCTCAGAAATACACCGTTCTGTGCAACCATCGGAGTACTTCAAGCCTTCAGCTGGAGTGGTCGGTGTGGCTCTGAGCAGTGCTCTTAATTTCTAAATGACAAGAGAGCACTTGGGGTGTCACTGACACCACCCGAGTGAATTTATGAATGCACTCCTCTGACGCCATGTGTCAGTTAGTTGCGCATGTAAATAGTATGTTAAATAGTTAAAAAAGACAGTTATGGCCACATTGGTGCTGATGTTAAATAATAATAAAAAAAACTTATGGCCATATTTTAGGCTAAGTGATAGGCTTATGTTCAATTATAAAAAGGCATGTATTTGGACAAATTATTGAAAATAAAACAATTTATTGATTTCTAATGCCCCCTTTTGATATTTCTATTTAGTGCTTTATTCATGTGCCACAATAATGTAATGTTTTTCAGTTGAAATATCTTTTTTAAGCAAATATTGATATATGCGATTAATTCGATTAATTAATCAGCATATCATGTAATTAATTCGATTAAAAATTTTAATTGAGTGCCCTAGTAAAAAGTATAAAGATTTCTTTGAACAACTGCTGTTCACTTGCTTTTAAATAGGCCTGTTTTACTGTTGCTACTATGTGACTCAGGTATGTTCTGACCCCGACAGTCTACTGATGCACAACACAGGCCAGAACTTCCTTAGTAAATCTAATGAGAGCAATCCATTTTTTATGTTCTCCTGGTTGGATTCTTTATCACAGAGCATGTTAGGAATTGGTGTGACAGCATTGGTTTAGACCTGCTCCTAAACCTAAGAACACAATCAATCCAGAGTTCTCCTTCGGGAATGGTTTTTAATCCAACCGAGGAAATGGTGGCCCGTGTCTGGCACTGGAAATACCAGCTCATATGTCTCAGAGCTATCACTGTATGAGACACTACATCATGACCATGAGTCAGACTCTAACTAAACCTGCATGGCCTGAAGCCACTACATGTGTCACTGCAGCGGGCTGGAAATATCACAGCGCTATACCCTTGCCACCGCTGTACTTTGGCATGACAAAGAGGCAGTGTTCTGGACGTGCACAAAATCACAAAACGTCTGCAGCTAGTCACATCATGGTATTATACTTCCTCACCTCCCCATCCCCTCCCTCCACCACATTCTTCCATCCCTGTTTCTGTCAAAAGCCCATGATCAAATGCACTCGCTTAGATTTATATAGTTCCATTGTGCCTTGGCGACATTTCCATTTCACCCCTCCTCCTCTCCCAACTCCCCTCCCGTGCTCTCTATCCCTTCCTCCATTTCTCCGTCACCATGCATCTCTCTCTCTCCATGGGTCGTCAGGTAAACATATGCATTTTCTCTACAAGACGCAGTGATGTTCAGACTTCTCAGCTGTTTGAAAATGGCATTTGGCAGGAAAGTACAGGCGTGCAGCGAGCACACTGGTTCTCTCCCGGTCATCTTTTTGATTGATTTACCCTCCGTGTCAGAGATCATGTGATAGATGGTCAAGCTGAACAGCCTCAGCATCTCCCCTGTCACTATAATGGCATAAAAAATAATTTCATTTGTCAGGCTCAGCTCTAAAAGAATCTCCAATTTGTCAATGGCCTGCACGTGAGCAAAATATTAACTAATTAAGATTTGTTATAATGAAAATCAGTTGTAGAGATGTAGTACAAAATGAGGTAATGTGTTTTTCTTTTTGTTCTTTTTTGTAAAGGATTTTCATGCAGACAAAACCAGCATGGAGAATGAAAATTAGATGAAGGGAGCTGATGTTCAGTGGAGTTGATGTTCAGTGGAGGGTATTCTCAATCTGCACTGCGAGTGCAAGCCTGACACTCTGATCAGTGATATTAAAAGGCATATACTTCACTTAAAGTTTCATTTGCGATGGTTACGAGAAGTATTCGTTTCTTGTTTTTCTTTTTGATTCCTCTAATTTTCCTCTTACTTTGAAATCCCAAGTGAGCTACACTACAAACAACCTGTGCTTCTCAATATGCCCCATTTGCTTTCATGTTGTCTGCTGAACAACATCAAAAACACCCTGAGAACATTTGATCCTTATTAGAAAAGTACAGTTAAGACATTGCACATTGCTTACATCTGTATCTGTTGGGGCCTGCTGACCTTGTGTGTATCCAGATATGCATTTAGGTTGTGTGTATGCAATTATGATGGACTACAGGTCACATCAACTGTCAGACACATTTGAACCACATCAGAATACATCAGAAATGTGGTGTTTTAAAGTAGGTTTTGGGTTCAGTAGGATTTTATCAGATCCACCTCCAGTGTAAAATTGAATCTGAATCCTTTTGAATCCCTATTGATTCTAACTTTCAACATTTACAAGTAACTAAAGTTAAATATAACTACAACTCAAAGATCTGTAGTCACCTTTTTTGACTGAGAAGAAACAAAACTCTACAATTTTGAGTGGCAGCCTAATAAATGTTCCCAACTGGTAGCTACAAACTGAAAATGATATGAACACCTGACACATGAAATAACAAGGGTGTAGCTTACTTATTCTTTTACACCTTATTTTTCACAAGCTCCTTTTGTTTAAGGGCGTTATAGCATCCATAACAGCATCAGAGCTACTGAGCCCATCTTTGTTGACAGATTTTTTGGTTGCAGTTGATACACTGTTAGAAGTTGAGGCCAAGTTCATTCTGTTCTGGCTGGTCGTTTGTCTTGTTACAGGTAGACTGAGTCTCTCTCTTGGCTGCTCAGGTTTTTTTTGCTGCTCTCTTGTCATCTCAAATTAATGTTTTCATGATTGTTAAACAGCTGTTTTACAAAATTGCAAGGGGTGAAATCTCAAAGTTTCTTGGATAGGCTAAAATCACACTTGCTTAGGTGATGTTGTACGTATGTTTCTGTTCATGTGACAAAGCCCACTAGCAGCTGAAGGAACTCTGACTCTTGTCTGTTGGGAGCAAAGGAGGAGGTCAGGTAACCATCATCTTGCCCCTCCTCAAGAGAGGAGTCGCAACTCTGTTGATCTTGTTGAACTACAAAACCAGTTGTATACTGGTGTAACAGGGTTTTTTTTTTCCCTCACTAATGATCCATAGCTGACAGACACTGAATTATAGAAAGTACTTTAACCAGACAACAGCCAAGAGTTGAACTTTAGCTGTTACGGACTTAATGCTAATTAGCGACAGCTGATATAATCTGCCACTGGAGATGTAATTTTTTAGCAGCGGCTAAAAAAGGCTCAAAGTTTTCTACATTGCTCTTTGCTAAGAGCAGGGAGGAAAAAAAGGTTCATTAAGGATATTAAGCCAATCCAGGAATGGGATCCAAAATGGACCCGTAGTCTCATTGTTGAATAAGGCGGAGCAGCTTTTGAGCCATCCATGCCCAGGGGCCTCATCTCATGATTTGTTCATGGGTGTGACCTTTTAAAACTAGTTCAAGTTGTTTGGCGTAAGCAAATCAAGTCTGAGAAGTCAGGGATGAACTTGTGTACACACCACACTACACATGTGGTGAAGCGAAGTGTGAACAGGGCTTAACACTGTCAGACTCTCACTCACACACACACACACACACACACACACACACACACAGACTCACACACTATCAAAAGCCACCTGAACAGCTGCTAATAAATTGTGGTCGGACGCATTAATCAACCTTTGATTCTCAGGGGCTCGCCACAGCAGCCTTCGTGAAAGCAGATGCAAATTGCCTCCATTATAAAATGATGGCGAGAGCTAGCTTTGTGCTCCCAGACACAGATTTCAGCCCAGTAATTATCAGCGCAATTTACACATGAACATAGAACAAAATAATGATTTGTACCCAAATCCTGAATAAAAGAAGGAATCTGAAATGTGGAAAGACTTTAAAGGAGTTGGCTGGAATTCCTTTTTTGTCTTTGGGTGACTTCTGAACAAGGAGGCCAGCATCAAAGTAATGCTGTGATTGAGGGCAGAATGACAACACAATCTGTGACTTGAAGTGCAATAGCATTTAAGTGATTCTTCTTTAGTGGCGAGATCTCATGCTTTGGCTGATGCAATTTCTTTCATTTACAGGGGGCTTTTGAACAGGATGCCCAGAAGCAATGAAATACTGTCACTGAAAAACAAAATTGAAATAACATTTTAGTGACTTTGTGCCAAATGAAAGATCTCCAAAGTTGGCCACATGGAATTTAAACACTTGCGATTTTTCTCCTTTCTGCCGTTTTAAAAAGCTGCTTGACACCAATCATTGATTCAAGCCTAATGTGCGAAGAAGGAAGAAGCTGTTTGAATGTTGATCAAACACAACTGTAGTGTATGACTCGCGAGGCTGAAAAGAAATATATTTCCACCAGCCTCAATCGTTGCCAAGAAAGGGGCTCCTCTCATTACTGCTCCCTGTGATGGGTGTGAGTTTCCCCTCCATGGCAGTGAGCTGCCATCTTAAGCTGTCATAGCCCAAAAGATATGGGACAAAACTTACCCTTTAATCAGGAACCATCACATCCCCTTTAATCAACTCAACTGTCCACACCATGTCACTCTCTTTGCTGTCTGTACACCATGTACACATGAGGATTACCTCTTCCGCTACGTATCAAAACCCTTCCTCATTAAAGATAACATCCTGGATTCTGAACAGAGTTGGGAATTTTAAAAGCAGACAGAATTCAAAGGAGGTTTTGGACTGTGATACGTTCATTTAAATTTAGATTGCACACAATGCCAGTGCTGGACTTGTAATGGAAAAAATATCACAATATGACCTCCTAAATGTTATGGTGATGTTGCACAGAGGTAATATTAAAGAGTTTTTGTCACCGTTTTGATTGTAAACTAATCAAATTTGAAAGATCGAGCTGCAGGAAAAAAAGACAAATTACTCACTATGAATAGCCTCTGAGGTACATTTTGTCCCTTCAAAATGTCATTGAAAGTCTTTTTCACCATGGTAACACCCCACAGGATGTGTTTGTCTGCATGTGTGTATGTTTCTTTTGGTCTTTAGTGAAGGCTCATGGTAAATGGGTGTAAAAAAAGTTTAATTTTCCATTGGCCTCCATGTCCATGTGTTCGCATTATGAACACAGTTGAGGTTTTCTTCTTTCTCTCTCCATTTCTTCTTCAGAGAGCATCTGATACTGCTCTCCGTGGCCATGTGGGAAGCGGCGGGTAGACATGGAAGTACTCGGAATGTCTCATGTTAAATTCAGCTATTTGTGGAGACACTGCAGCTGCTGCAGATGATTAAATCTCGCCAGTTGCTGACCTCTTGCCAGAGATCAGGCTAAATCTCCATAACCACAGCAAGACCCTAATCTGCACTCCCACCTTCAAAAAGACCCTTTCCATTCCTACAAGCATTTAAATGATAATTAATACTTAAGCCGCCAATTGTAACGGTAACCCACAAGGAGGAGAACCTGCTCTGTGCCCGACTATTTTACTCCGAAGACGAAATAACCGTCCACCCTAAGGCTGACAGACAGGCTACTTTCAGGCCCCATGAATAACAACTAGCCATGGAAAACGCTGTGGCCCCACTCAAGTAGGTGTCAGGAAGTCAAGTGGGTTTTGTGTTATCTCTTCGTACTTTCAGCTGCCTATTAGCATAGCTATTCAAACGGCACGGCCCATGGCCCACAATGGGAATAGAAAGGGAAAGCCAATCTCTCTCTCTCTCTCTTACTTCCCTCTTTATGTCTTTCACTCTTGAGTCTTTCTCTCTCCTCGCTCCCTCACTCCTAGCTAATCCGCTAAGTCCCATGGGGGGCTAGAAGTCGTTGAGTTCTGAAGTGGCTTTTTGTCTTTTAGTTTTGTGTTGGGAAGTGGGTAGTCCACCTGCTCCGAAGAATTTCAAAAAGGTAGTGTGAGTGGACTGTGTGTGTGTGTGTGTGTGTGTGTGTGTGTGTGTGGTTGAATGGTTGCGTGCGTCGCAGAGGTTCGCTGGGAAAGTTGAGCCGGTGAAATATTCTGTGAAGTGGACAGACTTATTTTCAAGGGTAACTTGTAAAGTCTGTGAGGATGAAAGTAGAAAAGTCAGTCTGTGTTTTTTTTTAAACATAATACACCACATGTTTACACTGGTCCTGAACTTGTGTAATTTCTGTATCTCACAGAAGAACAGTCATACGTCATTTATGATGGGTTGAAAGAAGAAAGGAAATGAATTACTTTTTAATGACGGATGAATGAAGTTTCTGTGAGCAGACAGATTAAGTTATTGTAGAGGGATGTGTTCTTTAATTTAAAATAACACGTCTTTCAATGTATTTTCATTCCATTTATGAATAGACAATTATGCCGGCCTTTATATAGCCGGTACCCTTTTCAGACGCTTTGTAATAATACAATCTTAAAAGCACTGTAATTCAGGCACCTACTCCAACTCTAGAGAAATGCAAACAAGCCTTTTTTTTTCAGTTTTTATATTGTCTTGATCACAGCTAAATTAAGGAGGCACTCCATCAATAGTGTTTGAAAACTCAAAAAAGCACATATTACAACAGAGGAAGTGTTTGGAGGTTGTTATAAAACTTTGCATATATGAGAGAAACTAGAGATGCAAATTTCAAGGCACTTCCTCAGTCCATTATTGGACATGTTAACAATCAATTGTCAGTTAATTGTTAAAAAGTTACACAACACAAAGTGAACATTTTCCCACAATAACAGCATTTTTTAAACTATTGATAACGGCAAAATCCAATTAAACTACGTATTTGAGCNNATAAATAAAGTAAACATTTGAATTATAATCACAAAATTGCTGATTATTTTTCTGCCTACTAGCTATCATTGCAGCTCTACACAAATACCATCACACCAACTCAGAACATCATTGGTTCCCATCTACCAAGCATCAGCGTTATCGGTGAGGTGAGGTGCCTGCGTAGAGCCCAAAGGATATTAAAAGACAATACCCACCCCAGCCACAGCCTGCTCACCCTGCTTCCATCTGGCAAGCGATACAGAAGTATCCGCTGCTGTACCACCAGACTCCAGAGCAGCTTCTTTCCTCAGGCTGTGAGACTCAATTCATCCTCCGCACTCCACCAATATTCGTAGTTTTTTGTTTGTTCTATTCTTGTTTTTTTTTGTGTGTAGCATAACAGGACTACAACTTAAAATTCATTTATATAACCTTGTGTTGTAAAATGACAATTAAATGAACCCTTGAATCCTTTTCATCCCAGAAAATCTTTCAACAACATGAATAAATAAATAAATTGATGTTGAATTCATTCAAAGGCATGAAGAATTCATTTGTTGAAGAGACAGCATTCACAAAGCATATAAAGTTTCCCCAAACTCAAATCAAAAAAATTACACAACTTTGAAGGGAGTCTGGGGACTTTCTTCCCGGGCAGCAAAGGAGTATATTGCAGTTAGTCATTACTGTATTTCCTGATTATCTTGGCAGGTAAGACACAAACTGAAAACTGTGTGCCTGCGTCCTTGTTTTGTGTGGTAATACAGCCAATCACACAATATGCTGTGTTTTTATAGAAATGTAGCAAAGTGTGTTTGTGTCCACAGTTTAATCTTAAACGAAACTGATGACAATCAAAACATGTCCGGCAAGGCTAATCAATATATTTGAACTCTGAGGCTCAGCTCCTCCTCTGTAAGTTTGAAATGAGTCACTCAGAGAAAGAAATACTAAATGAGGTTTGGAGATTTGTGTTTAGAAACACCCCAAAGTCAGCTACGGGCAGCGTCGGAAGATTTAAAACTTTATGGACAGTATCCACATCATGAAACAACATCATGGAAACACAAGTGAACATAATCACTAAAAACATGGAGGGTGCGTCTGCCTTCACAATCTGCACGTGTCACTGTGTTTTATTTATGTATGTAGTTTTATGTATTCCCTGTGGCCAGATCTCACTTTCACCACAGAGTGGTGCATACTTTTTTTTAACACATCATGGCTCATGGGCTGCTTTGTTTTGTACTCCTCTGTGTAATTATTGTGTGTGAGTTTAAGGTGCGTTTTGTGTGTGAATTCGGTGTCAGATGGGGGATTTTCAACGACTGCTCCGTGTAGTGTTGGCAACTGGAACGCACCCCTTCTGACAGCGCTTTCAGAGTGTCCCCTCCGTCTATCAGTATGCAGTCAAGACTTTACTGCCCTCCCTGATCACACATCTTTGTGAAACAGGCTTCTCCATTATATCAGCTTCAAAAACAAGATTTTGCGATAGAATTCATGTAGGAAATAATATTTGATATTAGAGGCGGCAATAGCTTAATAAAGTCTCCTCTCTCCCCAACTGAAGCTGTCAAGTGATCTGACAGATTTTTATGGAAGATATCGCCTCCAAAACACTGATCTGACTATAGAATAAGCGTACCTATGAATTTTAATTCTTCTTTTTAAATCTTTTTAATCCAACCCCACCTCACCCCGTCCCTAGCCTGTAGAGACCCCCAGAAGCCATGGTGTAATTCAAACATTGAAACCATCCACAGTCCCCCTAAAAGTGAAATCTGGTTTCCATCGCTGTACATTTGAAAACTTCAGACACATTCACGCTGTGAGGAGAAGCTGTGCTCTCACTGGAGTGTACGTATGAATATGTGATTCTCTTCTTTCACTTGGTTTTGCGTTTTGTCATACAAAACTTTGCAAACAAGAAGGCAAAATAAAGCTACCATTTCTCACCTCCTTTTTCTTGTGCAGCCTTTTCTCTCTCTGTTGTCAATATGGTTAGGTTAAGGCAACTAAAACCACTTGGTTAAGGTTAGAGAAATAATGTGGTCATGGTAAATATGCTGTAAACGCTAATTTCCAGTCTGAGATGACGTTATCATACTGGAAATCGGGCCGCTGGTACTATGCTGACGCTCTGCTGCCCTTTAGTATCCCTCTCTCACATATACTTTGCAGCATTCATGACAGCAAAGTGGCAGAAAAATGAGTGACTGCTGTAGATAGATAGATAGATAGATAGATAGATTAGGCAATAATAAAGGTAAATACAAGACCTGACACAATTAAATTGTCAAGGATAAAAACACACAGCTAAAAGCTTATTTTCATTGTGGTCCTCTCAGAAATGCCAGCGTGAGGTGCAATTATGTTTCATCATTGTAGGGTAGTGGAAGAGGAGCCCTTGTTTAACGCGCATGTGGCCCTTACAGGTGGTTACAAAACAAATCTGTAACTCCATCGCATTAAAGGGGAACTTCACCAACCTTGCTTTACACATCAAACTCTGTCTACAGGTGTTGGGGAGTACTACTGCATGTGTGAAAAAAGTCGTATAAAGCCTTTTGTGGCTCCAGAGGGAGCTGCACAAAATCTGATGAATTGCCTCAAGTGATGTCACTTGAGTCAGCGTCGGTTGGGGCTCAAGACCATATAAGAGTGTGGAGTTAGAAAGAAGTGAGCTTACCAGACCTCTATAGCCCCCTCCTCAACTCTGCTTGAGGCGACCGACTCGAGGCTACATTAGCTTCTACGAGCATGACACACCCGAGTCTCCGACCATACTATTGGTGGCTTTTTTTAAAAAACTGTCTATTGTGAGTCAGACAGTGTTATAGGAGTGCAAAGCTGAATCTGTGGAGTTCTTTTTTCAAACAGACTGAGGCAGCACCTACTGACACAACCTTAAAGCTTCTGTGTTGTTGGTTAATATATTTAAAATCTATTACATTATTAACGGCGATTAACTGATAATCAAATCATCATTGGCATCGCTAAGAGAAACTAAACTTAGTGTACCTGTACATCACTGCCAATGGTACATTACGGTGTATGCAGGCAAGCAATCAAACTACACCGACTCAGCCATTTTATTTTGGGTCATATTGATTGAGCCTCTTGCCACAGTAAATGTCCATCTCATCATCAGCTACACTACTGTTCCTCTCTAGCTTCAGCCATTCGACCGACCTAGCCAGCAGCCCTCTGCCATCTTCCCGTACAATGTGTGTTTCACTGTTGCTATATCATATTGATCCTCTCCCCTCACTTTCCTCTTTGCCTCTGATGGCTTCTCAATAAGTGCATAGATCTATGATTGATTTTACCATTGGATGTCTCCGTACAGTCATTATGAGAGAATTTGCAGGGGCCATAATAGGATCTGATGGCTGTGAGTGTTCACAAATCACTTTCCCATTGAACCGAAGCTGGATTCAGGAGACTTGAGTTGAGATCTTCTACCAGAGAGTACCACTCTAAACACATACTGTTATCTTTTGCACCAATACACAGAGTTTTTACAGTTATAATGCTTTATTTTTGTATCTGTAACTTTAACATACGTTATATATATATATATTCTATATAATGGCAATTCACTCCAGCTACACTTTATCCCCTTTCTGTCTTTTCTCGTGGCCTCTTATTCTTACTTCTAAATCCTCTATTCCACACCATTCCTTCTCCCTCCCTCTGTCCCTCGCTAGCCGATGCCGTGACCTTTTTAGCGGCTGCTTAAACAGATTAGCTGTTATTAAGAGCTATGCACCGCTGATGACTCTTTCATGAGGTAGGGCCCCGGTCCCTTGGGGGAAGGAGATTGGAGGGAAAAGAAGGGAGAGTTTGGATGCAGAGAGACGAGGGAGAAAAGGGGAAACTATGGATGAACAGGTAAGCATCAGAGGAGGCTGGTCCATAGAGGCAGAGGAGGTTACTAATCCTCTATTTTTGAGAGGCAAGAGGGAGATCAAAATATAAAAAAAGAGTAATTGGTTGAAATGAACCATTACCAAATCTCAGTATCATTTATAAAATAAAAAAAATCCATTATTGAGATTCTGATTAAAATGCTTCAACAGCGACACCTGCAGGGCAGTCTGTGTGAAGTGGTGGTGGGGGGCAAAGGAGGACGGGCTGCTGCTGTCCTCCTTAGGGCGGGATCTCCTATCAGTTTAATGTACTACATTTTTTTCATGCTAATCTGTAATTGGCCAAAACGCGTAAAATGATGCTCCAACGGAGGACGTCCTCCATAACCAACAACCAGAATACATATATTTTATAGTTCAGTATATTGTGATTTTTAAGTTATTTTAAGAATTTTGGGATCATTTTACTAGATAAAGGTAAAACTACACTCCGCTTCTAAGTCAAGTGTTTTTCAAGTTGGGTCCAGGGATGAACATTACCAGGGGTTTGTTGGGCAAAACAGGGAATATGCCACTGCAGTTATATTACAATTCATCAAATATTATCTCAATAACAGACAAAGGTTTTATGAATTGTAATCATGAATTTAACTCTTCATATTTGCAACAAAGACAATTTTACAATCAACCAAAACAAACATTTAATCCGGGTAGCCTACAAATGTTTGCATGCCAAAATACAGTATAACAACTCATTGGCAACATTTTCTTAGTTTGGAGGTAAACTGCCAAAGCTTGATTTGTGTTGATATTTTACTGACGAGACTTTTTCTGACCTTACGGGATCCAAAGCAGACAGCCAGCCTTTACTTCTCTCTTGCTTTGAAGACTGGATGCAACAACAGGCCTCACAGCAGCTATGAAGATGAGTGGAACCGTCCCACAGGCAGAAAAACTCATAACATTCATTTTTGCTTTGTTTTTAATAATTCTGCATTTTCATGGTTTTTGTTCTTCCTTTTTAAATCAGAGGGTGTTGTGTAAAATTCCCACTGTAACGTACTGGGTGCTGCGTCACCCCTTGTTGGACTGACAGGCTTCTAGTGACACATTACGCGCACACAGGGTCCATTCGCATCCAGCAAGGCATCATGAGTCACCACACTTTCCTTCACAGGTGTTGAACACTGGCCTGCTTCTTGTTACATCTCACACCCTTGATAAATACTGTATCTTCTGCATTAGGCCTGTATGGTTAATCTGGAAACAACAAGATTGAATAAAATTGTTGTTTTTAAGAAATCTTGTAAGTCATTGTTTTACTGCTTAATTTTTCGTTGAACATAAGAAAGTAGAGATAAGTAGCCAAGTAGTGTAAAATAACATGACCCCGTGGGTTGGTTTTCCTCCTGTCCTCGCCAATTTTTTTGAGTCACCAGCCGCCACTGGTAAGCATATAGGTTAAGGAGGAGCAAGTTGATTCTGGGGAAGGAGCAGGAGAAATAATAGAGAAAGGGCAATGGGTAGGGCATGTAATGGAGTTATTGGGAGAGAGATGCATGCAGGGGACTCGAAACTAGAGAAGTCACAGACAGAGGAATGGGAAGAAACTGAGAAATAGAGGTCAAGCAAAATAAGTAAGTAGATGAGAAGGGTCATGTGTCAGTGTAACTGATAGTGGAGATTGTATGCCAGTAAAATAGGAAGGGAGGGGACAAATAAGAATACTGATTCTTTTTTCTCTAGAAGTACCACTGTTTCACCACACGTAAGGTCCTCACACACATACATGTAAACTAATAATGTGTACATTTTGTTATGTAAAGACATTTGTCTAACAGCGGAGAATTCGCTGTATCGTTTCTATCAAGGTAGCCGTCCTTTTAATATCTTCGGCCATTGTGGGCAATGTTGCAAATCAGTGAGCAGGGCTGATTAATGGAAATGATCAGTTTAGAGGATTTTTGCATAAATCTGATTGAAACAACCTTGATTAATCAGGTGATAAATTCACTTAATTTCTGTAGAACTTCTGGACCTTTAATACAAGCACCTACGTGGTGCGTTGTTCTTAAAAACAAAACCAGAATATTTCCCTAACCAAGTGTTGTGGGTGCCCAAATATAGCCATAAAAACGACACAAAATTTATTTGATGTTGCAAATTAATAATACATGGACATAATTTGCAGGAGACAGGGTTGTCAAGATTACAACATTCATAGACGATCCTTTTGCACAAACCAATCACAAGAGATGAGGAAGTGACTCTTTAAATGCTGCATCTAGATAATAGATATCATTTAGCAGCAGATTTGACTGAAGAGAGACTGCTTTTGTACAAATGGCTGGAAAGTGGCCCTAGCCTACAGGACAAGATAACAGCTTAGTGGCATTTTTTAGCAAACACTTTCCCACCATGGTACATTACATGTAACTGCCTTGTGCCCCAATGTCTCCCTTTCCAGATGTCAAATGTCGCATAAGAATTGCAGCTCTATCCGTAATGGTTCTGTCATGTGTGGACATAGTCAATATGGAACAATTCCATTATGGAGATCTGTGGGTGAAAGCCAGAAAGCAAGCATATACAGATGAATACACAGCCTAAATGCATTCACTGAGTACACATTTGATCCTTTGGGTTAATGAAGTAAGAGCAAAAATACTGCTCATATAATGAAAGAGAAACTTCTGAAGGGAAAATGTCCCCAAGAGGATCGGCACGTAATTAACTCCAATTTTTGCTTTTTTCTTTTCTTTCCCCCCCGAACACTCTCATTTCGCTCTCTGAAACTTCCCATGGTAGGTCAATTGCTGTGTGCGTTGGCCAAATTATCAAACACATTCTCATTTCTCAACTCAATTGAACTCCTCCCACCACCACCGCACTCGCGCTCACACACACGCTCACGCTTTTCTCCCTATAAATTGTGCTAAGAGAACAGTTCCATTCAATTCACAGGTTTTATCGATCCTGAAAAGTAATTAGTAAGAGTTATTATAAACAGAGAATGATCTGTGTTAGTTGTTGGATGCTTCTCAGTGTTATCCAGTGACTCATGCATACAGTGTCACATTTAAAACTCATTTTTTATTCCCCGCTGCTGACAACTGATTGTAATAACCATAAAAATGGTTCCTCATGGTTACTCGATTTGCTTTTTCCCCTTTCCTCTTTTTCTCCTGACCCAGCACCATTCATTATTTTGATGCAACAAAAATGGAAAAAGAACTCAAGGTCACATTTCATCAATTGCTGTTGTGTGCCAAAGCATATTTCTTCCTTAAAACACCTTGACATTTCTGTTATAGAGCATTTTTCTCCTCTCCTGGTGAAATATGCTAGTCAATCCTGTCTGTGTGTGCGTCTGTGTGTGTGTGCTGGAGAGATATAAAGTGTGTGTGTGTTTGCGCCTGTGCACCTGCCTGATACCTTTTGTGTGTGAGTGTGATGTACAATCTAGTAAATTGAAGCAGCGTGAGGATTGGGCTATCGATGGATCAATAAATTGATATACAGTGTTGGTTATGAGCTCTGTCAGGAGGTGTATGTCACTGTTTTATGGACTGCATTTGTAGTATTGTTGTCTCCATCCAATATATCTCTTCCCACTGGATGCAATTAACATTTACTGACATTCTAATGAACACTTTTCTATAATCCTCTGTGATTTCATAATCAGTGAGGCTTACAGCAAACAATAATAAGATTTCCCAACTGTTAAAGAGTCTCTCAACTGACTAAAGCCCCGAAATGTCAGGTATATGATTTGACAATTTACCGGTAAACACTGTAATTATCTCCAAAGATTTGAAGAACAAACTGTCACTTTTCTCTGCATTTCCTCCTGTCGCAAACATCACCATGCCACATTCCAATATGTCAAGACTGTAATACCTGTCAACCAAAAAAAAAATAATAAAAAAATGGCGTTCTAAAAAAAAACCCACAACAACTTTATAAAGAAAGTGGTCTAACTGAAAAAAGTGATGCTTTTAATTATCTCAGTGCAGAGGGCTCTGGCACAGATTAGAATCAGTCTGTAACCACGGGCGACAGCAAGTCAGAAAGAAGCACTGGTCATTGATGTGACAGGCCTCCTGCCAGAGGGGGCAGTGCGGCCAGATTTACCCCCTCACTCTGACAACTGTAAAAGGTATCACACATATTGTTATAATGAGGACCAGACTGGCAGTCCTCTGTGCCCTTCACTCCGTGCTGGGAGAGGAGAGAGGAACAAATGTACATAAGGGAGAGAGAGAGGGGAAATAGATAGGTACTATAGGTAGTAAATAGAGGCTGAGGGGAAGTACGATCATAGATAAAGGAAGAGTTCACTTACATTGTCTGTGGACTGAAAGGTTAGCTCAGCTTTGCAGAAAGGAGGAACCTGGCTCGTTGGTTTAAACACATGAGATATAATGTGTGAATTAGGGAACCCAACAGGTGAGTTTAACAGGTTAGCTTAGCTTAGAATAAAGACTGTAAACGGGGATAGAGCTAACCTGGTTCGTTTTAATATTAAACAAATGGGATATAATGAATTAATTACTGAGCTTTAAAGATGCTGGTAGTCCGACTTTTTTGCCTTTTATAAAGTGACAGGCTAGCTGTTTCCCCTGTTTCCAGTCTTCATGCAAAGCTAAGCTAACCTGCTGCGGGCTGTAGCATCACACTGACTTTACAGACATGAGAGTGGTATCGATCTACTGTTGGAGTTCGCTCATTCTCTCCTTCTGTAGACTATGTGTGAGCTCTCTCCAGCGTGTTCGTTTAATGAAGCAATAGGAGAAGATATTTAGGCTTAACTCATATTTATTTAGCAGAACAGCATAATAGCAGGTTACAGAGCTCTGGGTCGATCTACGCTTCCCTGACAAGCAACAGAGTGTGTCAGTTCACGAAGTCTGGCTGACTGTATTTCCCTGACCCAGTCGTTTATAATACAGAGACAAAGAAATGTGCAACAGGTTGAGCCTGTGAATATTCTCATTCATCCAGGTCATAGGTCCTCTTCTGGTTGGTCCAACTGCTTCCTCCTTGTATCTGACTCATGTGGTTGGCTGTGCCCTGGGTGTAACCTGAAACTCAACAGTCACAGAGACACACACATAGACAACACCCTATCGTGGCTCCTCAACCTGTTATGCACATTTGATGTGAGTCCGTACATTCCATTCTGTTTACACCATATTAAAAGATCTGTTTTGTACCCTATGTGTCTGTTCCTCATCTGCTACTTCCCGTTTTATCGCTGCAGGC
>NTHP01000012.1:2518270-2543451 GCA_003416845.1 Oplegnathus fasciatus | reverse complement strand
AATAATTTTAAGGCGATTTTAACTAACTTACCACAGAACGGAGATGTTATAAAAATAATCTGTAGAATCTGCGCCCTACTGTGCATTTAGAGATGTTTCTGGTGGAGTATCGTGTCTGCCCGCTGAGCCCCGTTAATCAGTGCGAGTGAATTTGAAATTCTTCATTATAAACCATTTTTTCATGGATCTGACACTCTGCATTTCCGTTCTCCATATGCCTGCTCACCCAAACTTTGCCCTGCACTTCATAGAAGTAGTTAACGTTATGGATATGGTTTGGATTGTGACATTAAAGATAAGATAATAATGTTAACGGAACGTGATAATGTGATATTGTCGCACCGAGGACAGACACACAGACTTTAAAAGGGAGACGTTTTTTGAATAGAGGAGACATAGACATAGATTTTTTTAATGTTTGAATATGTTAAATAAAATGTTCACACACTTATATAAATAATAATAATAAATATCCTCAACCTGGCGATTGGATCACCTATTGGCCACTAATACTCTTATTGGTTTTTTACTTACGAAGCTTTTATTGCACCGTCAGTAACGAGATTTTACTCGCCAAATGGAAAATCTACCCGCATTTGATGCTTGGCGGGTGTTAATTTTGGACTCTGTGTGGTAGTGTGTGTGTGGCAGGTGCGCCAAGGTGTGGCTTTTATATCATAATGTTACGATGGTAGAGGGCTCAGTGGCCGATGACAGTCAGCCATCAATCTCCGTATCAGTTTAATAGAAAGAGGAGCGTCTGTATTTTTGACGATATTGACAATCATACCTTCGGGATTTCTAAATACCCTGATATACCGTAATACCTTGAGACCGCCCAAGCCTATTCCCCAGGCCTTCTATCCACCTGATGCCCTCAGACTTTCCCTCCTTTCCCCATCACCTGACTGCCCCACCCATCTTCACACCTGTTCCCACTTCCCTCATCTGCTCTGCAGTTACCTGGTCTTCCTTACCAACCTCCTCACCTGTATCTCATTCCCTCATCAGTCACTCACTACTTATAGCGGTCCACTTCCATTGTTTCTTTGTCAGTTCGTCCAAGTTGCAATGATGCTTTCTTGCCTGGTGTTTTTGCTTTTGAGCTTCTGCTACCCAAATCCAAACCATAAACTAGACCCGAACCTGCCTGCCTGCCTGACTACCTGTATTGATGCATGGTTGTCTGCCTACCTACATGTACCTGCCTGCCTACCAGACAGCAGACAGTCCAGGCTTCTTTGAGTGCCTTGCAGTCTTCTGGAAGTGGGACCCTGAGTTTGCCCAGTTGGTAGCATTCTACAGGTGTTTCACACTGGCTCTTTTCCACATTCTGTTTCTCCTGAGGCTGTCACTCCAGCCTCCTCTGCATCCCAGCCTTCACCGTGTACTGCTAGCCTCCAGTCTGCTTCCCAGCCTGCTAGCCTCCTGCCTGCTATCCTCAAATTTGCTAGCCTCTAACCTCCAGCCCGACCTGCAAGCCTCCAACCTGTGCCTACGCCTTGGCCTGCTCGCAACCAGCCTGCACTCAAATCAATTAGCCTTGGGTTCGTGAGCCTGCGGTGGGCATGTCCTGAGCAGGTTAGTCCGCCACCTGCCTGTTCTCATCCTCAATCCCGAGAATTCTCTGGGCATTATGTGGACAAGTTGAGGAGCCACCCTGACGTAAACAGTCGCCTTTTGACGCTATTCTCTTGCTCTGGTATCTAGCGGTCCGCCTGTGTAGCACTCTGCCCTTACCTATGGCCGGATCATCAGTTCTCTGGATGGTCTCCAGAGTGGTCCCGCCTATGTCATCAACTAGTCTCCAGAGCAGTCCCGTCTACATTGCCGACCTCCAGAGTGGTCCCATCCGTCTGCGTGGCCTCCTGGTCGTCCTCCCGATTGGTCCCATCCGTCTGCCCGGCATCCTGGTCACCCTCCAGAGCGGCTCTGCCCATCCTCTCTCCTCTGCCCTCCTGCCAAGCCATCTGCCTGAGGTCCCCGCCTCCATTCTTTAGCTCCCAGGGCGCCTTTGTACAGATATGTATATGAATATATTCGTGGTGCCCAAAGAATGAATCAGATGACTTTCCCTAGAACCACCATGAGGTCAAAATTTCAATTTGTCTAGTACTTTTGTGAGCATGGTGGCATTAGCATTTAACTCAAAGCACCACTGTGCTTAAGTACAGCCTCACAGAGCTGCTAGTGTAGCAGTGCACTCTTAGTCTTGTTAACTAAATTGGGTTTTTATAATGAAATAGTTACTAGTAAATAGTAAATGCAAATGACACTCGACTTTCCCAAAGCAACACAATAACTAAAAGTTGAGACCTGCTTGCTAATTGTACACAATCATTGTATGATTGTGTATATGATTGTCTCTGTGGGTAATGGGGAATACATTCGATGATAACCCAATGTTATAACCGAACACTTGGTTATAAGGTTATAAGAAGGGTATGCGGTAAAGCAAATGTTCTGCTGTAGCTGCTTCCATGATCGGGCCAAGACATCTGTGTATTAAGGTAATCGTTCTAGAGCTGCAATGATTAGTCGATTAATCGATTAGTCGATCGACAGAAAACTAATCAGCAACTATTTTGATACTCGACTAATTGTTTTAAAAGTTATTTTTTCCCCAAAGTTGATTGTTCCAGGTTCTCAAATGTGAAAATTTGCCACTTTTCTTGGTCTAACATTATAATACATTGAACATTTTTGGGATTTCGCTATTGGTCGGACAAACCAAGACATTTGATGAGGTCATCACATATTGTTATGGGCATTTTCCACAGTTTTCTAATGTTTTATAGACCAAATGATGAATAGAGAAAATAATCGGCAGATTAATCGATTACAAAAATAACTGTTAGATGCAGCCCTAAATAGTTCTACATTTTTAGAAATATTCTATTTGCTTTCTTGCCAAGACTTAGATGAGAAGATTGATAGCACTTTCATGTCTGTCTGTTTGATATAAAGCTACAGGCAGTAGCCAAGTAGCTAAGCTTAGCATAAAGACTGAAAGCAGGTGGGAAGTGCTAGCCTGCCTCTGTCCAAATGTTAAAACCAGCACCTCTATATATTGTGTTTATTAATCCATACAAAAACTGAAGTTTAAAAATGACACGTCACTATTTTAGTGCGGGTTGTCTGCAGTCTTTGTGCTAAGCTTAGCTAAGCTAACTGGCTCTTAGATGTTGGCAAGAAAGAAAATTAGTGTATTTCCCAAAATGTCAAACTATTCCTTCAATGTTCAAGTCAGATATTTTATGTACAATTTGCAAGTTTTTCTTGGCCCTTTTAGTTTCTCAATTGTTCCCCAACAGACTGCTCACCTGCTCTACACCAGCAGTCTGTGTTTGAATGAACACTGACATCTGTTAATAAAGATTATACACCTTACCCGGCATGCTATTAACGTCACAGCAGTTGGAGTGAGTTTTTAATCAGTGCTCTACTCCTATGCAGCATTGCTGCACATTTTTATGTTTCAGATATTAAGCTGTCACTTTTCCACAGAAAATGATAATAAAAGAAGCAGTTTCACTATCTTACTCAAGGCTGCTTAGACAGGTGACATGATTGACAACTTCTGCCCTTCAACTAGAGACAGCCTCGTATACCACTTGGTTATAATGCACAGTGGTTTTGATCTAGGTCACAGCATAAGACAGTGTGGTTTCTGTGACCATTTTTTTCCCAGACCTGACCCCCTGTCCCACCCTCCTGACATGCACACAGTCTGTGATGTCCTCATCAACCTCCTGCAACACTTCTCCCCAACAGAATGAACTGCTATACTTTGCCACTACTCTCAGAGTCTATCCTACTCATTCATTATGAAGTGGCATTGTTTGCACAGTCTGCAAAACGTGTGTTTGAATACTACACCATTTTCACCTTGGGGATTTGGTCCATGCTCCTTAATGCTCATGATTTATTTTTCCATCTGATCCTACTCAGTATAACTACCTCATGGTGCAATGCTCCAGTGAACCCCTGCACACTCACCATCTGCCTCTGCAGCTGCAACAATACTGCATTACATGCTGCTTGGATGCCTATAATGACTAATGCTGAATTTTCTGTAATGTGTAGCACTGTACCCTGGTTCATCCGCTGTAAAATAGTACATATATTTACTGCCTTGCACTGTCTCTTTGCATCACCTGTGAAGTTCTAGTTTATCTGCAAAAATGTACCTTGATAATGTCTGTCAGTGTGTACTATGCGTCAGGGATGTCAATGGTTAATCAATTATTGGTTAATTAAATCAATTAAAATGAACCAACAACAAACGGTGTAAACTGTAATTTTTTGTATGTGTGTTCTGCTTTGCATCACAAGGTGCTGCCTCTGTCTTGGTTAATAAGTTGTGCTGGGTGTGTGTGCTGACCGCCTGTAAGGGCTGCACACACAAAATAAATGAGCGCCCCTCTCCCACCGCCTTCCATAGCATCCTACTGTGCTCATTGTAGCTGTCCTGAGAGCGGGCTAACTCCACTGACTGAGCAACCGGTGACTCCTACAAAGTAACGTAGTGAATCCTAGTGAGAGATTGTCTGCCGTTTGTCCACTTTAGCTTGCTGTCCTGAGGCTCATGCTAATGCCGAAGTACCAGCTTCAACAGAACAAGCTAAGAGGCTCAATCACTGCAAGCTGGGGAGCTGTGCATCAGACAGTGGGGAACATCTATGTTGTGATCAAGGGTTCATTTAATTGTCATTTTACAACACAAGGTTGTATAAACGAAATTTAAGTTGTAATCCCTTTATGCTACACAAACAAACAAACAAACAAGCAAACAAGAATAGAACAAACAAAAAACTATTAATATTGGTGGAGTGCAGAGGATGAATAAACTCTCACAGCCTGAGGAAAGAAGCTGCTCTGGAGTCTGGTGGTACGGCAGCGGATACTTCTATATCTCTTGCCAGACAGCAGCAGGGTGAGCAGGCTGTTGCTGGCGTGGGTATTGTTTTTTTATATCCTTTGCTCTACGCAGGCACTCTCACCTCGCCGATATCACTGATGCTTGGTAGATGGGAACCAATAATGTTCTGGGCAGTTTTAATCACCCGCTGCAGAACCCTCTTGTCCTGGGCCGTGCACAAACCATGCCAAATTGTAATGATTCCAGTCAGGATGCTTTCTATTGCTCATCCGTAAACGTTGACGAGAACTTGGCACGGGAATTTTGCTTTCTTAAGTTTCCTTAAGAAATACAACCATTCCAAAGCTTTCTTAACCAGGGTGGAGATGACCGTGGCAGGTTCTTTGTGATGTTGATTCCGAGGAACCTGAAACTGTTCACCTGCTCCACCTCAGCTCCACTGATGTAGACAGGGGTGTGTGTCTTTTCCTCTTTTTTTTTCTAAAATCAACGAACAGCTCCTTGGTTTTTCTTATGTTGAGCAGTAGGTTGTTCTCTGTGCACCACTCTGCAAGATTGTTGATTTCCTCCCGATATCTCATCATTGTTGGAAATCCGGCCGATGACGGTGGTGTCGTTCGCAAACCTCACAACAGAGTTCTCTTCATGTCGGGGATTGCAGTCGTGGGTGTACAGTGTGAACAGGAGGGGGGCTGAGCACACGGCCCTGGGGGGCTCCAGTGTTGAGCACTACAGTGGAGGAGGTGTGACCGCCAATCTGAACTCTCTGGAGTCTGTTTGTGAGGAAGTCCAATATCCACTTGCGAGTGTGGTACTCGACCCCAGAGTGCTAAGTTGCATCAGTTTTATGGGGGAGATTGTGTTGAATGCTGAGCTGAAATCAACAAACAGCGCTCTGATGTAGGTGTTGTTATATTCAAGGCAAACAGCACAAAGATTCTGGTTTTGTTCAGTATTTGTTCATTCTTGGGATGTCTGTTCCACCTGAGCAGGTGCTTTCAGCAGCAGGACTAGAAACAGTGAGAAAACAGTGCTTGACTCATCCCGATCATGAAGCTAATGTATGCTTATGACTCTAAATAAAACCAGACTAAAGTCTGTTGTTGATAGATAACTATTTTATCTTTATTTGGTGACAGCTGTTTTCTATTGAAGGCTTCAGCCTATTTTTGTTGATACCAGAAAAATGGGGTTATACTTTGTTATAACTGCCCAGCATATTTAGTCCCGTCTCATTTGTGTCTTCCAATGAAGCTTGGAAGTTTTGCAAAAATATTCGCTAGCCATTTGTTGAGCACCAAAAGGGAGTGAGAGCACTGCAATATTAAGTGCAGCCAAATTTTTGTTATAATTTCAAATATGTTGATCTAATTTATTGCTCAAATACATAATTTACTGACAGTGTTATTATGGAAAAACATGTTGGATATTTTTTTAACGATTAATTGACTATTGATTGTTACCACATCCAATGATTAGGGAAGTTGTTCGTTTGAAGTTTGCATCCTTATTCTGTATTCTGAGGTTTCAGTTCCTGAGTTCGAGGTATGTAGAAATGTTTCTTCTATAAAATGCTTTTTTTTTCATTAAAGAAAATATGCCAAGCTTCTGTTTGCGTCTGTGTTTAATGTCGCCTCTTACCTAAAGACATTTTTTGTTTTATGACTTATATCACAAAATATCTCACTGAAGAAGAAGTCATAAGACTATGGTCTAAGACTATCTATAGCGCATGGTCTAAAGTGCATGGCGCAAGTGCATTTGGGGCGTGTCCAACTCCACTTTTGCTAGTTAAACAGTGCATAATCTGAGCGCAAAGTAAGGCGCAAGGTGCAAAGGGGTTGTATTTAGTCTGTTAATTTATCATAGGTGTGTTTTGGGCGTAACATGAACTAAACCAATCAGAATGTCATCTCCCATTCCCTTTAAAAGCCAGGTGCGCCTGCACCCGGAGCATTACTATTTAAATGGTCGCGTAAATCATCCTGCCACCCATCCGAACGAATTATTTCTCCGATTTGGAGACCCGCACCTGCATTTTAAATGATGTCGAGCAGCACAAGCTTTCCAAGTGATTTTTTTATTGTGTGTTGTGTTGATGTATGAGTGTTTTCTTCAGTGATTTACTTTAAAGATTAGAGAGGCTGCTTTCAGTACTTGTAAACGTTTCCATGAGCGCAGTAATGTCACTGCAACAAATAGGCCTATCAGGATCAAAACTAAAAACTGTAGTTATGAACTTAACAGGACAGAGGAAACTCTCAGGGGAAACAGAATTAAACTTTAAGCTTCTGAAATACATGTTTTAGACAGCTGTGATGGAGCTCAGGATTTATCAGGAGGACACTGCTTTACTCCACAATTCACTTTATGAACCTGGACTGTGTGTGTGTGTTGTGTGTGTGTGTGTGCGTGTGTGTGACCTTTTGGATGTGTAGAAGAACACAGAACATTAATTTGCATTAGATCCTGACCGATCCTGTCGGCATGTCTGGAGATTTAAATAATCAATGAAGTTAAGCTGCTGTGCCTCGTGCATAAATGTGCACAGCGTCTCTCTTAATGGGGAGACACACTTATTGTTTCTGCTGCGGTGGGATCGTTGCATATATTTAATAAACTAAACTAAATAAAATGATGTATTATTTCACCCACCCGCAACCCATCCGCTATTAATCAGAATGTTAATTTATATGACCTGATCTGCTGCAATCCGCGCATCACTAACACGCGTTGTGAACCCGCCTATGAAGGCACATCTTACTATCTGAATAATGCACCCTTTAAATAGCAGTTGGTCAATGTCATTGTTGGTCAATGGTGCAATCGCTTTCTTCTGCCTCAAGACAGCAATGCGCCAACAATGCACCTGACCACACCTCATTTTAAGACCAACACACCCATGGGTGGACAGATGAGCGCAAGTACATTTGTTACTTATGCAACGTGGGCGCTGGGCATGAAAATGACAACTGCGCCGGTCGGAAACTAGCAGTGACAGTTTCGCTGCGCTGTGCGCCACTTTGCGCCGGGTGTAAGATAGGGCCCTAAGAATCTGGACAAACTTTCTATAACAAGTTTCAGTACTTGACAGTTTTCCATACTCGATGCATCACGTTGAGGTTGATAGTCAAAGTATTGGGGTTCAGCACCCATCCTCGCTGCGGGATATTTCTCTTCATCGTTGGCGTCAAGACAGTTTTCTCCGTTTTAACATTTTGCAATCCTTTATTCTAATAACAAAATCTATGCACATGAAAATATATATTTTGAAAATATAATGACTTTTTTTCTGTTCAAAGCCTCACTGCGCTGTGTGTAATGCAAATCTGTATATTTCAAACAGGGATATAGAGGCTGCTCCATGTGTATGAATGTGCATGAGTCACATCAGCCCGTCGTCTGTTTGATCAGAGACGCCCTCAGATGTCATACGGTTTTAAATGTGTTTTTCAGAAGAAGAGTCTATTTGTAGAGGTTGAGGTATGTGTCTCTTTGTGTGTGTGTGTGTGCGCGCATGTGTAAATGTGTGTGCGTGTGTGTTTGTCTGAAGCCCACTCAGAGTTCCCACTGTAGACACTGAAGGTCTCTCTTGTTCTCCCCAGTGGCGTTGATTGGGAAACAGCTCCAGGCAACCCCTAGGCTCTGCCTCTCGTTCCTTTATCTTGTGTTTGTGTTTGTGTGTGTGAGCACGAGCATCCGCAAGTGTGCCTGAGTGTGTGTGTGTGCATATACAGTATGTTTATGCGTGTGCGTGCGTGTGCCCTGGTCTCCCACTCAGACTGCTTCATCTTGATTAGCAGCTGCTAACTTTAGATGAAAAAATCAGCAGAAGGAATAAAAAAGGTGGGTAAAGGAGGGTGAAACAGAGGGTTGAGCTTCTGGGATTTCGACTGGATTCAGAAGTTGATGTAACAATATTGGTTTTCCTAAAAGGGAGAAAGAAGTGAAGGAAAAAGGAAGAGAAGGCTGCGGTTAAAAAACAAAAAGAAAATAGACAAAAATTCGACTTATTGAGCAGGGGAACAAAGAGATTCTTGAAAGAACAGTGATTCAGACAGGTAAGGAAGGGAAAAAAACGTAAAGGGAAAGTGGTCAGAGAGGAAGGAAGGAAAGAAGGAAGGCACAAGGGAGGAAAGAGAGGAATGAGACCAAGGTGTGGAATAAATCAGAATGTAAGAATCACTGCCAGGTGTTTGAACTTTGAGAAAGGCAGTATTTGAGGATAAAGCATGGAGGATAAAGGTTTGTTGGAGCCGAGGGGGATTTTCTCTCTCTGTCTCTACCTCTCTTCCTTTCCCTCTCTGTCTCTTTCTCTTACTCAGACAGGCTGATTGAGCTTTTACCTGCAACTACAGTCGCGCGCACGCACACGCAGAGTTCAAGGCAGGATGAGACAGCTTTATTATAGGTCTGCAGATTGATTTGGAAGTGTCCACCAAGGCTACGTGCAGTAGAAGTTTGAACTCTTAAATAATGGTAGCTTGAATGCATGATACACCTAAGTAAGAATGCCTCGCTTCACTGAGCGTCTACCATCAAAAAAACTATTTTCCCCTTATTATTTGTCGGTGAATTCATGCTTGCTGAGTGTCACAAGAAGGTCGCCAGGGTACTTGTGGCCATCCTGCTTATTGTAAGGAAGGCTAATGGCCTCTGGGAAGAACTCTTAAAGAATGTAAAATAAGAGCGTACTTAGTGGATTAATGTTGCTATGATCGATTACCAAAGCACATTATGAAAAAAGTGGCGCGTCAAAAGTGTGAAAAGATCCCTGTCAGCAACCGTAGAGATCGTATTTATTGCCTCCAGCTTCAGGATAACTTCATACGCTAGTTTCCTACTTTCTTTGACACTGATGAAATTGTAAAGATAAGAAATAACACAATATTGAATCGATTCGGAAATTATATATCATTCTTCCACCCTGTGTTTACCTTTTGATCACATCACACGTCACAGCGTCTCAGCGCGCAGGCTTCAATTAGGTTGAAAGAGCAGTGGGAGTTTGAGCGAGTGTGAGAAGTCTACGAATACGGCGCACAACATAACAAGAGCACGTCTCAAACAATGCTCTTCATCTTTCAGAGAGCTTTCTATACTCTTTGCGCACTCACAAAAGCACACACACGCGCGCGCACACTCGCTCGGAGATCTCAGGAGGGAAGCAGGAAAAGCATTAGAGAGCCGTCTCCATTCACTTTCATCTCTCATCTCTTTTTAATACCTCCTCCTTTCTGGAGTTTTCTCTTTCCGCTCTCACTCGTTCAGCTGTTATTTTACCAGCCCGAAGTGTGTGTGAAGTATATTCCCAATCAATCAGTGAACGGTTTCTGGTAGAGTTTGAAAGACTTAGGACTTAACTACTGTTCGCCTTCAAGACGTGCACAGGTACCCTTGTGTGTGTGTGTGTGTGTGTGTGTGTGTGTGTGTGTGTGTGGCGTGTGCGTACATGTTGGAGCATGTCAGGCCCATGCTCTTGCCTTGTCTTCCTTCCTCCCTTGCCCTGGCTAACACAGCTGGCTGCCTCATAATAATTAAGAAGTGCTCTGCAGCTCCATTCCTTTGCTGGGTGTCACAGTGCACTGAGCACTGGCCTGCGTGTGTGTGTGTGTGTGTGCGTGTGTATATATACATCCACTTTGCAAGGAGTATGTGTGTCTATCTGCTCCACGTAGAAATGAATGTGTGTCTAAGTGTGTATAAGTGTGGGTGTGTGCCCTTCAGACTGCTCACGCTTCATTTGTCTGCTGAATGAGACCAGAATCTCTCACTATTCACTGGAGAATCCTGCTGAATTCTCTCTCCACCAGGGTACTGCTTCAGTAAGCACTCTTAATGGTAACCCAGAAATGTGTGTGGCATGTGTGCGCAAATGTGTGCACGCTTATATCAGAGTATTAAAGCAAATTTGTTCTAAAACTACGTGTGTTTTTGTGTACGTGTGTGTGTGTGTGTGTGTGTGTGTGTGTGTGCATGTGCAGGGAGGTTCTTAGGTTAGTTGAAGTACATCAAAGAGAGTTTAAGGTCAAAAGGGCCCAAGAGAGGGGGATGAGTGGGCCAATGCTCAGAAATACACAGAGAAAATACAGTCATTTCACCTCTTACTCTCTTTATTTTTCCTTCAAGCGTCTCACTGCATCTTTCCCACTTTTTAATTTTCTGCCTTCATCTCGCCTTTCTCATTACCCTTTTTCGTGATTCTCTGAACCTCATCTTCCTCTTTCTTCTGCACATACTGTACATGCCGCACGCACAAACACATTTGGTTGCCAAAGTTGCCCAGCAAGATCACCCATATAAATGCATCAGGATCCTCTCTGGGGAAAAGAAAGACAATTTGCTCCACTGGTGCTAGTTTTGATTTGCTAAATATCTACTTTTATTGTTCTTCCTTCCTTGCACGCATGGTCGGAGTAGACCTCGACTCTTGCTGTGATGTTGTTGTTGTTGTGTTATTATGCCTAAATAGGACCCATGCTGGGGAAATTGGCCCGAGTTCAGCACGAGGATAAATGACCGAAAAGGCCTTATAATAAGCACACATAATGACCTGTGTGCGTACGTTTTTTTTCCTGTTTGTATTTGCGAGTATGTGTTAACTCTGCTTTTTATGTGTGCGCTCATCTGTGCTTCTGCCTGCGCTTGATAATGATATCCATGAATTATGCATGTGGTGTGATGCTTTTCATTCAATTTCAGCTCTTATTTTCCCCCAAACAACATTACAGAGGCGGGTCTCTGGGCATTTGGCTGTAAATAAACTCAAACTAATAGACTTCAACTCTGGGCAACACCCGTCTGCAAAGCACTCATCAGGGAGTGAGCTTAACAAACTGCCTCCAGGCACTGTTCTCAGGTCAGCTCTCGTGTATTACTATTGACAGTCGGGGGCACCGGCGAGGTTAAGCAAAACAGATCTGAAATCAGCACTCTTAAGGCAGTTGTTCTCTTCTGTTCAAAAAAAAAAAGCATAGCATATGAGGCGATAAGCTAACAAAAGCTAGAATAGTTGGAATATTTACATGCATAAATTAGCGTGTTATATCAACAAAGGTTTTTTGTGCCCTGAGCAGAAATAGATAAATAAATCAAACTATTTAATTGTGTGTGGGCTGATTGTATCCTCTGGGTATCAGCCCACACTTTTTTTTTTCATACAGGGCTATAATCATGTGCACAGGTGTCTCATAGGGTTCAGGTTACGTGTAGCCTACTACTTTCTGTGAAGTGCTGGGGAGCCGTGGTGAGGAGGTATGTTGCCATACATGACTGCCCATATTTCCCTTGTCTATGATCTATGACCTTGTCCTCTCTCATCACTCGCTGCTTGTGACTGCACTGTGGCTCAGAGCGCTGCCCCTCGTCCCCTCTCTCTCTCTGTCTCTCTTTCTGTCTCTTCCTCTCTCGCTCTCTTCCCCCTCTCTCTGCCTCTTCTCCCTCTCTCTCTCTCTCTCTCTCTGTCCGTCGCGCTCCGTTGCTCATCGAGGGCCCTGAGCTCCCCCTTTTAGTGCCCGGGGCGCCCTGCTCTGCACTTGTGACATTGGAGGTACGTGTGTGGGCGCGCGCGCGTGTGCATGTACGTATATGCATGTGCGTGGTTGTGTTTTAGGCCATGTGAAGGGACTATGATTTAGCAGAAGACAGTCACCTACAGCTTTGCTTAAAGCGATGGGAATCACGTTGTCTCCTGCCAAGATGTCACACAATGTGCTGTTTTGCTCTCAGAAAAATAATATTTATATGGGTGTGTGTGACTGTGAGTGTAATATTGAGATTAGATCCTTAGTGACTTAGTAACTTTTTGTCACCTCACCTGCAACAATTAGCTAACTGGGGGGGGGGCATCACTATCTGTACCAAATTTCATGGCAGTCCATCCAATAGTTGTCAGAATATTTCGCTAAAAAATAAAAATGTCAGTCTTATACTAGAGCTGGAGGAAAAGTCAGGAGATTACTAAAGTCAGGATGAGTCATCCTCTGAAGACAATGAGTGACACATTTTCATGACAATCCATCCAATAGTTGTTCATATATTTCAATCTGGACCAAAGTGGTGGACTGACTGACTGTCATTGCCATCCACAAAATGGGATCAATCCTTTGACATTAAAATGTAACAACTGACATCTGGCCTTCTGTTGTCATTTTTTTTTTGACCAGCATTGAATGCAAACAGAAAGCAGAATCCTCATTAATGGCAGAATCTGACCGCCATATGCTCAATATTCAGAACAGCATAATTATTGTATGTCCTGTCCACAGTGACCATTTGTGAGCCAACTGTACAAATACAACAAAGGCGCTGGTTTCTATAACTAAGCCAGATAGCACATGGAAAGAATGAAATTTTCATGAATCATTTATCAGAGCTCAGTGCTGCGAGGATATTCAGGCAGAGAAAGCAGTTGTAACTGTGGCTGTGTTCTTGACTTGTTTTATGTAGAGGACATCACTTTGCCACTGGCGGTTGTGTCTCTACAATGGCAAAAGTGTTGTTGTTTTTAATCACAGATCATAACACAATGCCACATTTATGTCTCATGCAGAGTACATAATGTGCGTGTGTGTGTGTGTGTGTGTGTGGACGAACAGTACTGCCAGGCAATGTGTATGTTTTCATACTGTAAATGTGTGTGTGTGTGTTTGTGTGTGTCCTTGACTCCAGGTAACATGACTGTGGTGAGCTCCTTGATGACTCAATTACCAGGCAGGGGTACTTGAGAGATTCTGTACAGGTCACTCATGCACAGGTCACCATGTTGACATGTCAGTAAGAGGAAATGAAGAAAATGCTGAATGGACTGTGAAGTATGAGTTCATGTTGAGGTGAAACTGTAGTTCTCAGTAAACCTCAGGATGATTTTTATTAGTTTTTAAAAAAAAAAAATTAGAATCCAATTAAATGTAAGGTTTGAAGGCAGGGGTTAATAAAACCTTGAAACAGAGTGAAAGACTAGAAAAGAGTGAGGAATCTTGCCGTAAAGATAATTGATACTGTATAAATTCCAGTGACAATGAAACCGATGTTTACTAGATTTTTAGGCCAGTTCGGGACAGAACTTCACAACAAGCTGAACATCACAAACACCTTTGACATATAATCGACCCGGTGGAAGATAACGTGACAGTTTAGTTTGAAAGTGAGCTTTTTAGCTGACTGAAGGATCTGACTTTTGACTGATCTGAGATGCAGATAGGATCGTTTTCTTTTTCGTCTTCTGTCCTGGAAAAAGACTTCACATCCCATCATATCGTAACCGTTTTGATGTGTGGCATCAGTAGGGACACTGTCGACTTGACTTTGAATTTTTCATGCCAAACCATGTCACTAATCTTCCTGAAATCACAGCACAGGAATCAAGTTCACTCCGATTCCCTCAATAAACAAATGTTGGTCGCCACTGAAATTACTTTTCATCACACGTCATCACACTTATCAAAAAACAAGATGAGAGCTTCATTATCTGTTCAGTTCAGAGACGGTTGGGCGCAACCAAACTTGCTGTTCAAAAGTTGTGTTTTGCTAGAGGGTTTATAACCAAACATGATACTTTTTTTAACTTTTGACATGCTGATTGACAGCGAGATTGACCAAATGGTTCGTTTGCTAGCCTCACTTAATGAATCAAGTCACTGAACGAGGAAGTGACGGCCTAACTGAAGATCCGCTTTAATGAGAGGACTGACAGATTACATTTTCATTTTCATTCAAAAGAGCGTGGTGACATGTAAATATAAATGCAGTGGACTGGGGGAGCTGTTTTGCTTATTTCATTTGAATATTGTCCACTGTAGAGCAGGTTAGGTCTTTTGAAAATGAAATGTCAAATGCTGCTTTCATTTCAATTGTTGGAAAATTGCATTTTAATTTTCATTGTGACTTAAATATTGCTTGCATAAATGGAAAATCAGGTTACATTCCTTATATTGCATTTTAGTTTTCAAATTTGAATTAACATTTGAATATTGTCCACTGTATAGCGGGGTATGATTTTGAAAATGAAATGTCAAACAGCTTTTCCATTTTCATTTTAATATGGTCATAGAACGCCCATACGAGTATGTGAAAATGAAAATTGGATTATTGGTTTTCATTTTAATTTTTACTCAAATGCTCAGTGCTATTGTGGAATTACATTTTCATTTTCAAGTTTACATTATCATTTGAATAAAGTCCCTGATATGGTTCCATAATCAGAGCGTTTTAGCTGAATATGGCTGCCTGCTGCTCCAGGAAAAGGGATTGATGAGAGTAGTTAGACTGAGCTAGGAGTTCAGTGATAAGTCTCTGTGGGTTCACCACTACGAGCAACCCCTTTCAATTACACATGGTCATTATGAGACATTACTTATGTACAAATACTGAATAGTGCAGCTTTAAGACTTTACGAGAGAAGGCAGTAAAAATATGCAGGAGTAGGTCCTGACTAACCAACATTAATTAGAGTTTGACAAATTATTTCATGTTATATTTAGGTTATCGGATCATAATTTAACACCCACAGCAACTGCACATATGGGGGTAGGAATTTCCTGCATTTTACCTGTCTCATGAAAAGTGGCTTTGGTAATTGAATGGGTAAGTCCGTTTTTCCCCAGGAAGAGGAAATAGAAATGTTTCCAGCTGAAGTATAAATTATCATCTGTGCTTCTAATCAGCCCCCATGCACTCTCCTCCTGAATTTGTACCAGCAAATTGAACAGCTGGAGAAAAAATGATGGCAAATGAGAAATGATTTTCTGTAGGGTGCTCTTTCTGCGATCCTTTCCTTTTTCAGGTGTCCGGAATATCCTGCCGATGATATGTAATTCAGGAAGTGTTATGACTCACTGTCAGCCCTAAGGGTTATGCTATTATGGTTCCCAAGTGAAAAACTACTCTCACTCTGTTATTCTGCCCCTGAACAATATGCATGATACCCACAGTAAACCATTTCATTAATTCTGAATTGTTTTTGGAATAGAACGGTATTGCTTGGAGAGCCTTACCAAAGCAAATAGGGTATGTTGTTATTAAATTCTCTGCATATAAAGGATTACCACAGGCAAAACTGTTAAGATTTATGAAAGTAAACCGCTGCATGTTCAAGAAAAGAAAGCTGACAAATTCAATCCTAATTCTGATTGCTTTTTTTCTTTTTGCTACCCTGTGTCTGTTCCAGTGACAACTCGATTACCACATAGGGCGATATATATTTACCCGAACACAAATCATTCCTCTAATCTCTCAACAATACTTACCTTAACTCTGCCCACACAAGTCTGATATTCCACTCACGCTTCTCCATCTGGGAGATTAAAGACCCAAATATATCCCCATTGCAATATTGATCCTATCGATCATGCCTTGAAGTACAAAACAGCCAATAAAAAGGGAGAAAGTATTCCAGAAAGCCTTCCCACTAACTTTATTTGCAAGGAAAACTATTCTGGTCCATTTGTCAGGATCAAGTTGAAAGACAAGAGAAAGCACCAGGGAGATCTATAAAGGGACTTAAAGTTCCCTTTGAGGTTTTTATAAACCATAAAGCATGTAGCTGAATCTTCTTATGTCTGCCGAGAGTGGCAGATTCTTGCTGCATCAATCAAAATAATGAATCTGTATTAAATCCAGACGTCCCTCTTGCTGACATCCATTTTCAAAAATACATATTCCTCAGTCACAGAACTGGAGGAAAAGAGAGAGAAAAAGAGAAGAGAACGCATGCGGAAAAAATATGAACAAGGACTAAAAATGAGAGACATGTGTGAGGGTAAATGTGAGCAAGAGGAGGAGGCGCTGGTCAGTTGATCGTTGTCAGATGTTAACAGTAGATGCAGTATATACAGTATATGCATATATATGAATTCTCCCATCAATCTGTAGGACAAGTCAGATTAGAATCAAATAAAAGGATACCTCTCTCCCACTACAGTGAGTCTCTGCATCAGATGATCAGAATCAGAATCAGCTTTATTGGCCAGGTATGTGGACACATACAAGGAATTTGACTCCGGTTTTTATAAATTTGTTGATCTGCTACCTTTTTTTTTAGTACTTTTGTGTCTTCACAAACAATTGTTATGGCCCTGGACCCCGACTCCCTTTTACTATTAGACTACTGCCTTTGTGGGTGCTTGTGACATTGTGCTTATGCTACACTTGTTTTTACGATTTGCCCATTTTTAAATCTTAAGTGGATTTGGACAGGCTAAGTAGGCTAAGTGGGGCTGTATAGGCTTAGTCACTCATTGGCATTACACGTACTGAAAATTAGCATGTACATTTTCAGCCAATCAGGATGAACCCCTGAATGCTCTGGAGGAAGCCCCTATTAAAAAGACATGGTAACACCACTCCCCATCTCCTGAGTCTGCAGGCTGAATTACAAATGACTACTTGGAGGACCCAGTGGCCATAGAACTAGAGTTACAAGATATAACTAGTAATCCTGGTCTGTCACCCACAGGTCACGTCTCATTGTCAACAAATGCACTGATTTCCCACTCTCCAGCCATTGCTCCTGCTAAGCAGAAGGGGAGCTGGCAAAGCTACTATATCTTGATGGTACACCAACACCGTTAGATTGTGGCATAACAAGTGTTTGACGCATAGGACCACTGTGTCAGAAAGAAAGATAGTCCAGAACATTCGGTGACTCCACACCCATGTTCCCTGATATACAAAGGATAAGGGAACTGTCCACCAGCAGCCACTAATTACTGTCAAGGCTGCAAAATTTTGTGTCACAGCATATTTTGCATTTAACGAGTAAAAGTGTTGTATACTGAACGTGGAATATTGCTTGAGGAAACGGTTTTGAAACTCATCACACACCTTCTGCAAAATGGAAGACTATAGAGAGGATGAGCCTGATGAAGTCAGCTTAACAAAGAGAACAGTGATTTAATTAAAAAACCTTTAAGTCGTTCTTAACTTTCTAATTCCTTTATTATACAGTATATTTAAGTAATAAGCCCCAAGAGGCCGTGGTTTACAGTGATTGTAGAACAGCTAAGGGGCGTTGTTAGGCACGACGCAGAGCGGCAGAAACGAGAGGCATTTCTCCAACAAAGCGACAGGACACAGTGGGTTCCCTGGCTGCTCGAGTAGTACTGGGCTGCTCAAACATAAATCCCCGTAGGCTCAACACCGGTATCTTTGTGGTTTCTTGTGCATTCGTTGAAAGGTCCCGGCTTCATTTCTTGACTTTTTCCAGCTGTTCAAGTTTCTCTCTCATTAATTTCAGCGTGTCTCCTTTCTTTTTTATCTTCCTCCTCTATCCTGTCCAACTCTTCCCACCACTCATCCACGCTTAGCCCACCCAGGTAGATCAAAATTCACAACAGAATCTGACATTTTGAAACAATTTGTTTGGCACAGTAATACCGATGTAATGCAGTCACAGGTGTGTGGTTATAGAGTATTTTACAACAGCTTTGAACGCGGCTCAGCCAATCATAATCGAGAACAGGAACTATCCATTTTATAATATTGCTATAAACAAAATGTATAAGGCCTGCTTAATAAGAATATCATTAGCTGCTTCAATCATTTTGCACTGGACTGGACTGAAAAATCTGAACAATTACATATTCAAGGACACTGAGGGAAGCAGTAAGGTAAAATCATCTGAAGAATTATCTGCAAGTGCATCGGTATTGTGTCTTGTGTTGTGGTGATGCTTAAGGCTGAGCGCATGTAAATTGACTTGACATCAAGTCCTCTGCTGCTGTCACTTACGTGTTTTCATTGGCTTAACTATTGCCAAAGATGGGCCAAAGTCGCTTTTTAATTTGCTTTTCCCAGATGTTAAATTTCAGACACCATTGTGGTCATTTGGCAATGATCATATTTTGTGACCACAAATAGGAATTCCCCCAAATTTAGCAGTGCTGCTTTTCTGTCATGTTATGGTGCAAAACCTTAGTGTGGCCCCAAACTTGCAATTTGACTATTTCGCGCTCAAAACAGGGCCACAAATCCTTAGTCCGCATTACTGTGTGAGAGGTCCTTTGTCTTCGTTTGTGAATCTTGGCGCAAGCATAAATGCATGTGCAAGCTCCAGGCGCAGGTGCACATGGGTGGGGCCAAATTATTTTTTCCATTTTAGTGACCAGAAACATGACCGACCCTGGCATAGCACAGCCTGGAAAAAAGGGGTTTAGAGCATGATTAATATATTGCTCTTGTCTGGGGTCTGCAGACTCCCAAGGTGCAAATATCCGGCACCCTGAATAGGCTACAATTAGATGATAATGTCCCTTTTTTATGTTGAATTCGCTGTTGAAGACATTGTAATACCCATCACCATGTTTTCTGTGTGTAATGATGCACACTAAATTATTTAAAAAGACAATGAGGTCTGCACAGGGACAACTTATGTCGTAGTACAGTAAAATCTTTATAGGTCATTTAGTTGTCCTGTTTTTATTGACTAAAGTAATTAAAAAAAGGTTGCATTCATGTAGTCCAACTTGGGCATGTACTGTATGCACACAATAATGTGAGAACTGTTAAATAATACCCCTGTCAAATCAACGTTACTAACTGCCTAAACTTACAACCATAGATATCCAGTGTACATGACATAAAAAATCGATTATTGTTAATTATCCAAAATGGTTGAATTTGAAGTAATAGCAGTTCCGACATTTTGGCCTTTTTGAGTGAGAATACAGAGTGGGAACTGGTGGTAATAGGCAAACCTAATGGAGTTCTGTGATGTACTCTGGAAAGAGAAATTGAAAATGTCCTTGTGGCATTTACCAATGCATCCTGAAGATGTTACCGTTTCTCTGCTATGTTGTCCTCTTGATATAAACTTGGAAAGTATGGTGTCCAAAAAGGACAAAATTGTGGAGGTATTTTGCAAGAATCAGGTGCTGGTTTAATCAAATGACGATTTAATTTTCAATTTTATTGCACATTGTCATTATTGTCTCTTAACTCACTATTAACTACACTGAACAAAAATATAAATGCAACACTTTTGTTTTCGCTCCATGTCTCATGGATCAGAAATGTCAGTATCTGGTGTGACCATCATTTGCCTCATGCAGTGCGACACATCACTTTCGCATAGAGTTGATTGTGGCCTGTGGAATGTCGGCCCACTCCTCTTCAATGGCCGTCGCACACGCAGATCCAGAGCATCGTCCTCACCAGGGTCAAGACCCTGACCCTGAGCACGCCAATTGCACGCTCCCCTCAAAACATGCGACATCTGTGGCGTTATGTTGTGTAATAAAACTGCACATTTTAGAGTGGCCTTTTATTGTGACCAGCCCAACACACACCTGTGTACTAGTCATACTGTTTAATCAGCATCCTGATATGCCACACCTGTCAGGTGGATGGATTATCTTGGCAAAGGAGCTGTGCGCACTAACACAGATTTAAACAAATTTGTGATCAAAATTTGAGAGAAATATACCTATTGTGTACATAAAAAATTCTTGGATTTTTTATTTCAACTCATGAAAAATGGGAGCGAAAACAAAAGTGTTGCGTTTATATTTTTGTTCGGTGTAGTTTTAATTAATATGTCCATTGATAAATCCTGATGGTTGAGGGTTTCGTGATATGAAGTAATAGATATAGCAGTTGTATAGATTTGGAAGGTAATTCTCTATAAGTTTGTAACATTTCAGGATAGAATTTGTGTTGGAGCTGTGTGTAAAGTAAACATTCCTACAATCCGGGTGCACCCCTCTTAAGTTCCAGCACATGGCAGTCACTTACACACACTTTCTTGTGAACTCATTTTGGTTGCTTGTATCTATGGCCACATTCTTTTGATCACAACTGGGCCAATCAGAGGCTGTTAAGATATTCTTGTTCTTGGCCTGTGGGACTGAAGGTTTCCTGTTTCCTATAGAAGCATGGGGGCAAAGTGAGTAGCGAAGCTGTTGCTGCTGACATGGTGTTTTCCAAGTACAAAAAGTCAGTTATGGGGCCCTTAACATGGATGGGCCCAGGCCACAATGCCCCATAAACATCAAGGTTTTATTTCTCTGGGAAGTGATGAACACTAAACCCTGTAGGCTCCTTCTAGGAGATAAATACTCTGACATGAGGGCTTGGAAACGGCAAAAACCTTTTGAAACTTATGGAGCATTGATGGGGACTACTTTTACTCTTTTCAGGAAAATGTTCCTGTCTCAATGCCCCATTTGACTCTTGCACTATTTTTTCACTTGAGTGTTTTTCCTGAGTAAAACTTTCACATTCCCCTTTAGTAAAGTACATCAAGTTTTCTTTACATACAGTGTTTCTAACAAAAACATTCAGTGCTTTTTTTCTGCCTATTTTTTTTTATGTTTTGAAACCTGCATCAGCCAGCAGTCGTCTTCTCCTCTTTAGTGGTGAATTGCTGCCTTTTACAGCACATTACACGTTATTGAGTGACTGTCGGTATGTGGAATTGCATGAAACAAGCACTTAAGTCATGGCTACATTAGGCTGTACCTGCTAGTTTCATTTAACAGCACGGGCAATTTGACATGCGGGCCTGATTAGGTGTTTCCAAAGTAAGAATGGGCTAGATACATTAGAAACATGAGGTACATTGAAAAATGTAAATGATGATTGTGATGAATGGTTTAAGATCACACATGTAAAAGAAGATGATCTCAGTCAGGCTTAGTTGCATGCTCACTCTGCAGCTGCACATTTCATCATGGAATACCAGACGGCGCCATTCAACCAGGGGGAGGACATGGTGTTCCTGGCCATGGACATCAACCTGCCGGGCGACTGTGGACTGGGTGATGATGCAGTCCTGCTTTGGCTTCCTCTTCAGGCTGGGGCTGGAGAAACAGGAGAAGTGTGGCGGCCACCAGCAGTTCTTCACCATCGGGCAGCTTATCGGGATTCGCAAGTAGGCCGAGAACTTCGCCTACCGGCTGGAGCTCAGCAGGCATCTGCGCTGCCTGACCTGAGAGGCCACGCTGCGCTCCATCCACAAGGGCATCGCCACAGCCATCATAAACAGCGACTGCCTGGTATTCGTTTCTCTCCCTGCTGTGGTCGAGAAGAAGATACCAGATACACCAGGCCAGCACAGAGAGGCTCAGGAAGAGCTTCTACCCTCAGGCCACTAGGATCCTAAATGAGGACCCTGCCTAAGAATTGCCCTAAGACTATTTTTACTGACGTTATTATTCAAAGTTATTGACCATAGTTAACATTATTATTACTTATTTCTATTCTTATTCTATTTTGCACTTATTTTTTGTTGCACAATTGAAGGAGCTAACTCACACATTTCACTGATTGTACCCTGTATGATTATATGTGACGAATAAACTTGAACTTGAACATTACAGATTAACGTTATTTTGTTAATCTATTAAGTTTGCTCTCTTGCCATCTGCATCTACCACATACTGTACTTGCATTAACGTCCTCTGTAGTCTGCAGAAATGTTTGAGGAACAGGATATAAACAATACCAGCTAATCAAACAGCCACCAGTGGTTGAAACCTCCAGTGCACCTTTATACATTTTCAGCATAACACAAATATGTGAATAGGTATAACTAAAGCGTTTTCATATTCTTGATCTTCTTTCTTTCTCTCCTTTTGTGTCAGGACATTTGCATTCTTGTGACATGGCTACAAGTATGTAGGGGCGAAGTGGACAGGGATCAGATAATTACATAAATAATTTAACAAATTACAGACACTATTTTTTTTTTTTTTATAAAAGCAATATTCACTGGCACTGGCTACCAGCATTTCCTTGCTCTTGACTTAAACTTCTATTTTCTAATGAAGCTGAATATATTTCTGACTGTCAGGAAGGTTATAAACTTCCATGAGGCAACTATTTCAGATATATTTTGAAAAGTGGGCAATGACGGGGAGTTGAACTACAGCAGTAGGTTGTTATTTCCCGAGGTTGAGACAGGGTGGGAAGGTCAGTGGAGGTCAGTATTAGAGGTGCAAGAGATTATGTAAGGTGCTATATCACACAAATGAGATATTATAGTTGCTTTTATAATCAGTATAGTGTTTCATTTGGAGATTATTATTTTGACTTTAAGTCTGACAGGTGACACTTATTTTCATCTTCTCACCTTTTGTCAACCTCTTCTCACCTCTCATAGCCTACACTCCATGTCATCGCCTTAACCGCCCCCGCCCGACCCCAACAGCCACAGATGCTCATCTCTATCTTTCACTTTCTTGTGTGCGACACTGCAGAACTACTTCTCTCAAACCAGAATTTTTTTATTTTTTTTACAAGGCTGATTCTTATCCTGTGTCTCAACAGTGACAGCTCCACCCCTGCACCAACAGCGTGTGGATAAATCGTCTTCTACAGAACCCTGTCATTTGTTTTGGGCTTCACAGAATCTTCCTCTCTGTAAAGTAGACAACTGTCATCAGAGATAGATCTCTGCTATAACCATAACCACTCCACCACACCACATTCGGTGCGTACGAGTCATTCATATGTGAGAATGCCGCATTAATCAGACCCGTTAGGTAGAACTGGGTTAGGTTGATTTGATAATGTAGACATGGACACTATATCCAGTGAGGCTACAAATCTGATCAGAATTCCATTTTAATCTGAAGAAGGTTTTTGGTGACTGCAGATGGTCAAGTCTAATCATTGTAGTTTTAGGAGCATAAAGAGGGATATCAGATTGAGACTAAATGATTGGACTGAGGTGCAAATGGTGGGAAGAGACTGGGAATAAAGTTTAAAAAAGTCCATATATAGGTATATATACCCAAAAGCTGACTTGTGAGACAGAACTAACATCATGGTCTTACAGTTGGTAACAGGCAGACAGTCAGAGCAGACAAACAAATCAAAGGCAGATGTTCAAAACAAGTAAACGCAAACATGAACAAAGGTTCCAGCAATAAGGGAACATTGACATTCAGACAAAGACCGGTGCTGAGCTCCCCTTTGTACTGTATATACCAGAGCTAATGAGGAAGTAACTGCGCAGGCAGAAAACTGGATCAGGTGATCAGTGCGATTGAGAAACATACACAAGGGATGATGTCATATGGAAGGACAGGAGATGGTTATTAAGGACGAATAACAGAAACTGATATTGTAAACTGGAGACAACAATGGAAGAAGTGGAGGCACCGTGATATAAACCTGAACAAGAGAACTCCATCAATTAATGTTGGACTATAAAATGATCAAGGCTTTACAGTGAAAGAATTCCGCTTGCATATGCAAGGGGAAATTAGTGTGTGCAAATGAGAAAAGTTCTTTTTGCATACAGATGCAGGTGATTCTGAGTTGTAACACCCAGGTTGCCAAAATATCAAATTCAAAGCTCCGAGGCAATGTTGTTCATGTCATATCTGAGTTCTAGTAATTTAGAGTTTTGGACTCATAAATAATGTTTATGTCAACTTCTAACTCCTAATTACAACTGGGAAACTCAGATTTTTCTGAATACGTTGATATATCTTACTTACCACTGACTGTAAGAATCCGGAAGTGCCTGNNAAACCAAACAAATAATGATGCCTCACGTCAGGCAAAGACCGTCTTTCGATGTGATTAAACCCAAATTTAATGGATATGTTGCAAAATTGTCACAGTATTTTAATCTTCACACAACCAACTCTGTAATCATACAACCGTCTTGATGACGCAAACGCTTGCAAGTCGATAACATGGGAATCTTTCCCACAATTACCATCCGTCTCATATGATGTAAATGAGGAATCTGTTATGGATTTTATTTTTTACTACCAAAGAACAACTTTTTCAACAGTTAAAATGATGTTGGCATTGGAAGCATCAACCGTAGCTTTGACCAGAGGTCAAAATGAGACCTGGCTGTCATCTGGTTAATGTGCTCTCTGCACGCTGGTGTCTGTACTCAGCCAAAGTTCAATGGGAACATAATTCTGAAACATCATTCTATGACTGTGAATGGACTGTGTGCTTTTGCAGTTCATTAAGACCAACAGAGTGATAAATCTTTTCTCACAGAAGATCTCACTGATCACGTTTCAGTATTCAGAATCCACCAGTTACACTTTCATTCATATCATATCAATAATTTAACCTTATCAACTTCATATTTTTGAATCTGTACCTCCAGTNNTTTGAAGCATGTTGATCCAAACATAACTGCAATAAATACTGTTATTTCAAAATGTCAGATACATATTTAATAAACATTTGACAATTTCTCCAGCTCGTCTCATTTTTGTAGCTACATGCTGTAAACATTAATTAGGCTGTCGCTCAAAACTGATTCCAACTGAATCTCTGACTTTTAGTTATTTACAACTTACTTTCAGAGACATGAAGGTAAACGTCA
>NTHP01000012.1:2493882-2517043 GCA_003416845.1 Oplegnathus fasciatus | reverse complement strand
AGAGAGAGAGAGAGAGAGAGAGAGAGAGAGAGACGCCCCGACAGGAAAGGACTCCTCTCGTCTTTATGCCATTTCTGTTTGCCACTGTTATGGGTGTAAAGTTTCATAAAATGTACATTACTGAAAATATCACACCAAAGGCAGTGCAAGAAATTGCGAAACAAACAACATCGTTAGCATCACTAGAACCCAGTGTATTTTTTTCTGATTAAGAATTACAGTAGATTTAATGCTACTTATTTGAAACAGTTTCACAAAAAAATATTTGAATATTGTCAGCATTAGCATGTTGTTATTAGTCAGAAGTAATGATAATGATTATTAGGGGCTGTAACAATTATTAACCAGTCTGTACAAAACTGTGCAACAGCTCCTAATGCATCAGGATATTTAGTTGTTCTTTCCTCTTTCAGTACCTCAGCAATTTCAGATGTATTACTTTTTCATTACAGCACTCCTTTCACTTCATGAACAATTTGTCTCTGACCCTGAGGTTGGTTTTACAACAGCAGAGCAAGTCTGGTGTAACAGGGCCTGACTCATGTGACACCTGATATATTGCTGATTTAAGATGAGTTTGAATGTCGTCTTCTCCTCGGCACCATAATGTTCAGCAGCTTCACAAAACCAGCTGAAAGCAATGTCCTTCACTGTTGTTAGAGGGTCGGCACTCTACTCTGCCATGACTAAGAGGGTGATGGAAACTTTCACACATGTCAGCGAGCTAAATTTAGGACCAGAAAAAAGAGGGTCTTTGGGGTTGACCTCCGCTCCCGAACCGGGCAGGTGTGAGAACACCTCTCAGGCAGATCACACATGTCTGCCTGCGCTGTGCCATGGCGAGAAAATGGCTGACAGTCGTGGATGACTACTGCAAATGCAGCTGCAATGTGCACGGCAGGACTGAAAATGTGAATTTAAAAGAATGTGGTGCGGTTTGACAGGCAAGTTGTTCACTGTCTCTGTAATTAGAGTGGGTACTCAGTGAATTTTACTTTTTAAAAGTATGCATTGTTTTCTCTAAATCTCCCACTAGATCTGTCTCTTTCTGTCTATAACTGACAGTCTCTCCCTCTTCCTTTCTCTCTTTCCCTCTCTGCCCCATTCTCTGTCGCACAAAAGACGGAGAATGTACAGTTTATGTAACAACCATTTCGAGAGGGCACATTGAGAACAAAAGAAATGGCGATCATCAGATAGTGATTATCTTCACAGCTACTCATTCACGGGATAAAGCTAATACATAATGCAAACCTCTCATCTACCCTGACCGTCAATGGCCCCCTCATCCATTATAAGCTCAGCCCAATATGTATTTCTCCACTAAAGGGTGATCGAAGGCTTGATGGGGCTGAGGCGCCTTGAAATAAATGCAACTTTGACCCACATATCCAACCATGCCCCTAAATTAGAAATCCATACTTCATTTCTCGGGCAAGAACCCTTGTTTCTGCAAGGCCGACGGCTGATGTGGGGAGTCGTGATAGGCACTCAGTCAGTGTTCAGGGTGGCTGGTGCTCTTTATGCAGCCGCACTAACTGGTGGAAAACTCAGGATGATGGAGGGAGGGACGAGAAGAGGGAAGGCTGACCTTTAGATAATCATCTCAGGGCCGGGTTTAGGACACACAGTTTTTGGGGGGAAGAAGAATTAAGTTTGACTTTCTTGTCTAAGGGGATTAGAGTTCACACCAAAGTGGCCAAAGGTAAAGGTCCACAAGTTTAGTCTACTGTATATGTGACAGAAAGAGAGAATCTGTCTTTATTTGTGCTGGATTTGGTAGTTGAAGATTGATGGAGGTTGATGTTTCACTTTGCAATTGAAATTGATGTTATTTCAGGGGACTGTCTACCAGAGGTTCTGCAGTCAAAGCATGAAACATCACTATGTTACATTTTTTGCCTATTGGATAACTCATATTTGATGTATGGCCTACCCACTCATAAGCTACGAGATGAAGTCGAATGGAACTCTCTTTTTTCCTGGCGTCCACACACAGTACACAATATTTACATGGTGAAACCCAAAATGTCATTGTAATACATCATTTGACCAGTTCAACAGTACACAAAATCATAAAATACTACACAAAAGGCAACATCACAACAACCAACTCCAACAAACAAATGAATAAATACATTATCCTATTAGATCAAGTAATATATTATAATATTGCTGAGTACCACATACTACTGTCATAAATACGGCCGAATTGACCATTATACAATTGTAGAGGTGCTAGTAGATGGATTTCGTTAGCTTCCACCAGTGCCAGGCTGGCTTCCAGTCTTTATGCTAAGCTAAGTTAACTGGTTACAGGCTGCAGCTACATATTTACTGTACAGATATTAGAGTGGTATTGATCTTCACATCTAAATCTTGGCAAGAAAGCGAATAAGTGCATTTCCCAAATGTCAAACTTTTCCTTCAATGGGTCTACCACCATTACTGTCTTGTCCCAAAACACATCGTTGTCCAAAATAATTTTCTGCCAAGGCTCTACAGTATGTCTATAGATACATGTACATCTACACATTCAATTTATACACTACATATATCCACATTTGTATTACAATTATGTATTATATCAGTGTTAGATTACAACATTTAAAATGATATAGATGAGGAGGGAGGTTGAGCCTGGAGATGTTGTTTATGGAGAAATTTGAAATGATCTTTCTTAGTTTCCTGGATGACAGAGAGTTCTAACAGACCATGGCTCAATACATTACAGTAGTTTTCAGTGCATTTGTTTCCCATTTCCCCGGTCAGCCTCTAACTATGAGTGACGGCGTTCTACATGAACACACAACCTTCTGTTGTCACAGTGCTTCTCACTGGTTTGGTGGTGCCAAGTTGAAAAAGAGGTGATGTCAGAAATTTCTATCCACCAGTCAGAAGTTTAGATTTTTGTTAGTGGGGTTGTTTGCTTATGTTGCCAGGCATCTGTGAATCAAATCTGATCAAACCTCACCCACGCAGTCCAGATGAAGCAGATTAGCTTTTGATTTTGAGTGTTAAACTGTTGATGAATGTATCCTAAAGATGTTCTTTGATTATTTCTTAACTGGTCTTGAATATGTCATGTTAATGCAAACCTAAGATTTGAAACAAGGTTTTCAGGTGCTTAATGTAATCAACTTCATCCAAACTAAAACCGACTTATTATGAATTTGGGAAATGTGGTTGCCTTTAGCAAATGAACCAAGAAACTACCTCTGTCCACCTGTACAGTATAAAATGGTCTGAGATGGGTTCCAGTCAAACTGTGCCACAGTTACAACCCTTACTCTCCAAGGAAAAAATCCATGTGTGGGTGTCTTCATGTCATTACCAGAGGCACCCCTGCATTTTTAACCATTGGTAGCTGAAAGACAAGGATAGAAAAATGCAATCATTGCTCTGTCGGCGGAGGATAACATTCAAGCCCAACTTGATGCAGAAATAAGCAATACTGTACACTGTTCAACCATTTTTCTGCGTTCATCAAAATGGGCACTAACTTTCTCTCCTGGCAACAGTGGTAAACAGCTGCACTTAAACTATTATTCAAACGTACCACAAATTGGAACAACAGTAAACAAGTGTGAAAGCGGAGCAGCCTGGGTGGAAAGACGAGGGACAATCAAACTCAGGTTCAGACTTAAAATAACAAACCCAATTTAAAAACAGCCTCAGAAGAATGCACAGGCTCCTACTTTGAATGATTTTTTAATGAACAGCTCCACATGCCCTTAGCAGTTTTATTACAGTTTTCTCACCACTGAGCATCAAAACATAACAAACATTAAATTGTGTAAGTGGATATGCATCTAGTCTAGTATATATTTTGTAGGGATCCATTATAACTGATGATCAAATTCCATATTCTGGTTGATCTGCCCTGAGACTGAATCTCTGACCTTCTGACTGCCATGATGACATTTACCTGCTTATCCACACATAATAAACATATTATGTGAGGGTCAGGGCTTTGTGTCAGACTAAAGGCTAATGGTGAACCATGTGTCATATGTCAGCTCATGTGCCTTTTCCGCTTCACTGGCGTGACCGGTATGTAATTAACCGTCACTTAATTAGGCTGACTAAGTTTACTAAATTAAGTTGACTAAAATGCGCTTGGTTTGTGTTTGCACCAGCGACCTAGGGGACAAGTTGTGATGGGAGCGTGGCACCCACTGGCATATGAAAGCTTCACATACTAGAAATGTCCATTGAACAGATTAACTACCAATAAAGTAAGACTTTTTCAAAATGAATAATTTTTGAGTTTGGTTCAATAGTCACTGTACACCCACATTGAACTGACCAGCAGGTTCAGTCCTTGTTCATCATGATGCTGACTTGGAGGAGCTCCCTGGCTTGCTCATTTGCAATTGGGAAACATTTTTGGCAGACACACTGATGCCTTCTTTATTGGACTTAAGTAATCACATTTTAAATGCGCATGGAGAACTATCTGTCTTCTTACAGAAAATAAACTTCCCAAGCTTATGTTGTGACAATCTACAAACATTTTTATATGATATTGTTGAATTTTTTAGGAATAATGTCATGATGCTGTTTTTACAATACTCAATAAAAGTATTAAGGAATAACCTTTCAGGAGAATAGAGAGAAAGTCAAGCCTCTGTTGGACTGGAGCAAACTGCATGAATCAGAAGGCCTGAGGAGCCACTATCAGCGGAAATACTTCGAAAAAGCTTTAAAATTTGATTCACTTAGATGTCCTTACTAAAGTGTACTGATACAACGAAAGAACTCAAACTACCACCATTTCCTAGAGTGAGTACAAAACAAAGCTAGATAGTGTTCCTTCTTTAGACCTGACCCTTTGACTTTATGGTTAAAATGTTGTTCCTCCACAACTACCATTTGGCTTCCACTTCCATGCCCCTAACAGCAATTACTGTTATTTCATTTTTGACATGGAGGAAATGAGAAATAATCACACTTTGCACCAAACCCATTTCAATAATAATTCTTTCTCTTTCCAGTATAATCTGTCTCTCAGCCCGAGACTTTGCACTGGATGAAGAGGTCAGGGGAACTGGACTACTGTCGAACATCCAATGGGATGCATTTGATACTGTCAGGAACAATTTGGCACTGGAGCAGGGTGTGCCAGGAGCGTGTCAGCCTGATTTAGGTTTCCTCTGTTGGGGTACCGGCATCAGGGAGAGTCCCACTTAACTGACCATGACTGGAGCTGGCTGGCGAATGCACAGGGATTACCGTCACGCCGCAATCGGACACACACACACACACACACACACACGTACATATATATAAGTTCACACGTAGCGAACATGAACGTGTATGTACATATGAACACACTCCCAGCATGAGAAACGCAAACATAATCTGATAAATATGCACACATACATATTCCATGACCAAACACACGCGTGTGCGCACACGCAGCCACACGTGTGCGGACACACTGTCTCATTCGATCACGGCGCGGGCCTACAGGGCCTTAGTGAGACTGGAGGAGAAAAGTGCACAGGGAGAGGTGTCCTAACATTTCACAACATTACAGTGAATGCTCTGCTCTGTAGAGAAGCCGGCGATTCATGAAATAATTCAGCACATCACAGTATGAGGTAGCCAAGCGAGGGCTCATCTCAGGGAGAGAGAGAGCGGGAGAGACACCACAGTGGACTCATTCAATTAAATTTTATTACATTTGTATGAATATATGTGATTTAATGTGGATTATGCCTGAGTGCCTTGTATTGAAAGGATTTGAATTCTTGATACTTTCTTTGCATGTGCATCTGACACACACTCTCACGCTAACACACTCACACACATATTAGCCCTCGCTTCTGCCTCTGTTGCTGTAGTTACCTCACAAGCCCTTTCCTTCATACAGTACATGTTTCCCTCGTGTTAACAGTATCTCACTGTAGTACATTGTAGTTCTGCTTAGGTGTACACCCAGCCTGTAAACATAGCAAATTGTTGTATGTAATCTATTTACACCTAAGAAGCTACTACTGCATTTCCATATAAAATAATGGACACTATAGGTTAACAACGTAACACATCTCTACTTTCATACAGTGATGAATGAGACAGCAGCACCTCCATTATTACCTCCTAATCAACCCCTCTGGGTTCACATGTGCATGTGTGTACGTGTGTGTTTGTGTGTGAGTGTGAAAGAGAGTGAGTCTATGTTGAGGTGGGAATCGTGGTAGGCATTATTTCATGAATTTCATTAGTGAGGTGAAAATAATTTCCTTGGCAGCTAGTATTGTAATTCGGCTACTGTTGTTAATCCAAATTTAATATGTTGAAAAGTGATTACTGGGATGGTGTTGGAGTGGCGGTGGTGCTGGTGGTTCTGGTGGTGCATTTCTGCAACGAGTCAAAGTATCTCCCCGTCTCATCCGTTTGTCTCTCTTTTCTTTCCTCTGTTTTGTGTTTTCTTTTTTTCTCTCCAAGAAAAGCTTGTTTATCCCCTCCTCTCTTCTTCTCCATCGTATCTCTCCCTTTCCTCCTTCCTATCACATGTGAACACGAGCCACTTTCATCTTCCGCTGGCTTTGTAAACAGTGATCATAGCGAATAGTTCAATAATGTTGATATTCTTGCTTTGAAGAACGGGACTAGAGTGTAAATTCATGCATATGAGATCACTGTTTGATGTAGCTATTCAGGTTTTTTGACGATTGTGGATCACAGACATGGATGCCGATTCACTTGACGCATTGTTCCGACTTCCACATAAATTAATCGTTAGAATGGAGGAAAATGTATAATTTTATCTTTAGGGTCCAATACTATGAACAGTGATTCATCCTCTATTCAGACTGAGTAAGAAGAGTAAGTGACCATTAAAAGCAGTATTTTAAACCAAAATACCGTCTTTGCAAAGCCGAGGAAAGGAACAAACATTCTTTAAAGAGAATTTATAGAACCTCTAAAAGCAGACTTCAGAGCCTGTGTCCATTGAAATTGTACCAATTTTTCAAACTTTTCTCCAAACTCAGAAGTTGAGCTGAGGAAGCAGTCACGCTTTATCTTCCTCTCACAGGGGGGTGGATGCTCACGGTGTGTATTTTCTCTACAGAAGGGGACAGTGGAAAACCTGAGAAGAGCACATCAGACTTAGACTTGTGGCTTGGATATGTGTGAAGGCCTGTAGGGGCAAGTTCAACTCCAGCCACACAGCGACAGAGCTGTGAGACAGGCCACACACAAAAAATACCTACATGCAGTAAATACAGTGTACTGTACAGCAACCTTTCACTTATAGAAACTGGGGACACACTGATACAACTTTTTCTCTCCTGTTACAGATTGTGATATCTAAACTAATGGTGTCTGTCAAGACCGCGTATTTACCAGTGCTGTCTTTGTCGCAATTATGATGGCAAATGAGCTGGAATATATTAAAATAACACTAACAGACCCCCTTTCTTTGTGGTTTGTGTATATTTTAAGTATATTGTTCTAGACAGTTCATGAGATTGCGTTGTTATAATACAGCAGGTAAATTTGGAAGTAGGGATGGCAGTGTCGGTTGGAGAAAAACTTTGAACCTCAACAACTACTGCATGGATTGTCATGAAATTTGGTACAAACATTCATGGTCCCAATGACTTTGGTGATCCCCTGACTTTTCATCTAGCACCACCAGTAGGTCAAAAATTGTAACTTATCCAGTAAAATATCTTAACATCTACGGCCACTTTGGTCCAGACTAAAGTATCTCAACTATTGAGTGGAGTTACACATGATTTTGAACAGGCATTCATGGTTACAAGATGATGTGTCCTAATGACTTTGGTGATCCCCTGACTTTTCCTCTAGTGCCACCATGAGTTTGACATTTGTAGTTTTGGGTAAAATGTTTCAACAGCTCTTTCCTGGATTGCTGTGACATTTGGTGTAGACATTCATGTTCCCCTCAGGATGAATAGTTGTAACTTTGTTGATCCCTAAACTTTTCATCTATTGCCATCATCAGGTCCAATTTTTAATTTGTCCAATGCTTTAGTTTATGACCTCCAAAACTAATGGCATACCCATCAGCCTCAGCTGTGCTTTGGGTTTAATGCTAATTAGCAAACTAAGATGGTGAACGTGGTAAAGATTACAACTGCTAAATGTCAGCATGTTGGCATTGTCATTATAAGCATGTTAGCGTGCTGACATTAGCGTTTAGCTCAAAGCACCACAGCGCCTAAGTACAGCCTCACAGAGCTGCTAGCGAGGCTGTAGTGTCCCGTTAACCATATCCTGGCCTGAGAGCAGACACAACGTCATGTTCAACTTGTTTAATGCAACTAACACAAGTGAATTTGCCACAGTATTACTGGTGCTGCGTACAGCTACATACCTTATAAACAATGCTGAGCTGTTGTGACAAACAATGAGCAAATGACTGCAGCGAAACAGAAAACTGTATGCAGTGTGAATCTGTCACATCTGACTAATGCCCAATTTGCTTCATTAGGTCAGTATTGGGGCTCATGGTTCAGATTGTGCATCCCTTCCAATATCCAATCTCTTGACTGAGACATTACTTTTCAAAAACTTCTTTTCTTTTTTTGGATAGATGAACTCACCTGGGAACATGGCTTTGAAAATCCTGTCTCCTCATTTAGAAAATAACGTGAGTATGAAAGCCTTTTCCGTGTGTCTAGACATTGAGAGTTGCCAAACAAGTTCAATTCAATCAGAAGACAATATAGCCTTGGGCATAATTAGGAAACACCATCTCTATGAATCCATCCAGAAATTTTAATAATAGTGACAGAGACACACAGCTTGTTGACAGACACCTGGGTAAGGTTGCACCGCAGGCATGGTAAACACTGCAATGTGTGTACGTACAGTATGTGTGGTTGAGTTGGCTAACTCTGATTTTCTACAGCCTGCTGAGCGCAACCATTGCTAATAAACAGCAGTCCCTTATTTCCTACTCTATTAATCATCTGCCTCCAAGTTTAGGTTTTTATGTCACAATCTTTTAAAAAAGGGATTAATCCGCTTTTACACTCTCATCACAGCAAGACACTCCACCTTATTAAGTCCCCATGGGGACCCAAACTCTTCAAGCAGGTTTAAATTAGTGCTTTCTTTCTCTGTTTGATTTACATCCAGTGATTAAATGGGGGGCGAGCGAGAGGGAAAAAATAGCTTACATCAGCAGCTAAGAAGATCTTTAAATGCAGAATTGTTATTCCACCACAGACTAAATCATTCAGATACCTCTCAGTCTCCACCAAGCTATTTCCATGACACCAAATTACTTGGGCTTACTTCCGAGACATGAATCACAGGTAAGGTAAGGTAAAGGTAGTAAATTTAAACGATTTAGCTAGTTGGACAGTTTTGCTTAATCACTCCTAAACTGAATGAAACAACGTATGAGACATGGCGTCTAGAAGTTAGGAATTCCAAAGGTTTGATCTCAATAACAAGCAGTATACCATCTTGTCTTGTCCTCTTTGCTCACACCTCTTAAAAGGCAGTGTTTCCCCTACATGCATTCAACAGTGGCGCAGAGATGCTGCTGGATGATTAGCGCCGCTGCTATGCAAGTCTCCCCAAACGCAATAAACTCGCTATCACTACTTTAAGCAGCCAGCGTCGGGGACGAGCGAGGATTGTAAATCAAACACCCCCAGACGTTGCCACCGTTTTGCAGTCTGTTATCGGTTACTGCCGGTCTCGCTACCTGCCTATTACAACGAAGTTCAGCGATGACGTAGAGACGACGCAGAACAGCTCAAAGGTAGAAGAATAAATTCTGTCAAAGTTTCCCTGCTTGTTGGCCCTTGGGGTATTGGATCAAAATTCACAGTTTATTAATGAATGTAACGTTTGGCCTGTGCCTAGATGGTGTAGGTGTTTTACTAAGCTATGTTTTCTGTGATGATTTGATTAGCTAAACTGAACTTGTTTGTAATGTAACAGCTAATACTGTTTGCTACTTCAGCAATTCACTAACATTAGGGACATCAATAATCTCCTCCAGCTTCCCCCAAGCATGACTTTTCCTGTCGTTAATGTTGTTATTGGGGGAGATGGATCAAACGGTTCAGTAAACTTTAAACTGCCGTAGTGAGTTTCTATGTTTAGCAGCGGAACTGACCGGGAGATCGAGATACGGAGCAGGCTTGTGTTAATTTTTTCTCACCTATTTTGCGGCAAGTCCCGACCTACTGTGCTGTGATAGGCTAGTACTCGTCACTTAGATGCTCCGCTTTCCCTTAGCCAAGAGAGAGCACAAGAACTGCACCTCTTAATACATTTTATGTAATAATAATATTTTCCCCTTTTGTATAAATAAAATTAACCCTAATCCTTTTGAATGAGTCCTGTCTCCAATGTATCATACTGTTGCTCTTAACTTCCTACCCAGGATCATCTCTTCTAGATGGTGTGGCCTAGTATGTGCCCCAAGGATGGCAGAGATCCTAGGTACTCCCTCACATGTGACTTGTTTCCTTAATATTCTAGTTGGTCTTTATTACTAAATAGGAAAGATCTGATTAGTTAATTTGCCACACTTACACTAATACTTCTGAGGGGCAGACATTAAGATGATAAGCAGCTTTTTGCCAGATAAAATAACATGTTATTTTTACTGAAAATCCTTTAATGTAGAGTAATTTTGCCTATTTACAGTTAACCCCTTGTTTTTCTCGATGGCAACACACACAATCTACAGCTGTGTACAAATATGTGTCTAAAGCCCTTCTTGTGACAGCGGACGGGCTAAATATCTTCCGGTGGCGCAAAATAAAACTCACGCACTTCAACACCGTTGCTGGAAAAAGTCCTAAGGGAAAAACTACCTTCAGTGGCAACTTTTCAAATTCTTACATTCTACAATATCTGCACATGGTAACTACAATTTGGTTATGGAAATATTGTTGTTATGGCAAATAAACTATGGGTAAGGTGTGGTGGGTCAGGCAACTAAAACATTTGGTTAAGGTTAGAGAAGCATCGTGGTTAAAGTTTATAAAGAAAACTTCTGCATGAAAGTCTGATGTGCTACAGTTCATCCACCAACCTGACCTCTACACTCTTATTTTCCACCTTGCTACACAAAGGAGACTTCCTGCATTTGCAGCAAACGTTGGCACTGGGCGTAAATCATGAGCACTATCATCCAACATGGACCTTATTCCAAGGGATACTGGAGTGGGTTTTCCTCAAGCACACTTGGGGCCAATAAATAGAAACCTCCTATCAAAGCACACAAGATACTGTACATTAGTAATAAAGAGCCTCATTTGAATGTTAACTTACAACAGTAATCAATTTTGTGCACCATCCTAGATTCAGATAATGTTGAGAAAATCTTGCTTCTTTTCTCTGCACACTCACAAAAAAAAAGAAAATATTGAAATTGAGAGAAAGAAACCAGGGAGGTCTTGCCAAGTCTGACAGGCAGGGAAGGCAAGCTAATTATCTCATGGTGCTTGGAAGCTAAAGTGCTCATTGACAATCACAGGACTGCTCTCAGGGTGTATATAGCTATTAGGCTGAGAGACAAGGGTTGGCCAAAAGCACTGATCACTGTGGCCACGCGAGCCAAGCCAGATCAACCACTAGCCTACAGCCATTTGACAAGTAGCATTACAGGACAAATTTTTGCATAATTTATCTGACTCTTAAGAGTATTGGTGATGTAGGTCTTAACTAGAATAGAAAGGGGTAGTGAGAAATGAACAAGAATACATTTAAAATATCAGAAACCATGAGAAATGTTAATGAAATGCATGAACATGGGATGCGGTTTCCTCTAAACACTGTTGAGCTAAGTCTAACATGCCCTCGACACAGGCATTAGTTGAGATTGCAATCTGATTGGTATATATAGCGCACTGGGAACAGATTAAAATCTAGTTGTCTAAAGAAACTCAGGAGGTGGTTGTCGATAGATGGTTGCTTAAATTTGTCCAAGCAACATACACAGTCCCCATGCCCCTTCCAAAACATTCTATCCACCCCTTCCTCGCTAGGGGGGTGACCCAGGTGTTGCTTGTCATCTTCCTATAGACTACTGCAATTCCTTCCTCGCAGACCTCCACTAGACCTCTGCAGCTAGTCCAGAATGCTGCTGCCCGTCGTCAGTTTAAGCTCCCCATGTTTTCCCGTACCACTCCACTTCCCCATTCCCTACACTGGCTCCCTGTAGCTTGTATCCAGTTTAAGGCTGCTTTCACACCCAATCAATGAGTTACCTGTCAGTCTGTATAACTTCATGTTTGCAGCTCTTGGTTTGTTTGTAAAAAGCCAGTGTGAACACAACCCATACCAGAACTGAAAGACAACAATGTATCTGTTTTTTTTTTTCTTTGGTGCTGACCAAATGTGCAAAACTTGAGGTGTGAAAGTGCCCTACGACTCCTGGTGTTAGCCTACAGTCCAGTGAAGAGAACTGCTCCCTGTGCACTCAAAGAGACTCAAAGTAAGAGCTCGAGATCCACCGATCTGATCCAGCAGATCATTATCAGCACCAGTACTGACATTATTAAGTCAATCGGGTATCGGCCAGATGTGACTATTAAACAGCTTCCTTGTCGATCTCATAAGATTCAATGTCAGTTACACTCATTCATTCACAGTGGGTTGCCAACTCAATTTTTAGTGCCACAGCGATCCCTGGTACATAATTTTGCCTTATTTATTTAGCACTATATGCCATGTATTGGATCAGTACTTGGTATTGGCAGATACCCTGAGTTTAGGTCTCAAAATTGGTATCAGGAGAGAAAGTTTTGTGTACAGTGAGGTAAACATGAGTCACGCACAAAGATTCTTGATAGCAAATACAAATATAATGTGGATGAATCAGGATGAATCACAGCTGAATACAATCTCAATACAAAGCACCTGAAGTGTCAGGTGTAAATAATGTATATGACAAATTACAAGTGTTCAGAGCATAATAACACTATCATCAAAGTCAACCCTAACAACAAGGGTGATGGCACTGATAATGATAATGGGAAGAGAAAAAGACAAAAGAGGAAGACAGTGAAGTGGGAAGAAATGTAAAAGAAGAAGAAGATGAAACAAGAAACAAGAAAGAACAACACTAGAATGGACTGTGATCATGTGCATTTTGTGTGTGCCTGACTTACATTATTATTTAGGCCAGTCAAATGAGTCTGATGCATTGTTCAGAACTCTATATTAAGCACAGAGGTTTGATGAGGCTCATTTTTATCTTTGTGCCAGAGCCATACACAGCATGTTGAGACGAACTCATCAGTCTTGGACTATTCATCCAAGTGAGTGTAATTGAACTGCTGAGGTACTGCAATCTACTGCTAACAGCAGCCCCTCTACACCCCCCCAACACAGACACACACACTGACAGAAATGGACTTTGAAAAATAAAAGGGGCTGAAATTTGGATCATGCATCCAATCTTGTACACTAACGACAGATTTATGCAATTACCCCCGTCACATATCTCTCCCAGACTGGGTGGAGGGGGGATATAGGTAATACCTACAAGGTCCCCATCTGGATGTAAATACGCCTGTTCTTTTAAATGAACGGCTTTATAAGCACAAAAAAGCCATCAGAATTCTCACACCTCTGCCACCCTCTGGCAATGTAATCACTTTGTGCATTGGATATTGCATTTATTTTTTAATATTTCACTCTCCCCCGTCTGTTCGTCTCTCTTTCTACCACGGCTTGCTCCCCTGCATGCATTCCATTTTCATTCTCACTCTAAATGGCATTTCTTCCCTAGAAATTAGATATCAGCCCGGCTGTCCCTTATTATTTCAACCCAGAAGTAAGGACTCCAGTTACGACCTAGATACCGCTCTCTCCCGTCTTTCTCTTATTCTCTCCTTCCCATCTCTCCCTCTCTAACCCTGTCTCTTTATCCCCTTTATCTCTATTCTTACCTCTTCCCTCCCTCTCATCCTCACCTCGGAGGCCTCACCTCCTCTCCTGCCTCACCTATCGCTTGCATTAAATCAAATGGAACACATTAAAAGTGGCATGCGCGGCAGACAATGGCTTTTATGATTGCCTGCCGTGTTCGGCCTGGTTGTGCTGCATAGCCCCATAAAATGCCATTTGTATCACCTCATTTCATAGGGCCTTACTACACAGGCGAAACAGAGAGGGAGACTGAGAGGAGACACAGAGACCGAGCAGAGATAGAGTAGGTTGAGCGTGGAGGGAGGATGAAAGAGAGAATGAAAAAGGGATGGTAGTATAACAGAGAGGAAAGAAGAGGCCAAGGAGTAAGAAAGTGAATTAGATAAAATGTAGAGTCAAAGTAAAAAGAGAGGAGGGGGGGCTAAATAAAATTGGATGAAATAGCAAAAAGAAAAACATCTGCAACAGTGACAGAGCCAGACTGAGGGGGCACGACAAGACAGGTGAGAAATGAGGGTAAAAAAATGGAGGGAGGGTGAGGAAAGAACTGGCAGAGAATGAGGACGGGATAAATGAATGAATAAGAACAGTGAGATGGGTGAAATGGAGAGAAATAGGTGTGAGCAGGAAGAAAGGCTGAGAGAAGAAAATATGAGGTGAAAAGGGTGAGAAAATGATATTGGTGAGAGAGCAATAGACATTGTGAGAGAAGGAAAGAGAGAGAAGGCTGTACAGTAGTGACTGAGATTACCCCGGAAAGCCCTGACACTATTCAAATAAGAACAAGCTGCCAGGACAACTACGAGGATTTAGAGCAATAAGAAATATATAGCAACCAAGGGAGGGAGAGAGGGATGATGAGGGCACATCTCTCGCTCTCCCTCCTCGCCTCCCTTCCTCCCTCTCCATTAGTACAGTGAGCATATTGGGCTTATTAAATTCTAATTGTCTGTAATGGCCGCCCAGGCTCTCTGAGGCACTATGTGACAGGGTGAGAGTGAGCGGAGGTATTTGTTTTGCTAATTGGAAACCGTTCAGCTCCCTTAAGTGTTCTGCTGTTTGCCGCTGCTCAGGGAGCGGCTGATAAAAACCGGCAGAATGATGGATAGATGGATAGATAGCGCAGGTACCGCGGAGAGAGAGGCGAGGTGGAGCGGCGGGCGGGAGGGCAGAGTGTAAGAGGAGCACCTTGGGGGTATTTACCGGTGAGAAGGAATATGAAAAATCAATGAGGACGTAATGAGCTTCATTTAGAAAGTTGTCAGACACTGGCGGAGGGCTGTTTAGCATGCTGGATCCGCTGTGTGAAACAAAAGCTGTTTACACGACACACCACATACAGTATGTGTTACTGAGGTTTCAGAAAACATTCACAAAGGATGATATTGCTTTCAAGCTGCCTCTTTCAGGAATTATATAACAATATATTTATGATTTATTGTTTATTTAACAATATTATGTGGCTGGGTGTGTGTGCTTTGTGAGCCTTTGTATTGGTCTGTATATCAAGGTTTGTTTATTTCCCTTTGTGCTCAGGAATTCCTTGACCCCCCTCCCTCCCCACCAATATCTCTCACGTCCTTGCAGTGTCCTTACACACAGCGTGCCTCAGAAAGCCATTTGGAGTTCTTTACTTGTTCTCTAGTGTCCCCCCCCTCCACGGCAATATAAGCAGTGGAGAGACCAGAAGGTGTGAAGAGGTGCAAAAAGCCTCTACCGTGTTTCCATATGGCCTTGCTTCCGCAGAGCTCTGCACACACACACAAACACATGCTGAAAACAGACATGCAGGTAAGCATGCGCACGCTGCATTCGAGGCCTTCACCACACAGTACCTCCAGAAACCTTGGTGTTCTCACCTCTCCCCATTCAATATGAAGCTGGGCCTAACAGTCAGTTGGTTTAGTTTAGCATAAAGACTGGAAATGGGAGGAATCAGCCAGCTGGGCTCCTTCCAAAGGGGACAAAATCTGACTACCAGCAGCGGTGGACAGTAACTAAGTACATTTACTCAAGTACTGTAGTTAAGCATAATTTTGAGGTACTTGAGTATATCCATTTTATGCTACTATATACTATACTATGTTACTTGATACTTAACATTTTACATATAGTTAAAAACATACAGTATAATCACTTCATAAAATATGATCCATTATTATGGATTCAACTTTGCAAAGTATTTGAAACTAACCTTATCTCAACCAGCTACAACATTAAAATGCAGTTAACACAGTAATGCATCAATAATCACAAGCCAATAATACGATATATATACAGTGCCAGCCACTCAGGATTGCTGCTCCCAGCCGGAGGTCCCTGGGCTGCCAGCCGGCTGAGATCCAGTTTCCAGCCATTTTCCAGCCACCGGGAACTTCTGCTATTTTTTATACACAAACATGCTATTTTAAAGTATGTAGAAGCAGATTAAATGTTATAAACAATGTTTATGTTTATCTTCATATACATATATATATGTGTATATATGTATATGTATATGTGTGTATATGTATATGTATATGTGTATATATGTATATGTATATGTGTATATGTATATATATGTATGTATATATGTGTGTATATATATATATGTATATGTGTGTATATATATATGTATATATATATACACACACACTGTATGTCTTAGATCAAATGTTTCTTATGACATGGAAACCCAATTAACTATTTTAATGATACTCTGAAAGGGTCTTTTTCACATAATGAGTAGTTTTACTTTTGATACTTTTGATACATTTTGCTGTACTTTCATAAATTTTACTAAGCACAGTTTTGAATGCAGGACACTACTTGTAATGGAGTATTTTTTATTTTTTGGTATTACTTTTACTTAAAAGATCTGAGTACTTCTTCCACCACTGCCTACCAGCACCTCTAAAATTAATTTATTTCTTTGGTTTAATCCATTCAAAGCCGAGATGTAAAAGTGGTAATTTATGGTTTTAAGGGGGGTCATATGCAGGACTATTTCTTCCTGAAGTCTTCAGGAGGACTTTGTGCGGATTAAACAAATGAGATATAACATGCTACTTAGTGGGTTTTAGAGGTGTTGGTAGTCTGATTTTGTGCATCTTCAACCACATCCAGGGTAGCTGTCTCCCTGTTTCCAGTCTGTATCCTAAGCTAAGCTAACTGACTGCTGGTCCCAACTTCATATTGTATGTACATACAGTACATTAGTCTGGTGTCTGTCTTCTCATCTAACTCTCAGCAAGAAAGCAAATAAGTGTATTTTTAACAAAATATTAAACTCTTCCAAACTAAGTCCTTCTCCATCCATTGAATTTTGTTGTATGTAATTTTGCCAGGCCTTGGTTTTTTAAAATTTTTATTTGGAGGGTAATTTTGCTTCAATAACATATATTTTTTTGTTTTTCTTGGCAGCCAATGAGTCAATCATGGCAGTCTATTGAAATGTTTTCTCCCTGTGGATTTGTGACAAATACCCCCTTCCTGGCTTATGTGGGTGTCCCATTAGAAATAAACAGAAGTGCTTTTGGCTGCCTTGTCTCCTTTCCCCTGGTGCCTTTTTAAGTGCTGCCGTGTTATTTTTACATCGCTGTGTGTCAAGGCTTAGACGGATAGGTACTGTATGACTGGCTGTTTGGAGACATGGAGGCAGGTCCCACAGCGATTTGTCTTAGCGATTGTTGGGAAAGTGCGTATGGGGAAGGTGGGTGTGAGGATCAAAGTGTGTGTGGGAGCGTGTATGCATTTCCATGTCTGATTTGTATGTGTTCATGCTCACGCTTTTTGCATGTGCCAGTACGTGCACAGGTACATGTGTGTATCTGAGCACAGGGATGTATGTTCAGGAAAGGTTTTTATCCTGTGATATTATAAAAGAAGTCTACTCCAAGGCAGATGTAGAGCAACGCTGACAGTGAGGCAAAAGGAACGTGAGTCGAAATGCAGACTGATATATTTTTGGGAGTAGCAGTGGAGAATATATTTGTTTGAATCAAAGAAACTGGAATACCGTGGTAACATATGGTGAGATGCACAGTGAACTAATCAACCGATGTCTCAAGAGATACTCAACTATATTTGCTAAAGAAGTAGCATATGCCAAATGGTGTATTTGCAGAAATACACAAAAAGGCAGACAACAAAACAGAGAGCATGGATGACTTTACAAAAACATTCAGAATTAAGTCAACTTTACTTCACAAACAGGTGCGGAGTGTAAACACGCATACAGTACACACAAAATATAATTTGCACAAACACATAGCCTGTTTTCTTAAGGACATTAGTATTTTACGAGCCATTAAACTCCCACCTATTTTAAATATTAGTTAATGTATTGATCATTATTATTTTGATCGCTTCATTAATTGTTTAGTATTCCAAATATGGCTGAGTGATATGGCTGAAGTCTGTCACGACATGAAAATGATATTTTTTGATGTTGAAATAGATCACAATGCAGCCAATGTATGAACAATCTCTGATAGAATAATTATACTGACGAGCCTGATACAGGTGCACTGTTACAGTACAGTATATGAATTAACAATTAAAACTCTGGATAGGAAGCCAATAAGATCCCATCACTGCCCTAATCTCAAGAAACTAAAGAAAAATTTTGATAATTTAATAAAATTTGCTTATATTAACGTCACCCCTACATGCTTAAATAACCAGCCCCTGGTGGTTCCTCTCAGGGTCCCTGGCTCCTTATGCCCAGAACTCAAACTTCATAATGAATGAGATCATGGTGAACTCAAATTGAAACAGTTTTTAAAGATGAATCAGTCATGTAGTCATTAATAACCTGGTGCTTGCCAATAAGTTTGTCATTTTATTGTATCATTATTTGTATTTTTATGCTGTTTTGTACCCTATGTATTTTCTTTGCGAGTTTTGTGTATTTGTATCAAGGCCGACCAAGGGATGGGCATTGCAAACTAGCTTAGACTAATTAATGCTGTGGCATGTGGCATGTTTTCCGACCAAAAGTCCAAAACCCAAAGATATTTTATTAACAACGATAGAAAACAGAGACAAGCAGCATATCCTCACATTTGAGAAACTGGAACCAGTGAAGATTTTGTGCCAAAATAGCTGTACATTTTTCCGCTGATTGACAAATAGATTAAATGACTAATCATCAGCACTAATTTAAAGACAGACTCCGACTTTCAGAGTTTTACCAGAATGACATCACAAGTGCATCTGGATCCTCCTGTTCTCTGGCTCCTGTGCATTTGCATGTGTGTGCCCTGTCAACAGCCGAGACAAAATACTTTCCAGCGCTACACACTGACTTGGTAATCCCCAATTAGACACAATAATACTATTTAGTGAGCAGCTGTCCCCACAGACACCTGACACACACATAAACACACACACACACACACACACACACATGCACACAGCCAAGCACACACAACACCACGCTTGGTGGCACGTACACACACGGACACACACGGACACACACACACACATGCTGCACACACATGTGCACATATGGCCTAGCCTGCATGCTCTGCTAGAGCGTGTTAGCTGCCTCACCAGATGCCTGCTGGATAATCTAGGTGCCATAATGTGATGTTCTGCCAGCCAACGTGTGTGTGTTTATTTGTGTGTGTGTTTGTGTACTCTTGCCTGCCAAGATGTGGGCTAAAAACTTTGTCATTTGGCTTGTTTGCAACTTAAGCACCTTTTGGGTGAATTTACTCTTCTTGTCCGGTGTATTTTCACTTCCTCTCCCCCTCTCTCATCCTCTTACCTCTGTTCCTTCGTTCTTCACACATCTCTCATTCACACTCTTTCCCCATCCTTTCTCTGTCTGGAAGTCAACCCAACACCTGTGCCTTCCCTCCCCAGCCTCCACTTCATGCCTCCTAGCAGCACATGTGCTGCCTAATGTGCTGTCCAGAAAATCCTCAATGATTATTGTCTCTAATTTGTTGTGTCAAACCCAATGTCTATTCAGATCGCTTTAGATTGCGCTGATGGCAAACACTTGATTTAGAGTGGCATGAGTGTAGCACAAAAACACAATATTCAAAAGAGAACTGCATAAAAAAACGACAAGAAAGAGTCTTTATTGGAGATTAATCTATTGTCTAAATTGAAGCGAGCAAACACCCACCCTGCAGTTTGTTAAATTTGCAAGAGTTAAAAATGCTGCTTTGAGTGATTTCCATTATGGCTACTACATATGCATCACACACACACACACACACACACACCCACACTTCTGCATAATTTCTGTAAGAAGTAGCCACTTATTTACAGCAAATCTGCATTTGCCATTTAACTCGCTCGCTTTGGCGGCCCACCACAGTGACACACTCATGGTGCACATTCATCTAAGAGTTCCTCAAGCCACCCTCTGTTTTTTGTTTTTTTTCTGTTGAATTGCCAATCTCCCTTTCTCATTATGTCAAACCCCCAATTGCTCTCCTTCTTCATGTGAGTGAGTTAGTAATGGCACAGTCACAAATTCATCACTAAACAAGATCAGATGTCGTTCATACATACAGTCTTGGACCTTGTACAGTGACAAACTGCTCCTCAGAGAAGGGATTGCTAAATATGCTAATGCGTATAGCCAGATAATAACAGAAAATGCATTTTAGGGTGTGTGGGTGTGTGTGTCTTTTATTTTAATACTTTCAGTAATGTATGGAAAGACTGGGGTCTTGAACCTGCTTGGCTAAATGCAATGATGTGCGCTAACGAACCAGACTCGGCCACAAAGAAGGTGTTTGGAATTATAATCGTGGTTATATTTCTCTGTGTGCAAAACACAAATGTGTATGTTCTTAATAGACAATGAGTAGCCATATAATCGATGATTGAGTGTATATATGTCACCTGATAATATTGTAATGTTAGGCTTGTCATAACATGCACCATGATTTTAGAGAAACATTATTAGGGCTGCAACTAACAATTATTTTCATTATCTATTGTTCTGATAATTTTCACAATTGGTCTACAGTATCCAATGTCAGAAAATAGTTCCCAGAGCCCCCCAAGCTTGAATCAGAGAGAGATACATAGACAGACAGACGGACAGAGTTTTGGGCATTTTTGCTTGAAAAATTATTGAAAATAATGAATTTATCTTGTTATCGTTATCTTGGTGCCGATTAGCTTCACTAGCTTCTCCTTGTAAACCCACCTTATTCAAAACAAGACAAATGGAATGTGTTACAGTAGAAGCTCCACCTCTTGTATAGACAATGTGTGGGTCACAAGACTAACGGTCCACAATCAGCTGCACTGAATTGATATATGATATATAGCACAATTATTACAAGTAAGACTTTCACAGGATTATTTGAATGCGAGTTTTAGCTTTGAACAAAGCTTTGAAAAGGCATAATTTCTTGAGTTAAAGGGCATTTCTGCTTAATTACAACTTGGGTCTTATTTACACAGCTTTTTTCCCCCATCATTCCTGTCGGTAATGATAACACTGCACTCACTAGGCTAATTGCTGAGATCTAGGAACACGGCGGCATCGCTAAAACATCTGACGAGGAAAAAAAATAACACAAGCAGTCAGACCATCAGACATGTTTTAAAGGTACTCTGTGGAGTTTTTGACCACCTGTTTTGTTTATATCGTAGACATGCACGAGCACCCGGGTGATGTGAAACACACTCCTGGCGCTGGTTTCACGCCTTTCTGCTGACCGATAGTTGGCAGCGGTAATGTACAAATAAAAGAAACAATGGGCCAACGAAGGCAAGAAAGAAGAAGACTGCAAGCTAGCAAAAATGTAAACAACGCACACTTTTAAAATATTAAAAAAAAATCAGCCTTAATGCATTCAACACATCTGATCGGCCTCGAGGTTCGCACAGTGCGTTTTGGCGAGTGACACAGAATGTAAAAACAAGAAAACTCCACGGGGCACCTTTAATCAAACCCTCAGGTTAGCCAGACTAAATTGGAAGAGAAAACAAAAGCGAACAGTAAAAGTATTACCCCAAATGCTAATTGTAAAGATCCATCACAGTTGACAACTTGCGGTTTAACTTCGACTTACCGTACTTACCGTAGTTGTATGTGCACACACAGTGATTGATTATTATATTTTGGGGGAGCTCACTTTTGGTTTACTTGCATATAAAGTGGTTTAGATAATCAGATTAAGCTGTTGGCTTGTTTACAACTTGTCTGATCGTCTGGCTGCTTGTGACTCTTGTCCTATCTTTGTTGTCTGGTAAGCTCACTTCTTTCTAACTCCAAACCACTGTTTTATTTTCATTTTCAAACTTGTAGTCGTCAGCCCCAACAGACTTCGTTGTAGCGATGTTACCGTGTCAGCAAATAATTTAGTGAGTACAATGTGATTAGAACTGCATGAACTGTCCAGAACTACAAAACTTCAACCCAAGTTGTAATAGGACTGGAATTATCCTTTAAATTCATCCAGGAGAATAACACCATCACGCCATAATTGGATCCCATGATATTCCCTATAGACACGCATTGATTAAACCCATAGGCTTGATGTAATGCCTGTTGTCATTTGAAATTTCACTTGACTGAAATTCTGCGTGTAGGGGTTGGAATTACATCTCTTTATTTATTTAAGTTAGAAAAAGGGGCATTATTTCCATTTGTTTATACCCTTTCAGACAGTTTGAAGTGTTTTACAATTACAGGCCAGGCAGAGCAGACAAATGATGTTGACGGGGAGTCAGGCCAAGTGGAAGACAGAAAGGAATTGTACTCGCTTCAGCTAAAATGGAAAATATCAAGCGGTATTCAACCGATGACTGTAATTTAACCAAACCTCTTCAGGGGTACTTGACAAGGCATATTAAACAGGGCGACTGCTTTTTGGAAAGCAAAACAATGACAACACCCTTTTGGCGGCGCTGCTTCTGAAAAGACAGCTTAGTTTCAGTCAGGACAGAATTTCAGTGATTGAGGATTAGGTCTATCTCAGAGTTTTTGTTTTTATCTTTAATTTTTACGTACGAGGCTTGTCAAAGGGACAACAAGCGCAAGTCTTGAGATCAGAGGCAGACAGATCTCCCAATCAGTATCGAGAAAGGAGAAAAATATGGTATCCCCACAGCCAGAGTAAGTGTTGATTGCAGCTCTTTCAGTCCATGAGCACCGCCGACACCCAGACACCCTCAACCTGCTTGAGTAAATTTACTCAGGGGCCAAAAATGCCTAACCAGAAAGAAAGCACATATCTTCCCCCACAGCTTCCCAGAGACAGAAAAGAAAAGTTACTTTGTCAGCCAACTTCGCCTGCACACAAAAGGGGTTAAAAAA
>NTHP01000012.1:2461089-2493220 GCA_003416845.1 Oplegnathus fasciatus | reverse complement strand
TTTTTCTTTAGATGTATGTAAGTGTGCATGTTTGTTTGAATAAAAGTGTGTGCTTTCATACAGGTTTATGTGTTGCTTGCATGTGTTTGTAGCCTAGCCGGAAAATCAAGATCAAGGCTTGTGTATTTTAAAGGTTCTGGCAGTGTGAGCGAGTCCAGCATGCATTTTTTCTGAGAGCAGTTCAATGTATGTGAGTAAGTGAGTGCGTGTTCGTGTGTTTGTGTGTGTGTGTGTGTGTGTGTGCGCTCACTGCCCAGACCCAGTATGAGTCCCAGACCATGGCTTTTCTTTGGGCTAGCAGATGTTTTGCTCTCACCTTGCCATACCTCATAAAGCGTGATGGCTCAGGACCCTGGGGCCAGTCTGGCACACACATGCATGCAAACACAAATGCAAACACAAATGCACACACACACACACACACACACACACACACACACACACAAGTATGCATGCCCCCTCCGTGCCCCACACCAACGTCACCACCACAAAACCATGCATACACACACAGAAACACATGGAAATGCCCTCACACACAAACGCACACACATAGAAATAGGCAAATTCGTGGTCTTCCGGCCTGTCTTTGCACGCTGACATACAGAGAGAGAAAGCGTCAAGGGCAGAACAATGTGAAAGTTTGAATGCCACAAAGTCTAAAGCCACAGGAAAGGCAGGCAGGCGACCAACACCCAGCACTCACTCACAAAGAGAAGAGGGAAAAGTGAAAGAAAGAAAGCGAGGGTACTTTTGAAGCAGCGACCAGAATAACATCATCATGACAGCTACAATATAATAAAACTATCATAAGCATGTGTTCCACGCCAGTCATAAAATAATGATTTTGCAAGTCATTTGACCAGAACAGTAATTACACATCCTGTCATCACACTCTGTCTGACAGCGAGTGCAGTCTGTGTTAATTTTAGATTATTATTATTGTCTATCATCTATCTATCCATCCNNTTTAGTTTTGCTGGGGTTGTATTTTTAAGGTGTACTAATGTAGTTTCAGAGCCGGTAGTTTGTATGCAACTGGCATGATAACAGGGAGGCTGGAGGCAGGGCTGTACGTTAACTTTTTTTTTCACATAGCACTGGTGCTACAGAGGTTGAAAGTTTTGTAGCTCAGGCCACAAAATTGTAGCACGACTATCAAACGTCTGTTGTCATCTCTAAAAACAACCACAACTAGTGCAGTTCATCACTTTAACAGGAATGTGACTGGCAAAGGACAATAATGTTGCATACAGGACAAAATCTAACCCTCAACAAGAAATATTTTCAGACAAATGTTTTTTTTTTAATTTACCTATAATGGTAAGATGCAGGGACACTTCTTGCTATACAAAACATCCACATATCACACTTCAAATGAGCAGGGATGGAAAGAGTACTAGAATATTGTACTCATGTAAAAGTACTGTTAGTTTAAAGAAAATTTGAAGTAAAAGTACTTCAGCTGAAGGTCAGCTGAAATGTACTCTGAGTAAATGTTACTGTGCTACATTTTTAAATGGGAAAGGGGGATATCGAAACAATGTTTTAAGATATATGATACTACTGTTAAAGTAAAATTAAAGTTTGTGCTCCAAAATAAATTGCATTAAATGTCAACTTATACAGCAGTGGAAAAACATCAGCAACATGAGCCCTGATGTCCAAACCAACTGTAAATTCCTTTTCTATAGAGGCACTTTGCAGCCTGTGAACTGATCATCAATTATAAATATACACCCACCTTCTTCAGTGTAGCCTCACTAGAACTAACAAGAGGGCACAAAAATGGCCAACAATAAATAAAAAGTCTATGGTCACCGCGATAGGTGCAACAAGCATGATTAATCCACATAAATGAAATATCCTGACACTTCTGATAGAATCAACAGTATAAAACATCACAAAGGCTGGAAACACGGAGCTGTATAAAAAATCTAAACTGCCCAGCAGCTACAGCCACAAACACACATATTAAAGCAAAGGAAAGAGACTGCACAGTTTTTGCACAATGTGTAGCGCACACAACGGTACGTTGCTAGGCAACCGCTACGTTGCATCTGATGAGCGAGTTTGGTAGTTTGGTGTTGTCCTCACCTGTCTGAACGGCATTCTGCGGGTCTTGATCTTGTTAATTCTCAAAGAATAAATGACCAGTCCACTCGGCCTGGGGGGCCAGACCCAGCATGCCTCTGTTGGACATGTAACACAGTGGGCGTGTTTAATTTGATTACTTAGCGTGCATTAATCAGTGATTAATTAAGGTAAATGCAACCTATTTTTAACTACGCTGAGGTACAGTAATGCTAACCTTACCCCATAATGATGTCATCCTTAATTTCATTGCATTTTTGCCACACTACACTACTGTATTAATTAACTGCTAGCTGTTCCGCACCCCCCACAACCCCCCACACTCCTCCGACCCTCACCTCTCTGGACTTGAAACTCTCTGGAGCTTCATGAACTACACAAAAAACGACTTTGTAACGAGAGTAAATGTAATTTGTTACTTCCACACACCAACAAGCGGCTCTGTCTCACACACGCATCGCAAAACTGTATCGCACGGGTGCTACTGCGGTCATTCCATTCATCACACAGACCATTTTTTCGTAGCACGTGCGAGATGTAAGTCGCACTGTACAGCCCTGGGAGGGCAATCAGAGTTGTGGGTGCTGAGAGAAACTCTAAATAAACTCTATGTAATGACGTCATACTAAATGCTGCACAACATTCATGCTTTTTGCAACTTTTAAAGGGCCGGGATGATTTTTATCTAATACTTATTAACAACAGTTTACACCTATTTTAGAACGTTTTACACTACAACAGACAGTAAAACAGCAGCCTACACTTTACGTCAACGCACTAGGTTATCATAGCCATTTCATACAGGAGATGAGCGTTTAGCGCAGATGTAGCGATGCATTAAGCCCACGTGGAGCCTGCAGTGTAGCTCACACACGCCACAGCTAAACCAGAGGATTATAGAGTTACATTAAGCTACATGATCAAATAAAATTTTTGTTTCACTTCTCCTCTCCACCAATATCACACTCTCTCTCACTTATCCACATGTGCGCTCTCTCTCTCTCTCTCTCTTTCTCCCTCTCTCTCTCTCTGTCTTCGGGGAGTCGGTGCGATGACATTTAAACATTATTACATGAATAATCTGCCAAATCTCCAAATTTTAGAGCAAACTCTAGTTGCCAGATCTATTTTATAATTAAAAACGTTAACCAAATCACACATCCTAAGTAAGTAAAGTAATTGAGTGTCACTGTACAGCAGCAGTAATTACAGTTACCTTACGTACTCCAGCTATGGCTGGCTTGATTCAAGTCTCTCAAGTGTGTATATATGTATGTATGTATATATATATATATATATATATATATATATATATATACACACACACACACACAGTGGGATCCCAGTAAATAGGGGGGAAACTATGTATAATTTAAAACATTTTTTATTATAAACTGATGGTTTTTATAATGCCTGATTTTAGTGGGTGCTGCAGCACACTCAGCACTCCTACTTCCTACATCCATGTGATACAATGAAAACAATAAATCATAAGTTCTTTCATTATTTGTGTTTGTTTTTCAGTACACTCTCACCCATTTGTTTTTCTCCAGCCAGCACAAATGAAATGCACTCTACAATCACCTGAATTTAGATCTTTTAGCATAAGGCTTTGGATGAATTCATTATTTAAAAAAGGACAGACCTGCCGTTGAAATGAACCACATACTAAAAACCTCTTATTAACTTGCATGTTAGTAGATTTATATCTGAGTATTTTGTGTTTCAGAATTATATGCAGAAAAGGTTTAGGTCAGTTTATTTATTTTCCTCCACAAAACCTCATTTCATTTTTATAGATTTTTTCACATTCATCCCTCGCCTTTTATTCCAGTTTATAACAGAAGTGAATAAAGGACCAGACAGAAAAGAGAAAATGGAGATATTAGGAGAGACACAAAGAGAGAAATGCACATCCACACACACACACACACACACACACACATAGATTGACTTGACACGCATGCAAAGCACCAGGTTTGACAGAGAGACCACAGGGCAGACAACGCTACAAACATTGCTGAGATTCTCATTAAAACCCAGAGAGAAAATCCTTTTTAATCGTGGGAGCATTACCCAGTGGTAATCCACTGTGGATCATACTGAACTGTAATACCGAAGGCAACCGCAAGGTGGCAGAAAGCCTGGCAACACCCCAGCACACACCACTATGGTTACACAAGGATTCAGTTTATGCTTTTAACTCTCAAGTGACTAACCAGGGTCAGAGCTGACTGCAGACATACAGTGTAAGATTCCTTCACTTTGCCAGTCCATGTCACTGTTGTTGTATCATTTGAGATAATAAATGATCACAGTAACAACAAACAAACAATTAACGGGATTTAATTGAGGCCATATTTCTTTTAAAGACAACATTTTAACCCTTGTGTTTTGTTGACATTGGCTTTACTTCCTCATTGTTTAGGGTCCCTCAAACCCCACTGCTGTATGTGTAAAAATTATAACATAATAGCAGAATCAACCCATTAAATATGTAGAAAGGTATTAAGCTACAAATATAAAATGACCATAATTATTACGCTAAATAATTCATGTTTTATATGGGCCATACATGATCAAATACATAACAGTAAAAATACATTACGAAAGTACAAAAACATGAATCATTTTGTTTGCCAAAAAGCTATTCACAGAAAAACAACTGTACAGCGTGCTGTCCTGCAGCATCACCGATGTTTGGGTTCAGTTAGATGCCAGAGAGTTCTGTCTTCCTGTTTGGCCTCCTATGAACAAGCTGTTCTGAAACTCCAACACCAGGAATTCAAACAGACTTCTCTGGGATTTGGGAGGGGCAGCACAGTGTAAAACGTACTGTCAACACCGATCACAGAGCATAAGAACATCTACCGTATTAAACTGAATCATGTCATCAGTTCAAAATCCTGTTTATATACAATTCTCATACCATTAGGAAAAGTCATGAAGAATCACAGTAATAACACAATGTTTTGTTTTTTAGAGCTGTTAGAGGGCGCTGGGTCTCCAGGACCCCAAACAGAACAAGATTGATTGGTTAAAAGTCCATCTTAAAACAATCTTCACATGTCCTGTATGTACATTGAATGAGTTATTGGTCGCTGTAATAGTTTCTTGTCTCCAAACTGGCTGCGATAAGATCCCTTCCTATAGCGATTGTGATGTAAGTGATAGTGGACAAAATCTGCAGTTCTTGTTCTGAGCAAAAATGCTTTTGAAAGTTCAGCCCTTTTTATTACTAAGTTCCCTCATTCCTGTGTAAGGCGCCACATACATTTATAAATATGTACTGTAACCTATAACATACCCTTTAGTTTGACTAACACACTGACTCAACTTTAGAAGACACCTTTACACACCAGCTCTTCTGTGAGGTCCTCGCTGGTCATTAGAGCAAAACATGTGAGTTTCTTGCAGGACAAAGGCATGGAAAGAAGGCTCCCATCATGGGCTTGTATTTGTGCATGCCAGTCTGTGTAGTCTAACATGGCGAACCACCTTTCATCTTTATTTGTGTTTATAGAAGAACATGCACGCACAGACACAGACACGGACAGTGATGGGCTGTCTTTTTTTTCCCGGCACTGTAGTGCTTTCATCTTTGTATGTGTCAATCAACTTTGGCCTGTGTTTTTTATCTCTTTGGGTGGACATGCACAAGCACAAATACACAGCGAGAAAAGCTTTTATGTCTGCACGCCTAACCTAATATTCAAACCTCGAAACTTCCCTCTGACTAGTATAAATAGAGCAACTTGAGAGAGGTTTAATCTTTAGGCCCATCAGAGATGACAGTACGGTGAAATAATCAAAAACTTCTATGGCTGCTCTGCAGGCAGATTCCATTGGTTATGAAGGAGGCCAAAGATAAAAGGATGCCTTTGAAAAGACATTCTATGCAGAGCCACATATGTCTCTCCCAATTTAGCCTAAACTGGTTCACTACCCCCTGACGAGAGACCCTGCACACACACGCTGCCAGCATACGCATACATGCACCTACTGTAATGGAAAGACACACAAGGACATGGTCATGCATGAAGGTACAGAAATACACACACACGGAAAGACATATATATATGTGCAAAGAAGCACACGCTTGCATATGTGCACACAAACACACACACACATAGTCACACACACACACACACACACAGGCAAGGTACTTGTCATTACTCGCTCCGTCAAAGTAGATCATACAGGCATTAATTGAGAGTGCAATCATGCTCTGAGCCCACGGTTCAAAGGAGCTGATAATAAGCTGTGATAGGTCCAGCTGATGGAAAAAGCCAGGCAAGCTGCGGGCATGCGCAGTCACATGCTGGGTTTATGTGTGTGGTGGTGTGTGTTTGCCTGTGCTCTTGTATTTCTGTCATTGTAGAAAAATCAGGGACGTTTTCAGAGAGGATTCTGTTGTGTGTTAAGGTTTAATTTTAGAGTTTTGGGGACAGTTAAATAGCATTTGATTCAATTTTCAGTCTTTGAACCAGGGTGCTTGATTCATCTCTCCTTTAAAATATCTTTGTATGGTGAGGAAACCCCATCCTCGCACCTGTTTAGGCTCAGGGCACCACACAACCCTAAACCAATGCCACCCAAGCCACAAATCTGGCTTTGTAGCTGTTACCATAGCTCTATATATGTGTATGTGTGTGTGTGTGTGTGTGTGTGTGTGTGTGTGTGTGTGTGTGTGTGTATATCCGCTTGCATCTGTGTGTGCGAGCAGCCACTCTAGCCGCTAACTTGTCTTGTAGCCGGCTCTGTATTCCTGGCATTGCTGTGGTCGATAAGACAGTGGCATGCAATATTAATGCAGCCTTCTACTGTGGTTGGTAAGAGCCTCGGACAGCCTCCGCTACGGTTTCAGAGAGAACTGAGAACAAACAGTGAGCCTAAAACACAGAGGTGAGGACAAAGCAAGAGAGGAGGGAATAAACAGAGGAGGGAAAGTGAAAGAGGGAGGGAAGGGAGTCCAACAGAGGGAAAAGGTGATAAAGACGGAGGATAGAAGAAAAGGTAAAAACAGAGCCAGTCGGATGGAAAAGTAGAGCAATAAAGAGGAAGGGAAAGTGGCTGAAACACAAGAGAAACAGAGGGCAGACACAGGTCAAGACAGGCAAAAAGCAGGAAAGAACAGTGGATGGAAAAGAGCGAAAGGTAAAGTAAAATTGGAGACGTGAAAGCAGGGTGAGGAAAATGAGAAGGGGATGGAAGACTGATTTAGAGGATGAGTGGGTGAAAGTGGAGGCGGGGAGGGGAATGAGAGAAAAGCTAACAGCAAGATGAGATGGAGGGGAAAAAAAGAGAGTAGCTTAAATGGAGAGAAAGTGAGAATGCGCCGGGAGAAGAGCTCAGAAAAGTGAGAGATGGTAAAAGCAGTTAAGGGAGAGGAATGATGAGAAAAGTGAGAGATGTGGCGTGATCGCCGTGCTCACGATAATGAGCGGTATTGAGGACAACTGAGCAGGCAGATGGAGAACATAATTACACATTGTAAGGTCATCTAATATCAATACAGTAATAAATACTGTTCCAACTGTATGCACAGGCAGCGTATGTGAAACAGCAAAGTCTGTTTTCCACTTATGTGTCACTCCCAAATATGATTGCACATACTATTACTCACCCAGGCATAGCCTCTTTAGCCGTTGCCTGGCAACTTTGAAGCAATTAAAAGCAAGGGGCGCCTGTAGCCTGACAGAATATATGAGTTTGGGGAAAATGCTCACAGTTTACATGACTCTTAATTGACAGCACGGAGAACCCTGACCCAAATTTGCACAGTTTTTATATTGCACTCTGCTTTTAATGTAGGATTCTCAGGAGAAAGTTTTCAGAAGTCAGTTCTTCTTAAGTGGACTAGAATTTCTCACGGGAATGTCTCAACTCCTTTGGATGTCTCTCATTTGCTATATTACTTACTGTATAGTCCTCTCTCTTTTTGGCTCACTCCCCTACTCTCTGCCCTCCTGATGCATTCAGTAGGGGAACTCCAAAATGATTTAAGTGTCGACGGGTGGTAATTTATTCATGTTCTGTTGGTAGGTTAATGATTGCACACCAAGAGCAGAGAAAGAAAAGAGGCAAGCTCAAGCTCAAGTTCGGCGACATTTCCAAGAAACGGCAGTTAAATTATGGCCTTTCAACATGTAAATTCCCTGGGCTGTGAAGTTCACTGATTTGTCAGCAGTGCTTTTGATGGAAGCTCGCGTGCTGCATTCGGTCGGCGCTCAGCGGAACCGGGGTGGCACTGTTATTTTGCAAATAGAAAAGAGGGAGGGGGAAACCAGCCATGAATCTGCATTTGAGTAATTCAGTTTCCGGTTAGGATTTTTCATCGCTGTCTGCCAAAGTTGTTTTCAGGGAGGGAGAGTTATGTGTGGAAAAATGCATAACTCAAACCCATTACGACTTGCTTTTAGCATCAAGTAACACTGAGTGAAGTACACTGATGCTGCACTTGATGATGCATTATCAACTCTCAAGTGGATGAATTGTGGCTTTGGCTGTGTTCATAGCCATTTTCAAAGTCAGTGTAGTTGTTAATTCAAGAGAAAGAAAAAACCCTTGTACATCCTCAGATTGTACAAGGTTTTTTTTTTGTTTGTTTTTTTTGCAGGCAAAATCAATTTTAGATCTAAAACTTCCAATAATGCTGTAGAGAACCTGTCATTTGTAGAGATGGTTTCAATATAACTTTGTATTCAGTTACAATGAGTGAAGATAGAATAGACGGTTGACTGTACTGGGATCCCCTGCTCAACATGAGCCTTTATTTTCATTTTCACATTGGTGAAACTTACCTTGACTGTGGCCCTTGTAATAAAGACCCAGAATGGACCAAAAAAGTCCATGCAGTTCTTGGTATAAAATAGTACAACTGCATGCTCTGATTAAATAGACATCAAAAGAAAGACTAGATCACCTACTTCATTGTAATGATTCACTCACAACCTCTTCATTCAATAGCTTCTCATTTTCAAACCCCACCACACACACACACACACACACACATGATACAAATAAACACACACACACACGTATGGCCAGCCTCTATCTGTTGCTCTCATATCTTCCCCTTAAGCCCACAAGTGTTTGGTTTTCTGTTTTCCATTTGAGTCCTCGTATCGCCAACACTGTATCTATCTACTCACATTGACACTTCAAACCAGCAGGGTCAATGGCCATGTGGTGCTGCTTTGTACAGCAAATAATGCCTCCTCTCTCTCTCTCTCTCTCTCTCTCTCTCTCTCTCCCCCCCCCTCTCTCTCTTCCTTCCTCTCTCTCTCATTCATTTCCTTTACCCTGTGTATGTTTGCTCTGAACATTCACTTCAGTGTCAATTCCTCTACACACACAAACACACACACACACACACACACACACAGACAGTATCTCAGGATCTACAGATCAACTTGCCAATGTTGTTTCTGTTTGATCCTTCCATCATATAGTGTTCTTGGCAAGGAAACGGCACACTCTGCTTGATCATAAGAGGGATGATGAGTGGGTTTGCGTGGGGGAGTATATGGGGTATTCCAGGGATGGTAGATTACATATGAGACGGTAACAGAGATTGATTATTCTAGTGATTATTCTAAAGGTTTTAAAAGCATCTACATTGACGTTACATAGTTCTGTCGACCGAGGTCCTGGCTTTTGGGCTATTGATTTCCAGACATGCTCTATTGGATGAGCACACTGACAAACAATTAAAAAACCTTCAATTTGCGTGTATTTGCTGAGGTGCTGGCTTTAAAAGGCTTTGTGCTTTTAGAACTGATTTGTTCAGCATGACTGTTCCTGAACACCAGATAAGAAACATGTGTTATGGGAGCAATATGTATGTAAAAAAAAATTAATGTAAAATAAAAATAAATAAAGAAAATGATTTATGTCATTGTACATATTTTTAGAGATGGGTGACAGATTAAAAGAAAACCCTGAATAAATGAGAGGATATGCTAAATTGAGCTCCTTTTGTTCCAACATAACGCTCTAAACAGTGCTGACCTTTGAGGGTGAGTCCAAAATGGACGAAGCTATTGTAGCTTTTTAGTCGTGTTGCACTATCCCTTTTGTTCAGCCTCCTTTGCCAGAGTGTAAACTGCGCCACAAAAGACAGTTTTGAGACAGGAATAGAAGGTTATAAATGAGTCTCTCGAATAAACTGCGTGAGGTCATTGTCCCGTTCGTGAGCGAGCTAACCAGCTTGGGTAACTGACAGTTACCCTCTAGACTTGCGAGGTGGCTGTAAAATGCAATTTCCTTCTACACTGTGAAAGTAGCTGTGGTCACTTTCAAAAGACCTTTCACACCCACACAAAACTGTCAAACCACTTCTGCTGTATGTATGTACTGTGTAAGTATAGAGTTCAGAGATCCAAAATATGGCTTAATACACTGCTTCTGTCAAAGCATTGGAGGTTTGTGTGTGTGTGTGTGTGGGGGGGGGGTGATATGAAAGCAGCTTATTTAACCATGTTTTGGTAAATGGTGACATACTGAACATATAGATGGGGAGCAGAGAAGTGGATTATGCTGCAGGAGTTGTTGGGAGAATTTCTATTGTCTTGACACTTTTTACTTTTTAGAACTTGTCAGTCTTTAAATCAGTTGAAACCGACACGAATTCAAGCTGCCCACAGTTAGTTTGTAAAGAAGGAAGCTACAAACTTTTTCAAGCCCCTTTCAATGCTACAGGGGATGATCATTTGATAGTGAAAATATAGAATTTGGGAGTATCTCTGCTCCACTTCCAGTCACTGCCAACAGACATGCTTCCCGTCTGGCACTGAACAAAATACTTCTCCCCTCAACACTTCAGCACTCTTGGCAAGCCGCCATTCTGTCAAATCTAGCTAGCTAATGAATGAACATGTCAATCATGCATTAAAGGCTATGCCCAGAGAGTAGCAGAATTACATATGTGGACACCCTCCTGCATTGTGACACAGAATTGACAGACTGCTCACAATCACCCTTCGGCTCTAGGAACAAAAGATTTTTAATACATCAAAGGAACAGTATGGAAGTTGTTGAGGACATTTCGAGGAGTTGATGGCGAGGCCACCAACACAGCAAATACTTAAGTGACTGCATAATCAAGATGTTGCGAACTGCACAAAGCAATAGGAGACAGAAGACATTTCCAGCAAAATCTCCTGACAGCTGATCTAATGATGTACCTGTTGCCAGGATGGAAAGATCACATGTAATCTGGAGTACACAGGAAAGATGTTTCTATGTAGTTTGGCTCTGCAAATCATTATTAAATGATCAAGGCCATGCAGACACAATTTATGCTCTTTTTTTGGCACAATTAGTATTTTCTTGGCACCCTCTGTGCTACTTGATAGTTCTGCCTGTTTTGATCTGAAATCCAAGCCATAGATAGCAGGACACGTGTTGACATTTAACTATGAGGAATTATCATTGTGTCATTGTAACTGTTGAGAGCCAGGCTCCTTCCAGGCTAATTTATTTCCTTTTGAGGTTTTCTAGCCGTGCTGGCGGTGTAGCTCTAGGAATCGCAGTGTTGGTCTGTTGGTCGGTCCACGACCGTGGTCCAGACTGAAATATCTCAACTAATGGATGGATTGCAATGAGAAATTGTACAGACATTGATGGTCCCCAGAGGATGACTCATTTGACTTTTGCTATAGTGCCACCAGGATGAGGATGGCATTTTTGGTTTTTAGTGAAATGTCTGGACAACAATTGGGGTTGATTGCCATGAAATTTGGTACATACATCCATGGTGAGAGTATGAAGCCTACTGACTTTGGTGATCCCCTTACTGTGTGCAGATCCACAGCTATACGTGTCTGTATTGAAGGATCAACAAAGCTATGGTCTTTTTTTTAATCAACATTCATACCCTATTTGATGTGTTGCATGTAGATAACTTACTCTACATACTTCTATTAATGGAAATGGTAGATATGTTACAGGGCATAAACTGCATCAGTAAAAGACTATAATCAGGGTTATAATCCACCTGTTTTAGTGTGAAGGTGGACACGCTTTGTGTTCATCTCTCCAAGCTGCAAACTACAAACTTCAGAGTTGAACTTGACACAATGGGGTATGCATATAAAAGTGAGTTAAGCACCATTGCACAGTTGAAGTGAAGGTCTAAATCAGACCCTGTGGTACAGGCAATTTACATCTAGTAATCAGTATGCTACATATTGTGATTTGTACATTCCCCGCCTAAATTTATTAGAATGTGTGTGTGTTAATGTGTCAGATTCTCTGCCTATGGAGAGAGAGGCAAAGAATCTTTTAATCCCCCTTCCCTCCCCACTCTTTCTCCCTCCCTATTTTTCATGCACCATGCAAGCATACACACAAAGCCCAGTTTGTTTTCTTTTGCTTTAAACAAATCTGTAACAAAGTAAAGAGAGCTGTTTGAATATTGCACTTGCTGTATTGCTCCACTGAGCTGTCAGCTTTAGGGGAGGCATTTGTACCAACTTTTAATGAATTCTTCCAAGTGCAATATATCAACAATTCAAAATACTTTGTGTCACATCTGTTAGAAACCCTTCTTTCCCTATCCGAGAGCATGCTTGTTTGAGTGTGGATATGATTTATTAATATTAAGACGCCGAGACATCTTATCAATACATCTTTGCCTTTAAGAAACTGACACTGTTACCTAACCTTTAATTTCCTATTCCATTTAGTTACTTTTGTTCCTTGTCTTGATCATGCAGTATTGAGTCCTGTGCTCCTTTAACCCAGCTCATTGACTTGATCTTCATCATATCCACCACTCATTTTTCTCATAGCTCTGATGCCCTTTGCCCTAAGCTTTGTCAGCCCAGGGAGACCTTCAGACCCCTCTGCATCAATTTCTAATAACACCGTCCTCCCTGCTCACCTCATGCCCATCTGGTTCTAATATAGGAGACAAATACTAGCACGAACATAAGCTCCCGTTCACCCACTGCATAAATTGACTGGTTAAATCGGGAAGACCCCATCATAGTGCCTGGAGACATGCACTGCCACCAGTGCTCCGGTCTGCAATTAGTCTAAAATGGCCAGCCTTAATCAACGCTCCCGTCGCCCCTGGTTACCAGGCTGACCTGCTTCAGGACAGATTGCCTCCTGCTGTTGGATGATGTCATCATTGTGAGACCTCGGCACAGTTAGTCATAAATTACTGGTGAGAGGGTCAAGCTTGCAGCAGTAAGTGAGGAAAAGACTAATAAGATCAGAGAGAATAATATACAAGATATAATTACATGTAAGATCCATAGATGAAAAGGCAGGTGTTAACCAAGATGGGTCGAATAGTGTCTTTATTGTTTTGGTTATCCCACATGGATTTAAAATGTGTATGGTTTGCCACATGCCATATCTATCTATCATCTGTATGTGCAAAACCAATTAGGATAATATTTTAAAATATATTATTATTTTATACTGTATTTAATGTGGGAATACGTTATTCATGTAGAGTAATACTTAATTTATACAGGTATGTACTATTTACTATTTATTTATATTGTAGCTATAAGTCTAGGGGAATTTTGTGACAGTTTGTATTTCACTATATAATATTTAATATTAAATGAATAAAAAAATACATTGTGAAATAAATATTCATATGAATAACTTAAATAATAGTAAAATATATAAATGAATAAACATTTTTTTAATTTCATTTTCATAGTAACAGTTTTATTGGATATCTTTTTTTTTTAATTACAGACATTTTATTTCAAAATATCCTTTTTCAAAAGTCATCCCAACTTAACAAGGCTGTTCATGCTACCTAGCTAGCTAGGCTGGCTTGTAATCTCTCAGCATCAAAGTGAAGAGTCAGTGTTAGCAGCGTTAGCTAGCGCCTGTTGGCTTGAGCAACCACAGAGCTAGGTAGGTAGCATGTTAAGCTAAATCAAAAAAATATGTTAGTTAATGAGTCTGTGTACTGTGTTTATTCACAGCAGCAGCTAGATTCAGAATTACTTTGCCATTGTTGTTGCTCTAGCTGACAGGTGCTAACTGGCTAATACTAGTTGTAGTTGTTGAGCTTATGAGAGGTGGGGGGCACGTGATTTGGCTGAAAAGTGACATGAAAAGTGACATTGTGGTATAAAAAGTGTCATGAAACACAAATGTTATTCTGCAAAATGTCATTATGAAATAAAAGCTGACTTTTGAAAAAGGGCTTTTTGAAATATAAATGTGTATTATGAAATAGAAATGAAGTCCTATAAAATCATTCTGAAAATAAGGATGAAATAACGTTTTATGATAATAAGTTGAGTGTTAATAATTTGTGAAATAATTTCAGAAATTAATGTTTCATGTTCCATAGTCCACCACTTCGGTCCAGACTGAAATATCTCAGCAGCAACTGGGTGGATTGTCATGAATCTTTGTAGTGACATTCGTGGTTCCAAGAGGTTGAGTGTTAACTTTGGTGATCTCCTGACTTTTCCTCTAGTGCCACCATGAGGTTGAAATGTATGATTCTGAGTGAAATATCTCAATAACTATTGGATGGATTGTCATGAAATGTGGTGCACACATTCATGTGAGGATGAACTGTAATAACCTTGGTGATCTCTCAACGTTTTAACTAGTGCCATCATCAGGTCAAAAATTAAATGTTTCCTATACTTTATGGTTTATGACAACATACTAAAACTAATGACATTCCCATCAGCCTCAGCTGTAGTGTGTTGAGTGCTACATGTGTTTAGCGAATGTTAGCATGCTAACCCGCTAAACTGAGATGTTGAATTATACCTGCTAAACAGCAGTATGTTAGCATTGTCATCGGGAGCATGTTAGCATGCTGACGTTAGCATTTGGCTCAAAGCATCTCAGAGCCACTAGCATGGCTCGTCTTGTTCATTAAAAAAAGCAAACCAACAAAAAAAAAATTGAATCCACACACATACAGAGAGAAAGAAATGCTAAGAAATGCTATGAATATATTCATTATATTAAAATTCTTTATGTATAAAACAAAAATGAAAAAAGAAGCACATTTAAAGGGTTTGTGAATTTCTTAAGTTGCCTTTAAAGTAAATCTAAGTTGTTTCCTATTATATAATGTGTGTATTTGAATGAATGAGTGCCTGAATGTCAGTTTGAGAGCAAAGTCAGGTTTGTGAGGGCATTTGAGTGTGACAAACTCAGTTTTGCATTTTTGGTGACCAAAGACTCAGCACAGCTCCTGATGCACAAACTGGAAAATGGTCTGAAACACAGAGATTGTTTGTAGAGAAGAGTACATTGTCGATAGTTGGAGTTATGGTGGACGTAAACAATGGCCAATCAAATAAGCTCCTCCTATCTGTTTAGAGCAGTACACCTGCCATGACATACTGACAGTTCACTAATGGACCATGAAGACAGTGCTGACCAGCACCTTAGACAAAACTTCTTGTGTGCCCGTGTTTGTGTGCCCACAACAGTAAAACCAAACGTGTCTTACAGAGATAGAATATCATCTAAACCTTTCCGGTGTGTGCGTTGGGAAATGTTATCCTGATTAATTCAAATGAAGAGCCACAGGGAACATAGTCAGGAACCCAGAGAAATGCATACAAAAGATTATGGATATGGACTGCAATTATCATAATTTCAATCAAAATGTGAAGTTAGAGGGTTTTTTTTAACCACAAATGTAATCTGGACTCCAATAACTTTATTCATTTTCACATAATTGGTATTGCTAGACTTAGAATAAGTTGAATTTCAATTACATCTATCTTTTTTCTCCAAATGACTACTTTTGTTGTCTGAATAATGAAAACAAAATAAAAACAAATTGTAAAGTAACATTTGTAGCATGAAAAAATATCTTTTCTATCAGTATTCCTATATGGACATACAAAAACCTTTCATCACCAAACAGTATATGACTTCTACGATCATAAAACTCACTATTACAAAAATAAAGAATACATGTCCTTATGAAACTGTCAGTTTCTCAGCTCTATGAGTTTTGACACACATTTTTTTTTCCATCTTGCAAGCCAACCTAAAAACATTAGCTCCACCAATGTAAATATCCATTGAAACATTGTGCAGCTGCTGAGCCTCCTTGTCTAGCTCGACAGCTCTGGCAGTAAGACAAATTCCTATCATCCATTGTTGAGTTCTCCTTTTTACTCTGAATGGCTGTTAGGCCTTTTAACCAGCGGCTGCAATTAACATGTCATTTCTTGGCTGTCAAATACTGTGTGTGTGTGTGTGTGTGTGCGCACATACTGGTGTAATAGCTAAATGATAATTTAGACCACATATGCAGCATTCACTGTCATGAATGAGAAGCGTATCGTTTGGCTTATCCCAAGTTCTTCTCCTCATCATTCCTTACCTTCTGTTCATTTTGACAGCATGCCAGGAGGAACATGTATCTTGATTCAGTCCTTTCCTCTCTCACATACAACGTGGTAATAATTAATAAAGACAAGCTGAGCACAGTCCAAGTCTTGTTTTGTGTAGCGTCACATGTATTGTTGTTTCGCTATCATGCCTACCTGTGTGCAGCTAATGTCAAGAACAAACGTTTTTATACTACAATACAAGTCTAAATAATGGGTAATAGTTGGTTAGGGTTATTGTGCCTCAGCATAGGCAACAAGGTTTATCTTTATTTTAAAGAGTCAATTCACATAAATTATTGAAAATTATATTGAAATTAAATAAAGTTCCTTGTGGAGCTTTATTAGAAAAAAAAACAAGTTCTGTTTACATTCACCAAAATGCATTGTGTGCATCCCTGATGTCTAACAAATGAGTTGAATGCATTTCCGTATCACATTTTAAACTTATTAATTCCATGTTTGCTTGTTTGCTTGCAGGGTACCTTTACAACTACTAGTGTTCATATTTCTTGAACAGTTTTTGCTTGTGTCCGTTGTTATTTTTTTCTTCAAATGCATTTATCATCTTTTCTGTAACAGTGAAGCACTTTGTAATCCTGGTTTTATATAAAGTTTTACTTACTTAAGATTTAGAGAAAATGGAAAACTTTGGCAACAGTTTATATAACCAATCATTTAAGTAATTGAATGCTGTTTTGTATAACTGTACAGACGGTCAGATTAAACTACCAATAAAAAGATTAATTCACAATTTTTGAACATTTTATAGATGAAACAATAACTGATTAACCAAAAAAAACAAAACAAAAAACCCCCCCAGATCAATGGATGGTGAAAATAATCATAAGTTGCGGCCCTATTATTAATATCATTGATGCCCAGTCAAATGGAATCAAGTTGTTTCTCATGTCACCTGGACAGTCTATGGTTAGCTGTTGTCAAAACTGAAAATCCCTTTCAGCTGATGAAACTCTCTTCAAAAACACTATAACTGTCTCAGTGACATACATGTTGACAGACTTTACAAATTTATTTATAATAAACTCTGTTACTCTTGAAATGAAAAATGAATGAAAAAAATAAGATTGCAAAAACACACCAACAGACAGATGTCAGAAAATCTGCCATCATTTTCTGATGTGTTTAATTGACTTTCATGCCAAAATACATTAGCTTACAGGTTATTGGCAATGCCACAAAAATAATCATCAAATATGAGACAATGGAAAAGATGTAATTACATCAGGTGTGTATAACAAGTGACAGTGTCACATCTCTCATGTCACATACGCAGATGGTCTTATTGTCACATTACCCACTTTTTTCTCTCCACACTTTTAGTGCAGAGGAAGTTGTCAGGTCTATCAAGATATTATGTTGCATTACAGTGAGAAAGGTTACACTGTCGGGAATGCATTTAACAATGTGTTATGTACCGCAGAATATCAGTGCATTATGCCGTTTTGTGTGGTACTGCTTTTCAAATTATTTTATTTGTTTGCACATTAACAATACAGCCATTTAAAATATATAATAACTACATACACACACATAAATACAGAAACCTGCACAAAGATTCCATTCATGGATAATGCTTTTGAAAATTCACTGCTATTGTAGTTTGATTATAATGTGGTTAAATGTATTATTTATTAATGATTAAGGTGAATAACCTAACACACTTGTTTAAGGTTACGCACAGAATGCCATCATGGTTATATTATATAAAAAAGCCAATACTCATCCCTGGTATGAGACAGGATGTGACCCTCGGCCTCCGCTATCCAAGCCCCATGTTTCACTCCCATCCACCACCCTGACCTCCAAATATGTGAGTGTCACACTACTTCCTGCATTGGCAGTCATCATCGCTACTGGAAATTGTGTACTGCATAATCAGCCAGTATAAACTTTGTTCTTTCTGCTTTGTGAAAATGCCAATTCTTTTCCACCCCCGTGCCCACATGAAAAAACTGTATCACCAGAAAGAAGATACATATCCTTGTATAAAACATTAGATGGGGGAAAAAAACTCCAAAAAAAGCATTCAGCAGAGTTCATAGACATGTTTTGGATATTATTGGATACTTTCTCTCTTGCTGTAAAAATGACAGTACAGTAATTGTTGAGTTTCTTGCCTTGATGACGTGTTAAACGTTTGCTGGTTCACCAAAACTGCAGGAAGCACATGTCACCTGTAGCTCTTCATCAAATCTACTCAATTTGGCTGCATCCTCTTGGACTATTTCTCCCTGAAATATTTAAAACTCATCCGTAGATAAAATGTAGACAAATGCAGTGGTGGAAGAACTGCATGATCCTCTACTTATGTAAAAGTACTAATACAACGATGTAAAAATACTCGTACACAACAATGTCAATACTCATCAAATGCATCACATGTAAACGTCCTGCATTCAGAGTCTGAAAAACAGCCCCTGTAACTGATATATTATTATATATTGCATTATTGTTAAATTTTTTTTTTCTTCTTTACTGTGTCAAGTGCCACACATAGTTAGCCTGTTGGACCCTTGTACGTACCCTGTAATTATTTGATATGTACCAGATAATTTAAAAGGACTGACAATGTAATTTATATACTGTAATATTTCTAGGTCTCTCCTAAATGCAAACGTGTTACTTCTTTATTTCCTGTTCTTCTTCCCTTGTACCTACTGGTAGGCACTTGCTTGTTCAAAATATTTACACTGTAATTTGCAGGCTGTAATCTAAAGTGCTGGGTTTAGTTTTCTTCTAATAATATTACCATTTTTGATGATTGGCATTACTTATGGTACACACAATTTCAACTGATGTATTGCGCGAGTTTTGAGTGAAATCGCTATTTAACTTGAAATTAGTTGAAAAGTTTTTCCCTCACTTTATCTCAGCAAATTGGTGTCAAACCCAGGATAGGTTGCATGTGAATGACGAGGGTGTGGCCTAAAGCTGAACTTATTATGTGTTTTTTAAATGAAAACCCCTATCCATAATGGGTATCCATTATCAGCTTATGAATGGTGGATTTATGTCAACCATTTTTGGCATTTAATGGCGGGACTGGGAAACAATTGGGCGCAAAGTGAGTGAAGACAGTTTCCCCAGTGACCGTACTGCCTGCTCAGTCTGGACCATCAGTCGACATCAAAACAGAGTCTCCCATTTGCTTATCTTCCACAGGCAGCAGGCCTACTATTCACTGAACAGTTGCAGTTGCCCACCCTCATTTAATGACATTTGTTATTTCAATTCCACTCAGTTTCCTCTTCAAGTTTAGCAGGGGAAGAGGCGAAGAGCAGGGAACAATCTCTGCCTTTTACATCAGGATATTGACTTTCCGTGTGCTCAGACTGTAGCAGGGATGCTCTGCCCTGACTGTGTTTCTCGAGGTTTGTTTTTTCTCCCCACTCTGTTAAGTGTTAAGCAAACTTGGCTGTCAGAAGGTTAAGTTGGTATTTTTGTTGAAATGTTCCATTTCTGCATGGCCTGCAACCCTTTCACCATGTCACAAAGACCTTAACTTGCATATTACTGCGCTGGATATTAGAGTTTCATTACTCCTGGAATGTAATTCTATTATACATACAGTTATACTGTATATTTGCTTTCACAGTGTTATCAAGAAAGACTAGTAAAATTAAAGTACATAACCATTGCAAAGCAGAAACAGATGTACAGTACATGAAGCAGAATCTAGATTATAATTTACATGCAGTGTTAGATACATACAATTAAGAGACATAGTATTAAAATATTAGGTCACTTAAATGTAGTCAAAGTGATTTCAGATGAATTACAGCTAAATATCTATATCACGCAATTCCTCTCTGACTTTTAATCGTATATGGGTTTCCATGGTGCGCAACTGTGTAATGGGGATACCACCACCGGGATTGCTTACATGTGGTTTTGGGATAAACTTTGGATTTCTGGATTAGCTATGACATTAGTGAGTGTTAAACGCTTTGGTTCTGGATTAAATTGTTTCCTCATTCAACTCATACATTAATATCAAATGTGTAGCTTTGCCCTGATAGAAGTGGCATTAAAGGCTTAGCAAATTTGCTCAGAAAAGACCAAATTAATGACCATTTCAGAGACTTAGATGCGCTTTTTTTCATTTACAGTACATTAAAGGGATTTAGCTAAAATGTGCATATTGATACATGACAACCAAGCCTTACCCTAAACTGACGCTTCTCGTGCGGTTTCAAAAGTGGCAAGTGTGCCAGAACACATACAGAATTTTTAATATTACACACCTGATCAGAATCTTGCAGTCATGTATTTCCTTCCTTTCCAAATTGGTATTCCAACATTAAATGTGTTGTTCCGTGTCTCAATTACCCCTCCCAGCACTTGATATAAATGATTAGCTTCTGGTATGCAAAGTGATTGTTATACGAGCAAGGCTGATCTCATTATAAACAGATCACAATATCCGACGGTGCTACTAATAGATAATGAAATTAATAATTTCCAAAGGGAAACAAAAAGTTGACAGCAGGAAAAAAACATTGACAGTAAGGACAAAGACCTTTAAAAGTTGAACAAAAAGTAAAAGAAGTTGATTATTAACTGAGTTGATTGCGATTAATTCTGTAAATGAAAGCTTAATAGTCTGTAATGCTAGCATGTGCTGCATGAGTAATCACTGGAATACACAGACAGAATGAAATATTTCTGTTTTCCTTCTGTTAATGGTTCTTGTATGTGTAGGCTATTTAACAAGACAAGACAGCGGCGCATTGAGCTAAATGCTACGGTCAGCATGATAGCATTGTCATTATTCGGACGTTAACGTTGGAAGATGTAATGGTTACCATTTTCGCCATCTTGTTAACTGTTAGCTTGTAAATATGCTAATATTTGCTAAACAAATTGAAATTTTGACCTGATGATGGTGCTAGAGGAAAAGTTAAGGGATCATCAACATCATTACAATTCATTCTGAGGGGAACATGAATGTCCATCGTATGGATGATGAAATATTTCAGTCTGGACCAAAGTGGTGGACCAACCAACAGACCTTCTTTGCCATCTGAAGAGCAATGCCACCAGCATGGCTAAAAATGATAACTTATTCTATATTATTCCTCCAATTTTAAATAAGATATCTTCATAACAAGTTGAGAGTAATGTGTTAAAAGTATCGGTGCTTTATACTATTGAGGGAGTGCACATCCGGAAAAGCATTGATGTATAAAATATTGCGCCCATTAAGAACTTTTTGGAAAAAAAGAACAATTTTAAAACTTGTTAGATGCACTTCATAAAATATACTATACATTATATATTAAAGAAATTGCTTTACGCACTGCCTTACAAGTTGGCATGTTTTTGTTCTTTGTGATTTACAATTTCCAGACATTCAAATGTTGTTATCCAATGAGAAAAGGAAAAGAAAGAAACATATGCTATCTGATTTCATAATGTTGTTTTAGACACCACAGTTGCACAATCAGACAAATTAACCCGAATCAATATGGGCCACTTTTCAAACGAGATCTACAGAGTGACGCTAATAAGACATGCTAATGATGCTGAAGCCAAACGCTCCAGAGTGACAGACTAACAAGCGGCCAAATAGCCAACCATTTCACCAAATCATCTCAAAAACTTTCTCTGACACATACGGAGAGACAGATGGGTACATGGACAGATTGATGGATAGCTGAGAGAGGTCTTTGCGCCATTTGTCATGGCTGTCTCGCATGCAACAGCCCAAAATGAACTAAACCCACTGTTGACACACACGCAGTGCAGAAAACACATTTTCACAAAAACTCTGACAAGCTTTAATTTTACAGCAGAGCAGAAAAATCTCATCACAATCTGATGCTTACCATTAATGTGAAAAAGACAGCATTTATGTAATTAAATTCTCCTCATCATGAAGCACTCAAGGAATTAGTTCGACTCAGTTATCTCCGGCAACATCCGTTCTTCTTGTGCACACACGTCCAGATTTATTCAGAAAGATCCTCAGCAGACCTTGAAGGTAGTGCATGGCAGGAAAAACGATTCTTTTATGAGCATGTGAAAGCCTGTCTGAGGACATACAACTGCTGATGACTTGGACAGACGTAAGACACATTTCATGGGCTCTGGTTTGCTTTGCAGTATAGTAAAGTTTAACTCATTGGTTTCAAGGAAGTCAATGAGAGCACACTGTTGGCATTTGTGTCCTCTTCATGTATTGTATCGATGTTGATATAATCCACGCACAGTGCTGAGATAGAGAGCTGAATGGACACCAAACTATCTAAAAATGGCGAAATATTTTCTCTTCATCTGGCCTCAACATGTTTTGTTCTCTTCTGAGAATGTGCAACTTCCTTTTGCTGTCGAGCTCTTCCGCTCCCTTTTTCTCGCTCCGTGGCATAACAAGAAAGAGTGATCAATAAGAAGTAGGAGCATTAAAGTTGGTCTTTGTGGCGAATTTTGAGATATGCGTCGAGTTGAACACTCGCTACACCTACACTTTGGCTGTCTGTACTCCCTCTACATACCTCTGTACACAGGAGATATGTGCCATTTTGCTTCTTTTCCAAAGGTTTCTGCAAAGGGAGCCAAGCCAAAAAAGCATGCCAAACTGGCATCACACAGTTGTATTAAGCACTCTTTCATGTAAGAACTGCACACAAACGGGCCCCTATAACAAGTTAACAGGTTTGTCTTGGTAGGAGAAGAAAGATGGGAGAGGGATTTGTGTGTGACTGTGTGTGTATTTACACTGTGGCACTGGATCCCTCCACCTCCGTATATGTGTGAGAAAGAAGCACCAAATCTTGCAACTACTGCCATTGCACACTTGTTATTGGCATCTATTATTAAACACACAAAGGTCTGATGTTTAGGAACCTTACATTTTCCACTGATTCGTAATGCTGTTAAGTGCTCTCTGTTTTGCTGATAGAAGCAGCACAAATTATCTTTAAATTAATAAATATAAAAGTAGCGGATATGGAAGTAAATAGATAAATAAATATATCTACTACAAAAAGACATAAGAAAAAATGTCATTTGTGGGGAACATTGTCAAAAGTACAAGCTATTGCTAAAGGGAATGACATTCCAGAGTAGATTTGTTTCCATGGAGACCCTTCTTTGTTAGCCATGCAGTTGTCTAGCAATTTTGCAATAAGTGTTCCATGGCAATGCTCTGTGTGTGTGTGTGTGCACGTATGTATGTGTTGAGAGGGTTTTGAAGGTGCATGCGTGGTTGTTACCAATTCACAGCAAGCCCTAGAGACTGTGCTATTCTACATAAAAAGATCACTGTTGCATATTCAGATGATCTGTCCCACGGGGGTCATTAAAAAGCATGTTTCGAAGGAGCCAGCAATCTCACACTGCTGTTAATGAGCTATGGTTATGGCTTTATTAAAACTAACACTTGTTAGCCGGTCTTTATGTGGACATCCTTATGGAGGGTAAAAAAAACCCAAATAAAAGTGAGGGGAGTTACATTGCTCTGCTCTCTCTGTCTGAGTTGGTTTCGCTGCACACTGAGGCAAATTTATGGACATGCACTCAGCTCACTACCAGTCAGTTATGACAGACTTTTGAATATGCAGTGTGCATTAACTGTTCGGTGTCAGTACCAGCCCTGATATTTTGGGAACGGATATGTGCTGCCAACCTCATAAGTGAGACACTTGACAGCATTGTAATTCAGTGCGATGGGAAGCTAGCCATCCGCCGACTAGTGACAGAGCTCTAATTGTGGTGCAGCAGCTGAAAGCCTGTTGACAACCATTTCCATGCATTAGTGAGAACCACTGTACTTTAGTTCCATTAAAACAATGTCTCTCCAGCCACTCTTGAGCTAACAACAGGGCACTATATTTTGAATCTGATAAAGTGAGATTATAAAACATTGCATCCTGATGCACTAACATGCAGGCATGTGAAATGTATATTAAAGCGTCTGTAAACAAATGAATGGATGATTTAACTTTTAAGAATTGCATTTGAGCACAAAGCGTGGTTTGCCTTCGTTTTAATTTGTAACATCTAACACATACAGTTTAAGAGCGAGGATCTTTTTCTGACTCTCTGTGATGTGAATCATTTCGAATTCTAGCACCCAGGTGACTCTGGCACCACAATGAAAGCATATGGTAAAGTCGTAAAGCTTATTTTTCCAGGTTCCATGTTGGCAGCGTAAATCTCTTTACCTGCTGCACTCTTCTTTTTGATCTCGTCTCTCTCTTCCTACCTGTGTGTTTGTGTTCCGGTGCGCTGAGTTTATGCGTTTCCTCTTGGGGAAAAGAAGTACGAGCAAGAAACATCTGGTCGGGTCATCTCAACCTGTTGTGCAGTCTACAGTGTGTTCTCTCGCTGATACGCTTTCCCACAAACTACTTGTACTGTAAACCAAACCAATAAAGACAAATTACAATGAACAATGTCAACGTTTTTGTCTAAATTTATGTACTCAGTTTTCTCAGTGTATTCCTTTTGTTAATAATAACTATGTAAGCAAATTACCATAATTCCAATGGACCCATCTGCCTGAATAAGCAGACTTGCTGGCTTGTACAAACTGTTTGCCTTGGCTGAAGTGGAGACAGTATGGAGACAATTATTTTACATTTATTATTAAAAAGAATCTGACTTTTACTTTGAATAACTTGGTTGGCTTTTGAGTGAGATATTTCCTGCTTGATCGCTTGCTTCACCTGGTCAGTGAGATCAAAAACAGTCAAGACAGTACACCTGGGAGGCAGCAAGGAAATGCCAATCTCTTCAGCAGTTGATTTTCCTGCTACCAGGAAGTCCTGCCTCACCGACAAAGAGAGCGGGACCACAGAAGCAGCCCAGCATGTTTTCCTCGTTGTCAGAGGCAGCTTTTGGTCGAGTTCAGGGTCAGGTGGACAGGGCTTGAGAGAGAAACCTGCCATGCTCGTCACATCTGCAATTATCCACATCCACTGAAGGACGGCCTTGACAGAGCCCCCGCTGGTGTTTACACCAAATGGCAGGAGCGGCTTGGCAGTCCACACATGCCAGTGGATTTTCTATGCCAGAGGCAGTGTGCTCCACATGGAGGCAGATAAACCCTGCCTGGTGCACGGCCACCACTGTGAACATGCCAGGACACAAGAGGCAGCGAGGACGCAGTCCAACGAAGCCATTGCTTGGCTTTTGTAGTGGTAGTTGGTGCTAAAGAAAAGTGGATGAGGAGTAGTTTGAAAAGAGCCTTACAGGGCCAGCTGCTAGGCTTGGGTAGCAGAGAGACCTAATATGCCTTTATTTGAAACAGGCTTATATAAGAAACAGGCCCTACTTTTCCCTGTTTCCATGAGTATATTTTATCATGTTTTAGTAAGACATTTACTAGTTTGCTGTTGATGCAGATTGAACACTTCCCCATGTTTACATGATGTCTTGGTAAAATGAGGATAATGCCCGTTTGTCAGCATTAATTCCACCAATACATGTTAGAATTTCTTTTTTTAACAGAAATACTGTTCTTGCCCACTAATTTATTTTAATCTGTTCTTTTTTGCCATTTTTTTCTGTTCTGTCTTAAGCTGCTGTCCATGAAGCTCAACACTTCCCACACAGATTTTTCACATTAAAGGCCTTCCAGTGTCAAAGGGCATAATGCCTCCCTGTCCAGGCTTTTAAAGGTCACATAAAAGGTAACATTACTTCTTTAATGCGATGTGCAAGAGGACAGTGAGAGATCAATGGGCTGTTAGTAATGAAGACAAAGTTTGATTTGATAGGATTGACAGAAAGGCAGGATTGATGAAAAAATATATAAATACTTTATTGGCTGACTTTTTAGATACTGTTACTGGTGTAGCATGCAGTTGCCACTGAAATGCACTGTTTTCCGGGAAGTTCAGTTTCATGAAACCTTTAATGTTAAACATCAATACCAAGTGTTGAGTTTCACTGACAGCACCCTAACACCCAACAAAAGAACAGCAAAGTAGAAGTGATCGTAATGAATTGGTGAATGACAACAGCTTTTCAGTTAAAAAGAGAAACTCAGAGCTTCAGACTGATGAATATTATATGATTATATTGTTCTGATTAGTGATGTTGAAATATACATTACTGTATGTTGAATTTACCATGAGAACCATTATAGTACAGGTAATTCCAGCCCCATCAACATTTTTAACTATGCTCGCGACTCTGGTGGTGACAATGCTGGTCGGTCACTTCACCACTTGGTCTAGACTGAAATATCTGAACAACAATTGGATGGATGGATTGGATATGGTTAGAGACAACTTTTGGATGGATTGCCATAAAATTTGGCACAGACATCCGTGTTCCCCTCAGGATGAACTGTAAAAAGTTTGATAATCCTCTGACTTTTCATCTAATGCCATCATTGGGTCAGATTTTTAATTGGTCCAATACTTTGGTTTATGACCAAATACCTGCAAAACTAATGGGGTTCCCATCAACCTCAGTTGTGTTTTGTGCTCAGTGGCCTATGTTACTAAACTAAGATGGTTAACATGGTATCACACCAGCTAAACCTCAGCATGTTGGCATTGTCATTGTGAGAATGTCCGTATCACTGTGCTTGATTGCAGCCTCACAGAGTCGGTAGTGTGGCTGTGGCTATTAGTCTTGTTTTCCAGGCTTTTATCAGAGACTTCTATTTATTCATACCGGGCACTAAACTATTGCAATCCTGCAAATCATGCAAATTTCCAATGAATTGAAGATCCAGATGAATGTTCAAGCCCAAAGAGCCCAAAGAACCTCTTGAAATATATGTGTGAAAGTATCCTTATTAGATGATGGCATGATTCAGGACCACAATGAATCCCCAAATTTTGCTACAAAATCTGAACTGAATTAAGTTCACACTTTTAAACCTCCTCCTCATCGACTAATGTGTATTCATCTGTGTGTGCTCGTATGAATGACTTCATATTCATTCTCACGCCATGGGTTGGAAAACAGGTCTTTTTCTTTTGAAGAAAACCACTTACAGACTGCCACTGTTCATAATTGGATGTGTGAAAAAAAGTGCACAGTGAAATCACAGAGGCGTAATTATTTATCTTTATTATTTATTAATATGCTTTGGTTTACATCTGATTGCTTCTTAATAGAATAGTTCCATTAAGATTGCATTGGATGTGTTTTTTCGTTCCACTGCCTCCAATATAAATATCACCGCCAAAAACGGCTTAGCATTATGCAAAGCAGAATCTGTTATTTAGCTTGCATTACTTTGAATTACTTGCATTATGAAAGGTACATTGATATGTATTCACTTTGCCTGTCGTCCTGCACCTAGGGCTCCATTTGAAGTGAAATTGGACCATCACATCCCTCATTGCTTGACTCACCTCCCTCTCTCATGTGGAAAATCAGTGGCTGAGACTCAGCTGTCAATCATATTGGAAGACTGACTTCTGCCTGTGATGCTTATCAATAATGAAATGGGCAATTTAACAGCCTCTAGGTCTCTCTCTCTCTCTCTCTCTCTCTCTCTCTCTCTCTCTCTCTCTCTCTGTCTCTCCCTCTCTCTCTAACTGTGAAATGGAACAATTTGCTGTATCGCTGACATATAGTGCGTCTATCGCCAACAACAGACTTTGTTTGACTCCTGCGCCAGCCCATGCTTTATCCCTCCATATGCGAACACGTGTCATGCATCGCATTGAGGGTGCCCCTGTCTTAGGTTGAACACCTCTCATCCAATGTGAGCATTACTCTTGTCATAATGCAAAAGCCTATTTAAGACTGGCAGCTTGCTGTGATGGATGCCAGCTCAAGTAGATCAAGCATTTGTGTGCCACAGGAGAAACAAATGGCACTCCTTGCACTCAGTGATGACGGATAAGACCATCAACTGTAATAGCAAGGAGGTTTTTCACTTTTTCCCTCCCTTTTTTCCTTATGGTGAATTATTGATGTTATAGTTAAACCATTTTTTCCTTTTCAAATCAGCCCGTTATTGTGCATTTCCTATTCTCTTTTCCTATTTTCTTATTGATAGGTCACCAGGCTCTTTATGATATACCTCTGTGGCATGATTGCCCATTGTCGCCATTCTGTATGTTCGTACCACCACAGCTATTTTGATGGCTTCATGTTCGAGTTTCTACTTATTTGTCAAGGGATGTACCATTCCTGACCTGCCAACAGCACAGGGAATGGCAATAATCCCGAGAAAACTTAGTTTGAAGAAACTTTTGACGAAAGATTGAGTTTGCATGACCATGTCATTTTGATATGTTTAGTGTTAGGCTTAGACTTAAGTGTCAATATTGAAGTCACATAAGGGTATTAACAATATTAGCCTAATGTATTTTCTCACACAGCAGCTGAGTGACTTGTTCATTTGCAACTTCAGGGGCACATTCCTAAGCTCTGGGACTTACCAAATGTTGGCAAACTCACAGAGCGGTCTCGCTTCCTTTTCACTTAGTCTATTAGCTTTTACAAATGACCTGCGTGCTCAAAGACGTGAAATGCTTCCTCGGTTTCCTCTGATTGAATATGAAATGACTTTAAGGGCAAATAGAAGATAACAGTGAGAAGGAGTGAGAGATATTGAGAGCGAGTCTGAGGTTTCTTTCATGCTATCCTTCACTCCGGCTTACAGGTCCCTGTGGGTGATTAAGGCATCTGGCGAGAAAGCCGATAATTTGGGTCCTGACTGAATACGTATGTCAGCAGCCTGAGCTGTACAAAATACCAGGGGCTTATTGGAATGTATGGCTGGGAAGGGGGGTGTTAATGCCTGAGTGTATTGGCCGCAGCACAAAAACGAGAGACCATCCTTTTGTGTTATGCATGCCTGGCTTGGCTGGTTAGTGTTTGCTATGCATTAGCCAGCTTCACTCTTTGGAGACTGGCAGCGTCTGCACACAATGTCTCGCTCTGCCGAGTGAGACAGCACGAGGACGTGCGCAGAGCGAGCGATAGGGAAGGAGCGACAGAGGAGGGATAAGGAGCAAAAAATGGGGGGAAGGAGTTACAGAAAACTTAGCTGAAGGGGGAGGGATTGGAGGGAAAAGTTGCTAAATTAAATACATAGAGAGGGAGGTGCAATAGGGGAAAAAGAGAAGATCAAATGATGTATGGAGTGAGATAAAGAAATGGCCAGAAGAGAGCAAGACAGAGCAACAGAGAAAGAGACAGAAAGCATCTAAAGTGAGTCCCCATGGATCCTGATGTGAGTGGGGAGTTAATAACTGACAGATAAGAGGAGGGAAAGGTCTCAGATCTCAGTCCAGCCCTTAAAGAACATGACTGTAAACCAATTCTGCTTTAACCGCCATACAAGACGCACAAGCAGGTGCTTGATAGAGAGTGACATTGGCCCTTTCGCGTGTGTGACACTGAAACAGACTCATTGCAACAGCATCACGTACTCGTGTAGCTTTTTTTCTTTGCGATTGTCTTTTTATTTGGGTCAAAGGAGTGGAAGCCGAGCCTGAATAAGGGGGTAAGAAGTGCCACTGGAACTTCAAAGAGGTTCAACATGATGCAATTGGATGCAATGTAATGCCAAACTCCAGCAACTGGGCCTTAAGAAGCAGGTATTTTAACAGAGGGCAACAAATTCTGCTTAACAGTGTGGGCAGAAACCGCTGGCTGTCATTATCTCAAACTGATCCTCCTGATATTCAGAATTAGGCTTGGAACGTGGCTTGATTTACATTCCATTACGAGCACTCCTCCGCAGCTCCTTTGCAAGAGAGTCCGTGTCGTAAGACTAACATTTGAATGAGCTGAAATTGGGGTGCAATCGTGTGACACCATATAAATTGCCTCCACAGATGAGAAATGGAATGATAACATGAACTTGTGATTAGAACCACGACAAGGAGAGAACACTTTTATTTTCAGCTCAGTTCTAAGAATAGAGGGAAATAAAAGAGGAGACAAAGCACTGAAACAAGGGAGGACTAGCCTGATTTAACATGCCGAAAATACTGATACACATTTTCAGCACGCTTCTTTATTTCCCCATGTGATTGTCCAGAGGTTAGAACTTCATAGGCAAAAGCTTTGAGTCGTTTAAACATCATCTAAAGGAGTGTTGTTTAATTATAAATGAAATCCCTTTTTCTCCAAACTGCCTCTAGTTATTACGTTCAGGAATTAATTTGGAACATGAAAAAGCTGGTATCATTGACGCCGCCCGCAAGAGGTCCGCTTTCCTTAGAGATTAGCTATCTATCAATAGTTGTCGGAAATTATTAGTTTCTCCATCTGCAACTGATTGATGTTAAAGTAAAGCGAGGAAATGAGGCAGAGGGAAAAGAAACACAAAAACAGAGCATAGACCGAGATCAGTGCTATTTGTCGTGCCCACATGCATCACAGCACTTTGTTGTTTGCCACATTGTAGGCCAACGTTTTGAAGAAAGCTGACCTGCATATGCACAAGGAGAAGCTTTTGTACACTTATTTACCATAATTTGCTGCGAGCTGTTTTCAAAGGCTGGGGGAAGAAACCCAGCCCTTTGAGATAAGCGGCCCTTTGTTTTTAATCAAAGCCCCGGTTTGAATGAGAAAATGTTCCAAATGACTAGAGTCAAATGAAAAGGAGGTTTAGGCAGCCACAGCGCTTTTAGGAATCAAATCAAACCTCAGAACCACAGCTATGCAGGAGAAAGCTGTGAAAACACAATGAACTTTTCACTGCTTTGCTCAAAGTTTTGCCTAATACCCTCTTTTCCCATACTAAAATATGGTTTACTATTAATATTCTCTGCATGAAATGTCTTGGACTGGCCTGACTGAGCCTTCACTCAGAATGGTTGGATGTTATGGTACTGATCTGAAATCAAACTTTTTCCGGCCCGTCTTTGTCATTTGTGACCTTGACAATAGCCTGATGTGTTTCAAAGTGCAGCAGCTAAAAGCTCTATTACACAAGGCGTGATGGTGTATGGTGTTGAGGTCTGGACCTCTGTAACTTTTAATGTAAGTTCTTTTTTTGTTTGATGTAAATTAAATCGTTTTAATTGTCACTGTGGATATCAAGCTGTAATGAAACAGTTACATATTTAGGGAGCAAATGGAATTTCCTAAACATGATAAATACAGGGTTTATGTAGGCCTACATAGTGTGCGTCACTACCACTATCAGCTGACACTAATTAGTAGTCAGATGACCAACCGCAGTAAAACATATCGCACACAAAACGAGTGGGGACACAAATCGGACTGATATCTGCTGCAGTGTAGTGTTAGCAAATGTTATTTCACAGATAAGAACAGTGTCCACTGTTTCTGGAGTCCCTCTGAAAACTTTTCATTTCACTATAGTAAGAAGTCAATGAGCACTTGGTTGCCATTAGCAACCAGCACGCAAATGTCACCTTGGTAGCCTGAATAACAGATCCTCCTAACTGTGAATGACTTTTTTTTCAAATATCAGACTGCTTTTGTTGTTTGTTTGTTGAGTTGGTGGTTGCTTTTTCCGGCAAGGTTGATAATGCTGCTTCTATTCAGGTGGTTTCACACAGTTTTTTGGAGGCTGACTCAGCCCAGTTAGTTATTCAGATAATATAGTTATAAAACAACAAAAAAGTAATCTGAAGTCTCAGTTACCACAGTGATAACGTCCCAAACTCTGTGGTTCTTGCTAAAGGGGAATTCTACCAACTTTAGGCTACACATCAAAGTCTAATTGTTGGTGTTGGGGAGTACTACTGCCTATGTAAAAA
>NTHP01000012.1:2440474-2458077 GCA_003416845.1 Oplegnathus fasciatus | reverse complement strand
CCTTTATGTAAAGTATGTCTCAGCTAGTGTCCATTATATGGTTGGGATTTGTATTTGAAACCACTATTTGCTATCTAATGCACCATGTTTTCCCTCTGCCATTTTATTTCAGAGTCCAGGTGCTAAGAATGAATACATGCTCTATATATTGTGTCCTGTGAAAATCCCACAATGGAACGGAAAATATAGTGTCCATAGCATGCATACACTACTTTTTGCTAAACATCCCGCAATGCAATGTTTGTGTCGAGTAGATGTGTAAATTACACTTTTGCAATACTGTGACTAAACTCTCTATCCAGTGTTTATTGTTGTCAGGGCTGCAACTAACAATTATATGCATTATCAATTATTATGATGATTACTTTCTTGCTTGATCAGTTTAATTATTTGGTCTATACAAGGCTGGAAATGGTGAAAAATGCCATGTCGATGAATTCAAAACGCGTGTTTTGTGTGATCCGCAGTCCACAGTGCCACTCTGATTTCATGCTGCGCACGAGAGGTTTTCCACACAACCGCAGGACACAATAAAGGACTTTGTTACCTTGCTGAGGTGTTGGAGGTGTGCAGTCTGTCGCCTCTAACATGTACAGAATAACGGCAGTTTAAAAGAAGAAAATAATTGAACTCTGTGATGCTTAAATAACATATTTGTGATACAGGGTGGGTAAAGTTTGAACACTGCCATTTGTGTTTTTTTCCCTGTGTTTTACTAATTCCCATTACATGTCTGTGATAATGTTCAACTTCTGAGTCAATCTAATTGCATGTTAGATTGTGGATAACACCCTGTGATGTCTGAACTGTGGCTTTCATGTGTTGTTTCGAAATTTTACAGCGCAGCGCTACTTCAATTTCCTAATCGCTTCGATTAATAATGATGATTGGGGTCAGAAGGTCTCTCCCAGGCCACTGGAAGTGAGTGTGCATGAGAAAGACGATGAGCTTTGTGTGCGTTTTTTAGCTGCACTCATCTGCCGCTTTAAATAAACAGGCAGAGAATAATTGTGATGACTGTGATGTTAACCACAGCTGCATTAAAACAATGAGTCATTCAAAAGCTGCAATTATTGGTATTAAACCCTGGTGCACCTAACCCTTCCACAGAGTGGTTCAACAAGTCATCTCAGGGAACAATGTGCGCTCACACACACTATGTATAATTCAAGTGGCCCACTTGTAGCACTCTGGGAAAATAAACAAATAAATTGCGTATTAAAAAAACCCACCAACAATACCAGAGTATTACTGAAAAATGTACAAAAAACACTTGCTTGTGGTAAAAAAAAACCACACAAATGAAATGGATTTCAAGCTACACCCTTTGCTCTCTTTCTATCTGTTTCTCTCTTGCCCTCAAGCCCCCACCCCACCCCGAAAAATGTTTTAGTTAAAGTGATATTAGGCGAGTAGCGAGTGTGGGCGGTGATTTTTGGTTAAATGTGGGGGTAATCAGCTTAATGCAGAGTTAAAGGGCCGATGGGACGCCGGCCAAATCTCTGGGCTATTAAAGTCGCACCATGTCCCCGGCAGTGACCTCATCCTCAGCTTTAATTATGGCAATAGTGTCTATCTCCTTTGGCTCCTCTCGTTCACCCTCTCTCTCTCTCTCTCCGAGTCTTTGTCAGGCTCGCTCGTTCTCGCTGCTTCTCTTTTACTTCCTTTGCAGCCCTCTGCTGTTCAACGTTCCTCCTTGTTCCAAAGTGTCGTAAACCTCATTTAAACTCCCGCAGCACTCACTTTCTAAACTTCACTTGCAGATGTTTGCGTCTCCTCCTTTTGCTCTCTCGTCTTCCTTCACCCTCGTGTTAGTTCTGATCCTTCCTTTCCTCCTCCTCCCCCTGCTGCGTGCTCTCTCCCTCTGTTTCAACCTCTCCATCCTTCCCTTTTTGAGTGTACAATACCCTCCCTTTCCTTTTTGCTCTCACATCTTCCATCAAGTCTTCCCTTTTTTACCTTCCCTTCACTCCTCCCTCCTTCCTCTCTCCTCCCCTCCCTCCTTCTGCGCTTTGCTGTGCCTGTCATTTTTGTCAGTGCACGCTGGAAGTGAATGACAGCAGTGAGGGGGAAACTGTGCTGCTGATTTGATTATAAGGAGAGAGGCCAGTGGGTGGTCTGGTACTATGATGATTGTTCTGAGGAAAGGTTTTAATAATTACAAGCTTAAAACCAGAGTACAGTGGTAAATGCTGCCATCAGATTTTCCCCATGGGAAGCAGCGGTTAGGGTTTCTTAGTTCTTGCATCCCCCCCTCTACTGTCTCTTGGCATTTCAGTGACTCCCCTCCTGTATGCCTGACATGGCTCAGTCTTTATCTATGTCTCCCTCATCCAGATTCAGCCTCATCCTTTTTGCTACCCTTTTACTCTTTCAGAAAAAAAACACAATAAAATTATATAACCTGTCTCTCTAATTCTTTCTGCATTATGATTCCACCTCTCCACTCCCTTGTGCCACTTTGCTCCCTCCATTTTCATCCTCTTCGATCCCTCTGTCAAACTCTCTCTCACCTCTTTTCCACTGCCTCCACTTTCTTTTTTTTCTCTAATCACCTTCTCCTTTTTTATCTTTATTTTATTCCCTCTTCTATTTTATTCTGCCGAAGGCTTCACTTGCTTCCTGTTACAATGCGGTATCAATATTGCAAAGAGAACCACTGGCGGCTGCTCATGTTCAACCACTCACATAAATTCTTAATTCCTCTAATTCATCTCCATGGGCTAAACACACACACACACACACACACACACACACACACACACACACATACTTGCACTATCTCTCAAACCCATGGAGAGATGAACACAAATTATATATACACACACACACACACACACACACACACACATATAGCAAAGAACAACCAAAGACAACATTTGGAAAATACACACAAACAAATGCAAGTGTGCATACAAGTGCACGCTGGAACTCGCATACACACACAAGTAAACATACAGACAGTGTCACACACCCATAACATCCCTGCCAAACATCTGTTGGCACATCTATAATTTCAACAGAACCCCGGTATGCCATTGAGATGCACACATTGCCAGCTGGGCTAACACTTCTGCCAGCCTCACAGCTGCACAGTGTGTGGGGAGGACGGGGGTGCCGTCTGAATGTGTGTGTCTGTGTGTGTGTGTGTGTGTGTGTGTGTGTTGAGCAAAAAACACCCATCTGACTACTCTTTTGCGTACACTTAATTTCTGTCTTTATGCATGTTACTGTACGTGGATATGCATGATGTGCATAGTAGTAAGTATATTTACTATATAACTCCATCTACAATAAGTCAGCCAGGATCCAGAGCTCGTCTTGGTAGCAAAGCATCCTTTCCTCTGCTGAAATGCTTTGATGTGTAGCCAATCACCATGCATCGGTCCAACATGGCAGCCAGTTCCTGTCATAAACGTCATGTAAACAAAGGCAGATCTTTGCATACTTATTTTCCTGTACAATGTAAATATGAAATCTCTGTATGTAACATAATGTGGTCTAGATTTTAGACAGAAAGTCTCTGAGGTACTTTTGCCTATTTCAAAGTGTTCCCTTCAAAAACTTAATCTCAGCTACATGCAATGTTACTTAGAATGTGAGATAAGGTACAAATATTACTGTCCATTATTATTATCAGTCTACATGTCGTTATTTTATGTGATACTAGGATAACAGCTACAAGATCTCCATGTCTGTAATATTCAATCATAGTAACTTCAAAGTGGGGCGTATATGTAGATCACGATATGATCAATCAAGTGATGTAATGAAAAGCTCAAGAACAGCTACTAAATGGACCTTGCCGTGAGATTGTTCTCTCACCTGCTGTTTCCAGGGTCAAGAGTGAACTTTGAACCTCAGCTGTTACCTGCCAACATGGATTAGAGGTAGAGCCCGACCAGCTCTTCCCTTATAAGGTTTCAGAATTCATCTTGCATTTGATAGTTTCTTTAAATAAAACTGTTTTCAGCTGCTGATAACCAGAATATGTTTATAACGGAGTGCGGACTTCCTACCTACTATTGGCATTTTCTTTGCAAGCATGGGCAAAGAACGGATATGTCCATGCTGGGGTCTTTTTCTCCTCTCCTCTACAAAAAGAAGCACATATTTCTATTATCCAAGTCAATGGACAGCTTGAGGAGCAAAATGTTATCTAGAGTACAATCTTTAAATATACAATGGTAGCAAATTCACATCTGAATCATTTCTCAGATGTTGATTTTACAAGGTTGTACATTGTTACGAGACTGTCACATTGACCATGAAAAATCATTACTCATGCTACAGTACAGCACAGAGCCCTGCTATAGTAGTTTGTTTGTGCTGCAAAACCTTCAACCAAAATGTATGTTATTGCTGTGTTAAAATGTAAAAATGTTCACATACGTCACTACGTACTTTGTACATACTACGTACTTTGTGGAAACTGGCTGGCTGTGGTAATGCACCCCCTTTGTACAAGTAGGATAAATAGTCATATAAGTTGACTGAATAAATAAGTAAATGTTCATCTGCACCAGTTTCAAGCCTTAAAAAGTTCAAAAAAATGCTGACCAGGTTTTAGGAAATTCATATCTCACTGAAAAGGCTTAGTGCTTTCTGTATATTCACGTTTGGAGATAAATTGTGCGTCTGTGGAAAGCTAAGAGTCATCTACATGAGTCAATGAACCAATTCTTCCTCTGTCTTAAAATTACCAGAGAGGTCAAAGCTTCTATGATGTAACCAATATCGAGGTCAGTGCATCCATTTCCTTATATCAACTTCTGGTGGGTGGATTTAACTATGTTTTTAAGCACCAACAAGCCAAGACCTATACTGCTTGAAGGAGGCTAATTTATCAAAGTGTGAATCTTTGACTTTGAGTAGTTTTAAAAATATGACTAAATATGACTATATGGATGCCATACATGTCCAAATTAACGAACTGATGTAGGAATTTACAATGAAAGTAACCTCTTGTACTGATTGTGTATTGGCTTGTTATGTATGTATGATGGATTTGGTTATGCAACCTTATACAGATATAATGCCATTATGATTTTTTTCCTATGTGATATGCTGAATAAGGTAAGATATTGATTTGCATGAAAAGTACATAGCTCCATCCATCAGTTCTAGAGGGTGTCTGTGAGATTGGATGGGTGTTTTCAGAGATATAAGTATTGATTTAATATCTCAGCATTCATACCTTGAGGTCCTTGCAAAGATTGGCAGGCTCAATTTCATTTTAATTATACCTTTAGGTGCTGGTGTCTGTATTTAATTGCAAAACATCTGAAATATTACATGCTGCAATTTGATCTCAACAAACTACATATTCTATATTTGGTACATTTTCCTCCTGTCCTAGGGATTAGGAAGCATTGTCCAACTTTTTCCAAGTCAACAATATAACCACGAACAATATGCTGTACATTTGAACGCTTTATTCTGGTACGACGAGGGCCTGTTAGTTTCTGTGTGGACACGGATGAAAACAGTAGTAACTACAGAACTGCAGGAGTCTCAAAGGAGCTGTGAAGTCTGGGCAGACAGAAGAAGCCGGAGCAAGAGATAGAGGGAGACGGACCGTGGGTGGAGCGTGAGAAAGATGGAGGAGGGGAAAAAGCATAATTTAGCTATTATTTCCAAACTTATTTCTAACCTCTATATGTTCACTGTGAAGAAATGTACTGCTGCCAGGAAACAGTTTTATCAGCATCACATGTACAGGTTTTAACTGGGACACCGAAAGCGCATTTAAATGTTTGGAAGCCATCTTAATGTCAAAAGTCGTGCAGGAAATACTCCCCCACCCCCACCCCCCCCTTCCTGTGTGTGTGTGTGTGTGTGTGTGTGACGTTACATCACATCCTTCATCCTGCACTGCAGCATGGAGAGATGACTGACTGAGAGAGAGAGAGCGAGAGAGAGAGACTAAAGCAAAACGTTGAGAGATACAAACAGCATTAAGCCACATTAAAGAAGATTAGGGCAAGCAATCAAATATTGGTCGTCATGGAAACACCAAGCCTAAACTGTTATTAAGTGGAGCCGGCTGGCTAGCCAAGACTAAGATTCTACAATGGGGATAAGCTAAATGTTATCTTACCCCCCCCCCTCAGCTTTCTGTCTGTAATTCGGGATAACATGACAATCTACATCCCAGATAATCTTTGTCCTCTAAATGTATTTATACTTGTTCTGCTTATTTATGGCAACAAGGATTGTAGGAAGAAATCTTTCCTGCAGTCTGTATTATATTTATCCACAACTGTGTTCCACAAGCAACACTTAAAGGTATTAAAGGGTGATGTGTCAATTCAAGTGTGACACTAAGGCTGGTTAAAGGATTCTCATACCTTTTTTAAACTTAAACCCTCAAATTGTGATCAATAGTATTTCCCTAAACTGCCCCCTATGTCCTCACCGTGAGAAGTAACCCTTTATTTTGCGTGTTTGTGTGAACCACCGCCATGACGAGAAATGCCCCAGTTCCTACTGAGCCAAACAAAAAGGAGGGTGAGACGCTTTTCAGCCCTCCGATTGGGCTCTTGAAAGGCAGTCAGCTAAAATGCAGGCTTAAATATGAGCGCTAAGCCAGAGAGCATCACGAGTCGAGTCACCAGCACAGAGAGAAAAAGAGCAAGGGAACATAAGGACACCATTATGTGTAGTAGTATAATTCAAAAAACTGTTATTTCAAGCTAAGTACTCATGAACGTATTATACAGCACATTATACACTCATTACACAGTAACACAAAATAATGTGCCTCAGCTGGATGCTGAATGATGTGCTGTATGGTGTAACCTATCAGGTAGTTAATATGCAGAGATATTTTAGTGTGTCCAAGCAGATTTCTTCAGTGTGGTTTTTCTTCTCTTTTTTTATTAGTCTGCACTGTCTATAATGTAATAATAATATATATTTGTAGAATATTTTTTAAGCATTTGAATGCTTCGCGGTGCACATAATATAATAGCTGAATGCAGTAAAACAACAGTAAAAAAGTAAAGGACCATTAAAACAAACAACAATAAAACAAACAAGTGCATAATGAAAATGATCATCAGGAACTGTGTTCCATTAAAAATTATTTATACAATCTGCTAAAATTACTGCTCCAAAAGAGTTACAGTACTGTATCTATTGCTCTAATGCAAATCCACTGAAGAATATTCACTTTTGTTTACTTTGTCAAAGCAATGATATGGTATTTTTGTCATGTTCCCCAAAGGTGATGGATGTCTGTGTCACCTCCTGTCCTTCTCCACCTGGTGTCCGTAGCTTGTGTTTCACTTGTTGTCAAAATAAAATGTCACTCCAAAACAAAGACTGAAGGTGTGTAGACAGGCAACCTGTCCAGAGTGTCTTTCTGCCTTCTGCCCAATGCATGCTGGGACGTGCACCAGCCCATTGTGACAGTGCAGTAGGCAGGTATAGAAAACAAAGCAACGATCTAAATGAATAGTAATAAATAACTGTCCAGTAACAAAGGCAAGAAATAGAATCTGAAAACTTGGTATGCACTAGTGCCGGTTAGTTCCAATCTAATGTGGTGCATATGTAAGTCTTTCTGTTTTTGATTGAAAGTAAAGCAATTTATGCTTTATTATCTTCCCAAAACATTTATTCATAGGCTACATGATGGTAGCAGAAACAAGAAATGAATGGGGACCATTATAGTATTTATATCAATACACACTGCTACTACAGCGGAATGCCAAACTCGGCAGGCAGCCAGGAATAGTATCCACAGGCCAAAAGACACTGAGTGTAATGTCAGACACTGGTACAGTATGGTATGTACAGGAAGTGTTGAGGGCAGCGAGTATGTATGGGAGCTGGTATCACCAACCAGCTGCTTAAATTCTGTTCTATTCAGTATTTTTGCAATGAATCAAATTACTATATGTAATGTGAAAAGGGTCGCTCGTAGTGACAAACCCACTAAAATTATCACCCAACTCTGCAGTTAACCTGAACTCTATGGAGCTTTTTACCGTCTTTCAGCTCACTGTTTTGGTTTTAAGTCCCGCAACTCTACTTTCAGTCTTATCGCCCTACTCAGCAGCAAGCAGCTGTTTTAAGGGAAATGTGATAAACCCATTCTACATTACCTGCTCAGCACCAAACAGTAGACAGACACAGTTACATAGTAACATAGTGGAGCATTTAGCAGCTAAAAAGCCAAATATTTCCTTTAGGACTTGGTGGGGACCAAAACAGAGCCGGAAGTAGAGCAAATATTGGCATTTATTGGGTGGACACAAACACAACTCTAAATGAATACTAATGAATGAATGAATGCAGCTTGTTTTTCAAACCCAGGTGGCAAAAATCAGTGAATGCAGGTTTAGTGTCAGCTGCAGTACACTTTGTCAGAGTACTGTTCAAGGTTGTAATACTCATTTGCTTGCAGTGAGCTTAGCAATGCACAAAAGCCAATGAGGCAGGAGAAGGTGTGAGTCAGAGTGCAAGGCTTTTCTATATGCTGCAAGCAGCATGTGCAGACCTGTATCAAACAGGAGACATGGTAGAAAAGAAATAAAATAAATGTCAAATGGAGAAGCGGCAGCACAGATTCTACTTGAGGAAGAAAATGCAGCAACAGCAGCAGTCATAGCTTAACTAAGCTTTTATTTTCTACTCCTACCTCATTATTAGGTCAACAACACACAATCCCTGCATGCTCGTCATCCATTACACAGAAGTGTCGACACTGCTCATCCAGGAAGTAGCTTTGGCTCCTACAAATTGAATTGGGAACATTAATATTCTGCTTGGGGCCCCTGTGCACTCGGGCGGGGCTCTACACGGGGAAGTGGAGAGAGACGTATAATGTTCTGTCAGCATATGCGCTGGGCCCCGTCCATCTGTGTGATGGGGCCCCACAGCAGCACTAATATCCCTCTCCCCCTCCCCTCACACTGCCCTGGAAACCAGTACAGTCAAGGACTCTAGTGGGGGAGAGCAGGAGAAAAAGTTCCCTGTACAGTACTTGGTGTGTGCTCTCCGTGTGTATCCCATGCATGTGTGTATTTCTGACCTGTGTTTGTTCTGACCATGTGCCAGCATGTGCTTGTGTCTGTATTACACAAGCACACACATGCAAATCCTGCCCTTTCATGACCATGTGAGTTCAGCAGCATATACTACAACACCCTGACTGCCATATTGTGACAGAGGTCACCTGTCTGCAGTCTGGGGACTGCTCTGTCATTCTTTCTCCTCCCCTTCCTATTACCCTATTAGCTGTTTCCCCAGAGGCACCTTATCCTTACTGCCATCTGCTGGCATGGCATGCATACTTATTAATTAACAAACACAGCTAAAAACAGGCTGGGCACTCATTAAAACACTCATTATATAGGACATCCGGGGGGCTGAGTGTCAGAAGTGTGTCGCTGGATTCCTTGAGTTTTTTCGCTTTGAGGTTCATCAAACTCTTGGTTTCGCTTCCCTCGCTTTCTGCCCTCATCCTCAGATACCATCGGGAGCAGAGCTGAAAAAGGGAGAGGCTTGGGATGTCCTCTTCTAATAGGGGCCAAGAAGGGGGGATGAGTGAGGAGATGAGACTCAAGGAAAGGTGGAAGATTAGAGATCCAGCCAGGCACATTGTGAGCCGCAGTGATGTCAGACCCGACAGAAGTACAAGACGATTAAGAGTGAGTTATGAACCTCAGGGGAGTTATTGGCTTTGGGATTTTTTATGGGCATTGTGACAGTCGGAAATTGGTTGGACCTCCAATAGGATCTTAGCATTAATGGATCTATTTTATAAATATGTGTGTGAGTGTGTGTAGGAGTGGGTGCACAAATGCGTGTGCGCACATGGTTAGAGGGTAACCCCCGCAAACCCCCTGCTGCTCCTAGAGATTGAGATCAGGGTTAAGTACAATCTTGCGTTTACACACAAACACACACACACACACACACACACACACCGTGAGATAAAGCCCTTTCCTTAATGTAAGATTGGTGGATCAGCGATGAGGAAGGATGGATTAATTGCAACTGATGTGACCTGGGGCCATAAAGGAAGAAGTGAAATAAGAGAGAAAAAAAAAACGAGTGGGAGTAGGTCTAAACCAGCCTGCTAGCATGATCCCCTAATACACACACACACATACACACACATAAACCATTATCATGAAACATCTGTCCACCCTGTTGACCCCCCTCAGCTCAGGTCAAATAAGGCCGATTACACTGTAGTGAGATGGATGGGAAGATACAGATTGATATGTGTATGTGTGTGTGTGTGTGTGTGTAACCCTGTCTGTTTTTTTTATGTTGCGTAGTGTGATGTGTGTCCTAGGCCAGAGGGCTGAAGCGGTATAATCCTGATAGTCGCATTTCTGCCACAGTAAGGCACATATCAACGGGAGGATTCCTCAAGTGTATTTTAAAAACTGTGCTCGTACTGTACTTTGAAATGTTGCCTGATGGAAAAGGAAATTAGATGATGGATTAAAATTTAAATTAAAGTGACTAATCAGATTGACTAGTCAGTTATTCTTGTTTATCAAGACACCTTGTCATGTATCACCACAGACTGTATAAAACAAGTGGACGTAGCTTGTGAAGCCAATGCGAAGTGCCTTAAACCTGCATTCTTTCTAATGACCAGCAGGGGTGCGACTCCACTGGTTGCAAAAATAAGTCTGATTGTATAGAAGTCTATGAGAAAATGAGCCTACGTTCATGAGTTTAAGGTCTCAATCGCCAGTTTCAAGTCTTCTTCAAGACAGCATGATGTTCATTTTGTATATTATGGTCCCATTTAGAGTAAAATAGACGATAAAGCATGGTGTGCTGTATGGCGTGGTTGCCTTGTAGAACTTTGACCCTTTCACAAATGGGTGATGTCACGGTGGCTAAGTCCACTTCTTTCATACAGTCTATGTAATTAATCCTTAATTATATGACAGATGACACATCATGTTATTGTTAGAGCTGAACAATTTGAGGAAAACAGGATCTTGCAGGATTTTGCTGACCCTAGAAAGACAATAAATAACCAGTATGTATATAAACATTGAAATCAGTAATAAACAAGTTTGTGCAAAACATAATCGCAAACTTGTTTATTGTTTCTTCATAAAAAGAATCTGATAAAATGACACAGGTGATCGATTGTTTTTCTAGGGTTCTTGTTTTCTGACAAGTCAGCCAGGGAAAAGTCAAATAAAACTTCTACAGAGAAATTGATTTAGCTTGAGTTTGTTTATTTAACAAGGGTGGTATACTAAGTCCTTTTTAAAGCAGCTATAATCGATATTTTCATAATAACGTATCAAACGGCAATGTGAAAACATTGTGACTATAAAAGGGGTCGCTCATAGTGATGAACCTATAGAGAATAATCACCTGAATCTGCAGCTCCGCTCTGCTTTAAGGAGCTTTATAGTGAGTTTCAGCTCATTGTTCAGTTCAGTCTCACAGCTCTCATAGCATCGTTCTCAGCCGCAGCATGTAGCTGTTTTCAGCAAAAAAGCTCTAAAAAGCCACTGTACACTGCCTGCTCAGCATCAAACAGCAGACAGACACAGTTAGAGACTAGTTGCTGAACATAGTGGAGCATTTAGCAGTTAAAGAGCCAGACATTTCCCTCAGGAGGTAGAAACCAAAATCATACCTAAAAGAAAATAAATATTGGACTTAAATTCGTCATGTGGCAGAAACACAAATCCAAATGAAAGAGAATGTTTCTCAGTGTCTGCTGGATGTGTAAATAAGCAACTGTTTGCTAACAACTTCATCGTATCAACATATTAACTTACTGCTCACTATCAGCTAGATAGATAGTTGGTTTGGAGCAAGAGTCGCTGCGCTGTTGGTCCTTTTGAAAAACAAAAGTGACACAAGCCACTCTCTCTGGTTTCAAACATCAAAATGATACAGTGTGGTGTTTCTTACTCAAGGAAACAGAGTGTAGTATAGCCACCAGCATCCAGAGAGCATAATAGTCAAGACAACAGCCATCTTGCACTTTGGCCAACTCACGGGATTAATTAGCTACAGTGGCTAAATTTACTGGCTACTATCATCATTATAGCCGTTGAAATAGAAGAAAAAAGGGAATAAATAATTATTTGCGCCTCAGGTTGTTAAGACGCTTTTAATGATGTCTGATCAAAATCTTGACTTTGGAAAATTGTAGTCTTCAAAATCATGATTTCAATTTTAAAATGATTAGTCATTCAGCTCTAGTTCTTTTGGGGGAAAATTCACTGATTGGCTAAATCAGCTAAACTGTCTAAATGTGGTCAAAAGTTTGAGCAGATTTACTAAAAATCCTGCAACACAATTCTAATTCTGTCACTGTAGCATATTGCGGAATCGGTCAAATTATTTGTATGCCAAACTACTGTGTTTAAACATAAAATGAAAAGTTGAGTAAATGGTACAGGTGAATCACGTAAAAATGTTATTACATGTAATAGTTAATTGAATGTTAAAATAACACTGTCAAAATAAAGTTGAACAGATATTACAGTGTATTTGCAAAACGTAACAAATCGTTAAAACAGACACAGCTGTACTTAGCTGCTTTTTAAGAAAAGTATTTTGGCAGAGTCGTGTTTGCTTCATCAGAGCAAACAAAGTCCCACATTCTTAACTAGATTGTCAAAGAAAATCTATCCAATCTAATTTTGGTGAAAAAAAAAAAAGTAATTTTCACCTCTGCCAAGGATGCTGTGTTTTAGTCCTGTTTGTCTCTTTGTTTTTTTGGCAAGAAACCTCAAAAACTTGTTAACAGATTCCAATTCAATTTGTTGATAATTTGGGCCATGGTCCATGGAACAAATTATTATTTTTTTGTTTATTTTTAAGGATTTTTTTTTTACACCTAACATTGTGAGATTTTGTGATGTTTTTTTTCCCCCCACGAACAAATGTAGTTAAAAACATCTGACGCATGCATTTCATGATTGGCTTTTCTCTACTTGTATTTTGTTGCGTATCCCTGTACAGATGCAGATTAGTAATTTCTAAAACTGTTCTGAAATTAGAATAACAAATTTAGATGCTTGTGCAGCCCTACTGGACTGATTTCAAATTTTGGCAATCAAATTAAGTCTTAGCTCTTAGAGCACTGGCAATCTGCCATAGGTAAGATTGGACAGTGCAAAACATGCAATATGCAGGACCAAAAATCTTGTTCTGTCCCCTGTGGGGATGGGATTGTTAGTTTAGGCCCAAGGTGCAGGAACCAGTGGAGAATATTTACAATTCCATCTGAACACCAGAGTCGAATATTAACAAACACCCAAAAGAACATCCCACATAATGATATTATTGTCACTGCGCGACATATGTCTCCCTTAATGACACTTCTACCACCTCTGAAAATAGATATTATGGCGACAAGGTGTTGCTGTTTTTGTTAACACCTCAGAGCAAAATACTAGAGTAATGAAGTGACGTCTCATGCTGTGGCATTTGTATTCTGGCTTTAATGATTTTGGTTTGAGTTATTATTGTTTCAGCAGATATCCATCAGATATTTTGAATGTGTCTTGCAGAGTTCCCCTGTGGCTCAGCTGTCTGGTGCTCCGTGTTGGTTATACCATATACCCTGACTGCAGGGTTTGACTACCAGCTCCTGCTGCGCAGTCACATCTGTCTTTATTACTCTGTTTCCTGCCCTTACAGCTGCTAGCATGAAACACTAATAAAATAACAAGGAGAGCTGAACTCTTGTTTAAGAATGTTAAGAGTGTTCATCCTACATAGAAATACAGCAGAGCAGAAACTGTAGTGCATGGAATCCACTGTACTGTACTGTATAAGCCTATGTAAAGCCGTGCCTAGTGCAGCGCTGGCCTCCTTGATTATTTTCACTTGAGTCTCACGGTATGTGAGCTGTAACCCCTCAGGCTCAAAGCTGTGCATTTGGAACTGTTCTGCTAAGTGATTGCTACAAGCTAAGCGGCAGTCATGTCTGTGCCTATAGACATTAATGAGATTTAGCCTAAACAAGACAGTAAGTGTGTTGTCTGTGTTCATTCACATCAACTTTTCTCACAACCCAAACACTCTGCGAGCTGTAAATACTGCAGTCAAACTTCTGTAAGTAACGTACAGCTTATGTTTCATACGAAACCCATTGGATCATGCATCATATTGGTATTGTTTCAAAGCAGATTAATTTCCTCTGAATGTGCATTATTGCATGTATTGCTCCTGACGTGCCCAAACTGTAGGATTCTGCAGATCGTGCACTTTTCCTTATCAAGTCTGCAGGGTGAAGTTAGCTCTGCAGTCAATAAAAGCTGATGGATCAAGTCAAAGGGTATGAGGGAGAAAAGAACAAAGAGACAAAGATACATGCTTCATTATATATTTAAAAGGCGCCGCAAAAGGCCAACGGAGCAGATGCAAATTATCGCTCACAGTCACAAACCTTATGGAACCTGCCAGGTTGACATCCACAGCAGTTTTATCACTGCAATTTACAGTAAAGCTTTTTTATGATCTCATGTTGCTAGAAATAATTAATCAAATGACCTCTTTGTCACCAGGCGAGATTCACCTTTGAACCAAAAAATCCATAGGTTTTAAACAGTCATGAACACACACGCACACACACACACACACACACAGGAGCACTCTTAATAAGGACATCACATGCCTCGTCTGCCAAATCCGCATCAATATTTCATATTTACCACACTATTTATCCACTTCGTTTATCATTTATGAACGTTATTTAGTGTGTCACGGTGTGCATGCAGAAGATTTTTGTGTGTTTACACGTCTTTTGTAAGTGTGCCATTTAGATAATGTCACGGAAGGCCATAAGCTCCTGTGGCATCTCTGTAACGCCAGTATACAGCCATCGACAAGGCTATTCTCTCTGAATAAACAAGTGTCCCCTCTTCTCAACACTCGACCCTTAATTATTCATATAGAGCTGAATGGGACATTGTTTATCAAGGCTATGGCACCAGGGGACCCCGTGCTCTGGGCTATATACCTATACTTATTTGTATGTATGTGTGTGTGTGTGTGTGTGTGTGTGTGTGTGTGTGTGTACTATGAGAAAGCAAGAAGGAGAGTGAAAAACATATTGAACTAGCTCATGCACAGGCAGCCAACTTTCTAATTGGTAATTAAAATACCTTTGACAAACTAGCTTTAGCTGTCTGCTCGCTATTGGTATGGTAATGAGGGTTGAAGAGGTAAACTGCGTTCCCACCAGAGGGAAAGAAAGTGCGAAGAGAGAGTGTGAGAGTGTGTGTTTGTCACGGTGAACGCTGCTTATTTTAGTATGTATTAGCGTGGATGCTGACTTCATCTGACCCAGAGATGTCTACATACATTCCCACAAAAATTCCACAAAATTAGCCCAGGTTACTCGTTAAAAAACAGGTTTCTTTCTTACCCCCAATGTTACTAAGTGCGGTTTAAGTGTATTAGTGATACAAGATATTTTGTGTGTGTGTGTGTGTGCGTGTTGGAGCATTTGGGCTAACAGCGGTGAGAGGACCAGCAGTGTAAAATTCAGACGCATTCACACTGTAAGGAAAAACTGTGCCCTCTCACTCCTAATAGTTTCACAGTGAAAACTGATTTATTTAGACTTATGTTAATTGTAGCATTCATTATTAAGCTGTAGATGATTATTTTTTTGTCAATTGATTAGTTGTTTGGTCTATAAAGTGTCAGAAAATAGTGAATAGTGAAAAATGCAACAACAACAACACAAATATTGACTATCACACGAGGGAAAATCAGAAAATCCTCACAAATGAGAAGCTGGATGTTTGGCAGTTTTGTTTGAAAAATTGTTTGTTTGTTTTTCAATTGACTAGTTGATTAATCAACTAATCGTTTCAGCTCTAGTTTCGTTTTATTAAATTATTTTGAATACAAGCATAGGGCTGCAACTGACAATTATTTCCATGTCGGTTAATCTGATGATTACTTGCTCAATTTATCGCTTAATAGTTTGCTCTATTAAATATTAAAATTCCCCATGCAATTTTACCAGAGCCCAAGGTGGTTTTCTTGATTTGTCCAAACAACAGTCCATGGACCCAAAGATTTACAGATTTTCAACTTACAATCATATAAAACAGCAAAAAGCTGCAAATTCTCATATTGGACAAGCTAGAATGAGCAAGTCTTTGCCCTATCTGCTTAAAAAATGATCTAAAGAGTGTTTTAATAATGAAAATAGTTGTTTCAGCTCTACACAAGGATGTATTGCTATGTGTAATGATCTTTATTTTGATCCTGCAGCACTGCTGTTGTAGCACTTCGTCATGCACATGCATATCTGCATATCTATAAAAAGCACATTAGAACCAGTGATCCGTATACATTAAGAAATCAGCTTTCTCTAATCTCCCACCCCCGATCTGTGTTCTCTGGGAATCTGGGTTTCTCAGATTGTCTAGACAGCCAACTGTTACCTGCTTATGTGAGCACACGTAAACAACTCACTTGGTTGGAGAAGTTGTTATATTAAGGGAAAGGCCACAGCGCTCACAATGTTAAGAGAGAGAAAGTGGGGGAAATTATTAATTGCACATCTTGTTCCGCCTTCTAAAGAGCACTGACATGTACATTCGTCATGCAACTATCATTTCTTATGCACAAAGAAAAAAAAAACAGTTTAGCATACCCCAAAATAGACTGAACAAAACACACCAGTCTATAGTCTATATATTTGTTTCCAGTCTTTGAACGAAAATAGACCTGCGTATGTTTGAAAGCCCAAAAGACATTACTTTAACAAGTAGGTAAAGCCAGCAATTTTAGAGATTCCATGTTTTCCATTTTCCATTTTATTTTTTACGTACCGCAGAGCCACACACACCACTGAAACATATGAGAAATAATGAGAATACAATACTTCTGTTCCATGTCTTTTTTGTTAATGTCACGTCCCAAAATACGTGACATTTCAAGTCTAATAGCATGTCATCATGTTTTAGCGATTCAAAGGCCACATTAGTAATAACAATGGAAATGGCAATGCTTTTATGCTACAGGTGTATCTTTATATTTAATGCACTGCAGAATCCCATAATTACGGGGTCAAGTTGAACCAAATGAAGACTGAAGTCTTTGCAGGGTGCCGAGGGTGGCATTTCAGGATGGACTGTCTTTGTGCGTCAAAAAAAATTCAGTTCAGTTTAAAATTTTACATAAAAATTAATTGAATTGCTCTTTACCAGAAAATAAGACATCGTGTCAAAATGTCAGGTCTGTGTTCATGTCAACAGAAGAAATTGTTAACCCTGTGTTCCAGCTTCCAGCCTGTTTAAACACTGTATGACATGTTAACGTGTCTCCTGAGCATCTTGACTTTGTTGCATTTCATTAGTATTCTCTTTGTGTGCATTTATCTATCTTCAGTGTGAAGTTGCCCTGACATCCTTTATATCAAGTGATATATTTGCTGATGTCTGGACATTGAACAGGCATGTAATAGACCTCTGTCTCCCCTCCTTCCACATCAAGGTTCTTGCTTCCACTTCTCTTTCAACCTTTCTGCCCCAAAATTCAACCTCCTCCGCACCCCTTTCCTCGCCTCCCCACCTCACCACCCCAAGCTGCGCCTCCCCTCCTCCCCTATATCATCCTGATCTGCG
>NTHP01000012.1:2429815-2440469 GCA_003416845.1 Oplegnathus fasciatus | reverse complement strand
CCCCCCTCCTCACTTCCTCTCTCAACCTTCTCCGCCTCCCTTTTCTCCCCAATTACAAAGCACTGTCAGTGGGGTTGTCAGTGTTGCACTGAGGAGTGCAGGGCATAAGCAGACGAATGGCTGTTTGATCATTCTCTGCACATCCACGCAGAAAGCCACCCTGGATAAGCACACACTTTAGAGATAACGTCCTTGTATCATTTAAATGTTAATAGGCTTTCTATGGGCTCAAACCTACATTTATTATTGTGCAAATGAGCCAATTTCCCCATATCTGTGCTGTCATTAGAGCTGGCATGTTTAGTTGTCTGAACATAATTAGAATTATTGTACTGTAAGGAAGAGAGAAGAGGATGGGGGAGAAAAGAAAGGAGAAGAGAGGGAGCTCATCGTCTGTTCTACGAAGAGTGGGACAAGCTCTTTGGTGAAAGTTTCCTTTGAGAAAGAAAGAAACATTCTCGCTTTCTTTTTCTTCCCACAGATTTATGGATCATCCTAATTTTCCCTCTGCTTTCTTTTTTTTTTTTTGTCTCCAGACGAGGCTGTTGGCACATTTTGCTTCTGTGGGGGAGTTGGTTTGCTATAGGCGGGGGTGGAGGAGTGAGCGAGAAAGCGAGAGACAATAGCAAATACTGTACCATAGATATACAGTTGGTGCAGAGAGTGCAATCAATGTTAGACGAATCAATTTCAATATCAGGGATCTGTTGGGGGCCCTCAAGCCCTGATGCAGCGAAGCCAAGATGGCTCTGATGTATATCCCTCAGTGAGACAATGCTGTCAGTGTATGTATGTGTGTGTGTGTGTGCTTGTTTGTGTGAACTGTACATTTAGATGTCATTCAGAGGTTGTCAGTGTTGCTACAGGTCATCATTGGTTTCTCCTGTCAGATTAACATTTCCATAAAGAAGCTAAATACCAATAGATGTCTGTTTACTCTCAGCCTCTAGAAATGACTGCCATTTGTTAGGCATCAGCTACAGTTTGTCAGTGATTTAATAGCAACACATCCACAGAAAAGTGCTGCATTCCACTGATAAAAATGCTCATCAAAGATATTGACTGAGGTGAATGTCCAAGATTTTTCTATCTTTTTAAATATTTCTTTAACTCTCCATTGCTTTTCATGCGGAACCCACATTTAATATAAATTAAGGCTACAATAATGATTATTTTCATTAGCTAATTATCTTTGATGTTTTGATAATTTGTTCATGTAATCAATTACCGTATTAGCCCAAATAGAATAGACTAGTATATTCTGTAAATTATGTGAAGAAAAAAATAGGGCTAGTATGATATTTGAGGATTAGACATTTATGTATGCCCAACATCAGATATTCTTTTTGAATGGACAGGGTACACCAGCATCTACAGAGACTGTTGCATTATGGGTTGTTTCCAGTTTAAACTACAGGAGCTTTTGTTATGTGTTTTTCTACCATAGTGGAAACAAATTCCTGACGAGGGAAAACCAGTTGAAAGCGTCTCCCGGCGTCTTTACTGCAGAAACTGACGGGCGACCAAATTGTCTGTCAAGCAGCTGAGAATTAATGGTGTCATGAAATGTCCCGATGAGGAGCTCAAAAGGGCAGTCTGAAAAACGCTAACAGCCAGAGAAAATTATTCTGACCGCGTCCACGAGCCTGACAGAAGAGAGTGAGTATGTGAGTGATAGACAAGCTACACAAATGTGGGATTTACGATATGCTTCACTTTTAAGAGAGAAAAGGCTTCAAGGATGGACTCATAATATGTCTGCGAAAATGTTCCAACAGGACCGGTCTGATCAAGTGTTTCTTATGTTTCAAAATATGTTTTCCAAAAACAGCTGTTGGTAAAAGGAGGTGGTCTTATAATCAGGGTCATCTTGTATTTTCGTCAATACAGTAATACAGTAATACAGTAATAAGCTTCCAGAACCCAAGGTTACGTCTTCATATTGCTTGTTTTGCCCATCCAATAGTCCAAAGAAATACTTGGGATTGTGTTCATTTTTGAGGGTAAGACGGAGTTTGAGATCAACAGGCAGATTGATGCAGCATCAGCAGTAATGTGGGCATTGTGCCGGACTGTTGCGGTATGGACGGGCGCACCTTTAGAGACAGGTGAGGAGAAAGAGACTGGAGTAGAGTCGCCGCACCGCCGCACTGAAAGGCGCCATTTGAGGTTGTTTGGGCTGTTGTTTGGGCTTCCATGGACGCCTCCCTGTGGAGGTCCTCTGGGTACCTCTAAGTACGAAGAGACCTATGGGCAGATGCAGAATGCGCTGGATGGATTAGATATCACATCTGGCCTTTGAATGCCCTGGGATCCCTCAGGAAAAGCTGCAGGACAGGGCTGTGGAGAAGGACGGCTGAGCTGTCTTGCTGGCCCCCAACCCAGACCTGGATATTGGGCAGAAAATGGACTGATGAATAGATGGGATAAGACAGAGACAACTAAGAGACAAGTCAGTTAGACACTGCACAAATGCCCATGTCCAGAGAAGATGGTATCTAAGAAAATGCATAAACATCCTATGTTGATGGTCATTGGAGATACAGGGTAAACCAGTGGCACTGGTTTGTCAGTGCCAGTGCCTTTAAGATTTGACATGACAACTATTTCTCATATCCATATTAAGACATGTGAGTTGCAGTAGGTTGTAGCTAAGAGGACAGTATCAGATTTTACTGTCAAAGCTCACAATCCACAGAGATGTCAATCATCCGTCTCCCTAGCGACAGATGACCTCTATCATATCCCCCTTTCTTCTCTGTATCTGTACTGCACTTCTCTCTCCTCTCTTTTGCTGTCATCCTCTCTGTTTGCCTGTCTCTAACCATCTTCCCCTGTACCTACATCCTTCTGTCTACCTTTCCATCATATTTTTCTCTATTCCCCTGTCATTCTTTCAGCCTCTCTCCCTCATCGTGCTTTTTCAGCTCACCTGCTTGTTCCGCATATCCATTTCCACCCCAGATCTATCCTTCCCTCCTGTTCTCCTAATCCATTCAAACCCATCTTCACATCTCCTCCTCCCCTCTGTTTTCTCTGTTCCATTTTGCCGTTACTACCTGCGGCACCACTCCCACTCTGCTGTCCCTGCATGTTTAAGTTCCCATCACTTGTCATTGCATTACGTCTCGTTCTGGAAGGGCTCAGTCGGGATCTAGCCCGTTGAAGGCCATCTGTTAGCCGATCTGACAGGGCTGAGTGTGGCTGTAACACTGGCAGTGGCCACTGGCACTGGCACAGTCCAGTGTCTGGCTATGACAGTGCAACCAGACAGCCAAACAGACAGCCAGCTTCTCACACCGTGTTTATAAACAGTCTTGATTGTTTATTTGCAGGCACCTGGTGAAGATGCTCAAGATGAATCGTGGTTTAGCAAAAGGATGAGGTGGATCGATATGGGACGAGCAAGTAGCTCCTCTACACATTTGGTCCTCACTTCCCTTCATCTTCCTTCACCCTTCCTGTGTCCCTACCTCCTCAACCTTTCCTCCAGGACAGAAGTACCTCGACAACAAAGTATTACACACTAACACAGTGTCCGTTTCGCCCTCCTTTGCAATCAGGTTAGCCGGGCAAAAGGGTGTGAAATTGCTTACTGCTTTGTGAACCAAATCTGTGTTCTTGTGTTAATCCTGGTTTCTGGAACCAAACCTGCAAGAACTGCTTTCCTTCATAACACACAGAGCATGGAGCATGCAAATATGCATATGGCTGAAAATGAAAAGCATACAAAGCCAAAAAAACCAACAAAAAACTGGCACACACTGTAGGTTAAGTACATTTAAAAATTCAAACTCACTTTCCCTCTCTAACACACAGACATACAGTATACACTGAACTTAATACACTTAATACACATTCTGTTTGAAAGGCAGATTTCCCACATGAAGTTCAGTTTACTCGCCATGACGTGCACTACTTAAACACTGACGTTACATCACAATGTGGGCCATAATCGATGTAAACAGAAGCCGCTCTATTACTAATGAGTCACATGTTTAGGTAACAGGAATAATTATTATTCTTTGTATGCTCTTCTAACCAATTAGAGTTTGACTAGATTTTATTATTCATATTAGACTGCACATAATGTGATTAAGGGTTTGATTAAGCATTGATTATGTTGCTTATAGGTAGCTTGTTAACAAAGAGGGGTTTGGGTTCAGGAAAGACAAATGAGATCTTACTTCTGTTGGGACTCACACACACACACACACTACCGCTGCCACCGCACACACACGCACTGTTACAAATAACAACCAACCTCAAACAAACCCAAAATTACACCCCAGAAACCACTTTTGACTTGTTTGAAATCTGTTGATTTGGCAATTAACATGGCTGAGTAGCTGCTTTGCTGAAAAGCTTTGTATTGATTTGCTTTTATGTTAAGTTGTAATTCACATCACAAACGATTATAATCAGCACTTCCATGATTGTATGATTTGCAAGTGACTGCCTTTAATTACAGCTCAAACCAAATATAGGTGGTGCATCTAAAAACCTCAGTGTGTTTCATGGGTAAACTAAAACAGCTTCCCACTACCTAATCAACTTTGCTCATATCAGTTTCTTGTGGAGGTAAATTTCGATTAAGAGAGGGGAGATTCCTGCCTCGTTATTAAAAATGTTGACATTTAAGCTGCGGTTTCCATCGAAAGATAATTACCTTCAGTGTCCTTACCAAACCTGGCTTCGCTTCTACTGTACATGTGATACAGAATCCAATTTAGCGGAGGGAACAGACTCACACGTTCCATGTAATCTTTAATAAATAAATATCTCATAACATGCAGTTCTTCAGCAGGTTATTCTAGGAAAGAGCTGGGATTATCTGTCACAGGTGTTCTCACAAGAAAAAAAGAGCAACTGTGTTTTTTTTAAATCTTTTTATAAAATGATAACCATGAGAAATTCCATAAGGACATCGTGCCAGCTATCATCAGAAATCCCATGTTGCTTCAGCCATCTCTTTCATTCACCAGTTGATACATATAAAAAGGAACAGTTGCAGAATAAAGTGATTCTTCCTTTTATTAAGGATCAGAAATGGGCTTTTATTGAATTTGTTTACTCCCCAGGTTGACTTAAGTTATCAATGAGCTACAAGAAACAACATGGCCTTGGAGATAGAAACTGATGGCTGTGGTGGAAGGAAGAAATTGAGAGCTATTGTAGCTTTGGGCGTGCATGCTTGCCAGTAGATAGTGTAACAGCATCAAATGACCAATAAGAGCTCTACTGCTGAAAGTCAAGTTTATTTATACCATCCAAAATCACATGTTTGTCTCAAAGGGCTTCACACTCTGTACAACTTACGTTACCCTCTATCCCCTCAAGCAAAAGTTTGGGTAATACCAGTATTTACGTTCTTGTCTGTGTGTTAAATATAAGGCTACAACCAACACCCGGTTATCTTTGCTTTGCACAAAAACTGTAAATGGAGGAAAGAGCTAGCCTGGCTCTGTCCAAAGGTAACAACACCCACCTCTAAAGCGTACTAATTAACATTTAATTTTTTTGGTTAAATCCAGACAAGCAACAGAATGTTTTGGTTTTACACTATTTCTTGACCAGAAGCAGTGATTTCCTGGAGTACTGTGAGGTTTCCAGGCAAACACCAAAACCACAACTTGTTGTTTTTACACTTTGATCTTTGTACAGACTAAACAAAACATATATCATGTTAATAAGTGTGTGGAGCCAGGCCAGCTGTTTCCCTCTGTTTGCAGTCTTTCAGCTGAGCTGCCTTCAGCTTCATATTTACCGTAAAGACGTGACTGTGGTGTCATTCTTCTCATCTACCTTTTGGCAAGAAAGCAAATATGTGTATTTCCGAAAATATTGGACTATTTCTTGGTAACACATACCGGTGCGTAGCATTGCATCACTTTACACCCGTAGCACATGCCTGACATGTTAGAAGGTCAAGGTACAGTAGCCGTATTTGCAGTCTAAGGAGTGGATGTGACTACTACTAGTTGCACACAATGCAACATTGAGGACAACATGAAATCCCCTTTGTAGAATGACCTAAGGTGTTCCTACAAGCTGTTTTGCTGGTAGGCCTCTTCTAGCTTTGGCCAGACTGCTCTTCTCTAGATGTAGGCAGTTTGGGTTTTATTCTATGGGTAAAAAGTGTGATGTCAGTGCTGAAGCTTCAGTCTCTTCCTACACATGCCCTAATCTACCAGACTAAATAACACATCATAACAATGATAAAATTGCTGCTTTTCGGATGTATGTTCACTTGGCAACGTGTACCATTGCAGGTTGGCATGCGTTGCCATGTCTTGATGCCACCGGTCTGTGGGCTTACATAGAAAACAATAGGCATTGTTGTTTTGACAAGTGTCATACATCGCTGGTGAAGAGAATCATCTTTTGTAACATTAAATCCTCAACAAAGATTTCAGTTCAATGAGGATTTACATACAGTGTCATCAGCTCGACATGCTTTGTTTAACTTCAGGTTTGTTATTACATACAGTATTATTAGGAATGTGTTCAACAGCTTCTGGCTGTGCGGACACACATCCAGTGTCTTGATCAATCACAAGGATGGATACATTTCTCAAAATTAGTCAAATATCATTTGACCAAAGCTCGCAGGGTTCAATTGAGGAAACCGTGTAAATATTCTCCCATGACTCCTGAATATCTTTTTTGTCCATCTGGCATGCGGCGAAGGTCAAGGAGAGCAAGGGAAAGGAATGGTGTCTCAGCTGACTAACATGCTCTGTGGCTACATCTGTATTCCTCTGACCTCACATGCTTGGCTTGTGATATCCTGCTCTTGAGTGGCAAGCGTAAGCCTTTGATTTCGAAGATGGTTCTCCCCTCTGGGTGGTGGGCTGCTCTACAAAGTCATAACACAGCACAATGGGCTCCTTGTTGTCAGATGATTAGGCGGACTGGTGTGTGTGAGAGAGAGAGACAGAGAGAGCGAGCGAGCGAGTGAGAGAGAGAGAGAGAAAGAGAGAGAGAGTGTGTGTGTTGTCTAGTTTGTCTGACAGCAGTTTCAAATAACAATACATGTCAGAGCTGGTGAATAAGCAGTCTGACTGGCAGAGCCTTTTGTCTTCCAGACCTTTTCAATATTGTGTGAGAATGTCAGTGTGTTGATTGGGGATTTGCCGGAAGGGGCACATATTGGAAGAAAAGTGAGCTTTAGTCAGTTAAAAAAGCTTTTCACATTTTTGTCTCTCATCTAAAACAACTTTGCTTTTTCTGTATGTAGTGTGTGTGTGTGTGTGTGTGTATGTTCTCACACCCTGAGTGATGGGGTTATTGTTAATGACAGACTATGTGGCCATCAAAGACAAACAGGTGGATGGGTATCTTTCTCTTTCACGCACGCATTTCTTCGCTTCCACCAGCATCTTGCCAAACTCTTTGTTAACACATCCTGATCCTGACTGATCTCGCTTTCTTTTCTTACTCATGTCTTGTTTTTGTCTTGACAAAAAAAAAACAAACAACAACAACAACAAAAAAAGACTCCGAGTAAAAATCTAGAAACAAGAAAGTGCTCAACAGTTAATAACTGTCTAAATACTAATTCGCATGTTATTGTTTTTAGCGCACAGTTGCAGCACCTCCTCTGGCATTATTACAGCTCAAGCAGCAAATTAGGTCGGTGAAGGGCAGGGGAAGCGCTACATGGAAGAAAACCCCTTTTTAAAGACAAAAGAGAAGCAGAGGAAGAAAAGCAAAAAAAAAGGTGAATGTGACTAATTAAATTAAACATGGCTTGGCTTGAGGCCGGTTTCGGGGGAGAAGTGCGTGAAGACAGGATGTGAGGGGTGGGGCTGGGAGTTGAGGCAGGATATTTAACTGCATATCAGGTCATAGAAATCAAAGCCCTGGGGCCCAGCTGAACCAAACATGTCCCACTCGATGAGGGGCGAGCGGAGAGACAAGCTCTGACCTTTGAACTTCAACCTCTCTGTGTTTTTGAAGAGGTCAGGGAGTCACATCTACCTCTCTGTTTGGCATATCTAGCCCTGAGGGGAGTGTTTTTAAGCTGACGAGGATGTATTGGCAGGCAAGGAGATAATGGTTGATAACACATTTGTTATTGTGTGTAGTTTTTACAGGGAGCCCTTTAGGCAGTTTTTAAGCTCTGAAGGTGGCCTATTTTGCATACGACGAGGTGGAAGGTTCATGCCTGGATTTTATAATGAGTCATAATATAGCTAAAGTGGAGGGTTCTGGTAAATGTGATTTCCCCTCATTTCTTTTCAGTAAAGGGCTAATGCATTGCATTGTTCCCACTAGTATATATGCAGCTATTACTGTTGCTATATGAAATTCACTGAAGCAGAAATATATGATGTAGGCCACTTAACCAGCAACGCCTTCAATTTATTGCATTTCTAAATGTTTCCCACCGGACATTAAAAGTGATATTTAACCAGCAAAATGTGAGCCACAAGTCCCACAGGAAAGGAGAAATCCTGCAAGATTCAAAGCGAGCACTAAAATAGCAAAGAGAGATAAAGTTCATTTTGTTAAAATTAGTTTCGTACATGCTTTTTTTTTTCCTCCAGCAGTGACCCCCACCCTCTCTCCTCATTTCCATTCTCGTTTCGTTCTGTCTCCCTTTGTATTTCGCTCCACTGTCTCCATCACACATATCAGGAATCACCCGTGTATGTCCAAAACAATAAGATTCTCTCCTTCTTTTTACTAAAACCGAGTGCAATTAGGACTGCTGAATTTTACTCTTTGGCAGCGCTGTGTCTGCTACAGCCTCGGGGCTTTCTTGATATGGATGGGATTATTATAGCGTTGACGTGCAGCCACTCGGTTCCTGCAGAAACATGCGCAACCCCAAAACAAATGCACACACACACTAGATTTGTTTTTCAAAATGATTATTGCCAAGGTATGATGCTACCGTCTTTTGGCACAATCAGTTATCTGCTGGGTGGGCTCAGTGGGGTAGAAGTAGGCCACAAGAGACAGTGTGTGTGTGTCTGTGAATGCACACAGGCTCCTGTGTACGTACCACCATTGCAGGTTGCGGGCCCAAGGCCACGTTTAGCCATCCTACTTAATAAACTTTCACTGAGCTCACTGCATGATATCTGACCTGAAACAAGATGGGAAAATAGCAGAGGCAGAAGGATAAGGAAACAAGTGAATGGAGATAATGGAAAAGAGAGGAAATGAAAAATGGAGATAATTTGCACTGGAATTGCTGAGAAAAATTCAAGAATGTAGGGACAAGCCTACAGCCTAGTGAGTAAGCACTGATTTGATAAGTTGCAAGATTAAAACTGGGATAAATTTGGTTAAGAAGGTATTTTTTTTAGAATTCTAAATTGCAAGAGCATTTTAATTACTACAGTTCGAAGTAAAGCAACTCTTATAACAATAGTTTGACATTTTGGGAAATATGCTTATTTGCTAAAGAGTTACATGAGAAGATTGATACCACTGATATGAAGCTACAACCAGCAGCTAGTTAGCTTAGACTGGACACGGGGAAACTACAGATGTTGCTTTGCCTGAAGGTAAAATTCTAAGAAACAACAAAATACAAGTACATTTAAAGCTCAGTAATTGAAAACATTGTATTTTGTTTGTTCAATTCATTCAAAAATTAAAGTGTAAAAATTACACACTGTGGTTTTATGGGGGGTTATGTGCCAGACTATTTCTTGGCTTAAAGCTATAGAGCCAGCAAACTGTTAGCTTTGCTTTGGACAGAGCCAGGATAGCTGTTTCCAGTCTTTATGCTAAGCTAGCCCACTGCTGGCGTTAACTTCATAATTACCCCACAGCCATGAGAGCCGTATCGATTTTCTGATGCAACACTCGGCAAGAACACGATTTCCCAAAATGTCAAACTATTGCTTTAAATGCATGTTGCATGTCGTTGATGAAACACACACTTCTATGTAATTTAGACATTTAAAAAAACATTTCAACCAAATTTAGCTCAGTTTAATATCTAGACATCTTTTGACCTGAAAGTCACCAAATCAGTTCATACACAGAGTTTTAATGACTACAAACAAAGAGGGTCTTGGCTGCATGTTGAAATGGCATTGAAAGCTTGTAACCTAGAAGTCTAAAAAACTTTTCAACCCAATTTGGTTTGGTTTCCCCTCGACAACTAGACATCTTTTAAACTGCAAATCATTTCATATCATCATATCACACGAACAGGTAAAGGCTCGCATGTGCATTTACATACACATATATGAACTGATGCACTTACACTTACGCCCATACACTCAAATAAATTCACCAACCCTTCAGTGGGTCTTAAACCTCTGCCATTACTAGCTATCATTTCCATGCGTCCATACGTTTGAAAGTGAGAGCGGATTACAACTTTTCATGAGCAGCAATCGTCATGATCGCAATAATGAGTAGTCAGGGGTGAACTGCCAGAGCAAGAAAGATAAGGAAGTAACGGAGGAAAAAAAGAGATCATAGCTGACTAAAATTGTAATTCTCAGGTCCTTTCTCTTTCCCTCTCTTTCTCTCTCATGTGTCAGTCTCTTTTAAGGCGCTCTTGCCACACGTCCACCTCATCCCTCATCTCTTTTATCTGCCTGTTTCACCCGCTCATCTTCACCTCTGCCTCATTTACAATTGCTCCTCTCCTCCGGGGAGCGTTAACCTCGGTCGTCCGTTC
>NTHP01000012.1:2414877-2429807 GCA_003416845.1 Oplegnathus fasciatus | reverse complement strand
GAGAGAGAGAGAGAGAGAGAGAGAGAGAGAGAGAGACGAATAGACGGAGGAAGTGAGTAATGCTGGAAAGGTGGGTGGGTGGCTGGGGAGGGGCTCGGCATGTCTGCAATGCGCACAAGCCAGACGCAGCCAGTAACCCACCAATCAACCCCAAAACTGTGCTGTACACACGCCTCACTTGCAAAAAGCGCTGCTCTCCAATACACCCACAGGGCCTGTTATTTCACTGACAGTCGATTCCAAAAAGTGAATTAAAGACACCTTTTCAGTGTTCACGCTGCAGTCACACATCACTAAATAGCTGCGACAGAACAATTATTGTAAAACATCTCAGTTTGTAATAGTCAATTTGGTGCCTTGCTCACAAGTTTGCTGCTTCTGGCTGGCTGTTGGTTTCCTGCTGGACTCAAGCCAAACAGCATCTACAACCACAAACATACTCAAGTTTCAAGATCGTGGATAATCAGGAAATCGAATGTAGGCTGGTCCCAGTGCATTATGGTGTCGAAAGTGCTTAATGTTCTGTACGGGATCGACTGTCAGAGTGTGCATTGGTGCAGTGGGTGTGATGGACAGCAACACTCCCACAGGCTGAGGGGGTGACTGAAGTTTAAGCAAAATAAGAAATTACAATGGCAAAAACTAGGAAGATATAAATATCCAGTAATAACCATTAACAATTATGGAGTCCCAAAACTGACATTATGCACACTAGCTTCAGCTAGGTAGCTCGCTCATGCTGGTGCTATGCTATTGCGGTGTGTTTAGCCACCAGTGTTTTCAGTTAGTGGAGCAATCAAAAGGAGTTCACACTCCACTGATATTACACACGTGGAAAAATAGGCCCTATAAGCATTTGCAAAATTGGAAATGTGGTGAGGAAAAGGAAATGTTCTGGGAGGAAAATAGAGAAAAGATTTAATTCCCAAAAATAAAATAAAAAGGAAGGAAGAGTTGAAAAATAAAATGAGCAAGAGTATAATATTCATTTATTTTACCAACTGATTGGAGTCACAGGGAAACATGACACTTTATATTTCTTTTTACACTCCATTTTAGTTATTTAACCAACCAAACTATTTACTTCTATATTTAGTTATATTTTTGGTACGTCTGATAACCTTTTTCTACATTCTGTCAGTTATAAACAATGTGTCAGTGACTTGTTATTATAAACAGTTATGGATTCACAAAAATTATTTCTCTCTCCTCCTCACCTACATCTTTACTCTTGCCATCCTTTATTTCATGGCTCACTTGATCTTCGTACTCTCCTTCTCTCAATGTCCCATCAGAAATTAGACAGATAGAATTGCTTCTTTCATCTACTGTCTCCTTCTTCCATGCCTCTCTTCCGTCTCTTCGTCCTCCATCTTTTCATAATTTCCCTTCCTTTCTCACATCTCTTCCTTCATCTCCAGACAACGTATTTTATCTTTCCCTTTAACCCGTGCACATGTCAATCCTTCACATCCATCCCTCAGTCTTGACCTGTCTGATCTTTCCATCCCTCTTATCTACTGTATAGATTCCTCCATCCCTTTCTCCTCCTCCTCCTCCGAACATCCCCGCAATTAGACATCTATTTCTCATTTTCCGTTCTCTGGCTCCGTAGCTCTGCTTCCTTCACCTCTCCTGTCTGCATGCAGACCTCTCGCCCTCATCTCTGATCATCCTTTTTCTTTCCAAATATCAATCCTCATTTCAAACCTCCTTACATCTTCTTGCCTGCCATCAGGCCGCTCTGATCATTCCTTCCAGCTTTCGTTCTCCCTCCTCTCCCCCCTCCTGCCTCCCTCCCTCCCTTGCTGGTTCCTGACCTCCATCCTCCCTGTGATCATCCCTCCAGAGTTGAGGCCATCTGTTCCTGCAGGAGAACCAAGTGCATCCTAGCCCCCAACGCCCACCAGGATGTGTGTATTTATGCACGTGTGCCAATTTATCTGTGTGTGTGTTAAAGTGTGACCACATATTCCTCTGTGAGCGTCTGTAAAAAAATTTGGAGTGTTGCATATTCATGCCACTAAGGGTGGAGTACCATTTCTACCTTTTATGGAATTATCTTTTAGGTGTGCCCCTTCAGTGATATGTTGCTGCATAAACAAAATCACTTTGATGTCTACTGCATGATGAATGCATGTGGATTTTATGGAGATGATTATAGCTAATAAAGATGATACCTGTGTGCACTCTTTCTCTAAGTATGTGTCCGTGTATGCGTGTCACATTGTGTTTGTGTGTGTGTGAGCGTATGCATGTGTATGTGGTGACAGTGAGAGTTCAGGCCCTCAGTGCTCTCCCAGCTCGATTAGGAAGTAAACAATGTTTATTCAGGAGCAGCTGTCTAAGGGAGATGGCTGTGTGCGCATGCACCAACACACACACACACACACACACACACACACACACACATGCATTAAGAGGGATGAAGATGAAGGCTTGAGAAAGAGAGAGACTGATTAGTGGCTCTGTGAAGCCAAGGAGGAGAGTGGAGTATACCGACACGTACACACATACATACATGTACACAAATAACCGAACGCACAAAGAAATGAAAGCAGTAGGTTCACATGCAGCCGCTTCTGCAAAGACAGCCGAGCACTTAAAATGACCATTGTGAATAAGTTTCTATTCTGCAGTATTGAGAATCATGGGTGTCATTGTAAAGAGGCGTGCATGGCCGCACTGACTCTTCAGCCCTTAACTGAAACAGAATGTGGAATTCAAAGTGAACTCTACCCCAAACCATAACGGAAGACCTCACTGTGACTTTCACTCCAGACACATGTGAAGCTCCTGCAACTTCATTATTTTAGGCTCTTAAACTGGCCACTGGTTACTTTTATAAAAACAAATTATAAGCAATATAGTAGCTAGTATTTTCATTTAGCTACAAACAATAAAGTACTATTTATTATATCTAACAGATGTCAGAGGTGCAAAAAGAAACCTTGCTGATTCTATTCTGAGCCACTGTATAGACTTTTCTCTGAAAAAATAAAACACAAACTTCAGAAATCTGCCTTTACAACCAAAACTACAACGATTTGCTGTCTAGTCCACCCACCTCTCTCTCTTTCAACGTTCCTGATTCTTCCCTCTTGTCTCAGCAGCAGCTGTGCGTATTCCTCCTCAGGGTGAATCCGCCACGAGCAAGAAGGCCTGCTTTACAAGAATGACCCAATTTATCAGACACAGCGCTCACACTGTTGATGGATCTAATTAAAATCTGTGTACAAATCTTATAAAGGCCAGCGGTAATCATATTTACGGTGTGAGCTTTCAGTCATTCTTTCACAATGTTAAACCAGGATAATCCATCGCATACAGTATAAAAGGGCCTTTTGCAGCAAGTTTGATCCTGTCACTGTCTGCTCTTGTTTTTTCTTTGCTGTGAAAATATTGCTTTCAGTTAGGCATTTTCAATTCACACTCGTCATTTAACACTGATTCATGCATGTTTAAGAGTACAGGGGCCAGATGATACATACACACAAAAACCGTGCATACGCCATTTCCCACACATAAACTGCTATTTATAAAAGAAGAATGTGCATTTAGACCAGGCGTACACAGTTTTCTAGAGATAGCTGCGAGCGATATGATGAGGTGGACATGAAATATAAGGTGAGAGATGTAATCTTATAGTAAGACACTGTTTGTTTTGGTTGTTTAAACACTGATTGAGTTTTTATTGCAGTCTACACAGCATTCTGTACAGTGTTAACCAAAGGCCTGGTTATAAACTTACTTTTAAATTATTTATGAGTGATGTATTTTATCATTCTTTTAACTTACATTTGAGCCATCATTTCCCTGCTAATGAACTTTTCACTTTATCCTGAATTGTGAAGCAGTTTGTTTCAATATGAGCTCTATAAATTAATCATTGGTCATCTTTCTGACGTTTAATAATGATGACTGAGATTTTGCCAATGACAGCTGTTCTGTTCTGTTGGAGAACCTCGCCGATGCGACACAAGCAGTGAAATTAGACTTTTTCTTCTTTGCTGTTCTTCTCATTGACGGGTCTAATGGGAACAAGTGGAGCAGGAACAAGTATCAGTATGCAAACGGATGTTTAGGGGCATTTCTGCATCCATTTATGGTTAACTGTGGGAGTGGGAATGAGGCTTGTGCATGTGCGTCCTATTCTATAATGATTGAGATTTATAAAACAGAACTAGGCCTACACACAGCTTTATAGGTCTGATGAAAAGAATGCATATGCATATTTCTGTCTCTGTTCCTACACACAGTTATAGTCGTGAATCCATACAGAGTTTTACGCATATGGCCCCAAAAGTGTAAATACAGTACTGTAAACATGATTCAGTGTAATATGAAGCATTATAAAAAGCTGTCATTATATGGTATTCATTAGAGTCTCTGGGAATAATCCAAAAAAGAGCTGTTGCATTGTGCACAAAGCAAACAATTGATTTGATTCAGAAGCTCCCAGTGTGGGTGTCGCTGTGAGCCTCATATTGGAAAACAGTAGGGCAGCCACAACCAATTCCTCTCCCTGACCTAAATGTATTTTAAAGACACGCATTTGTTTAAACAGTGCCCACCTCCCTCACCGCACCCCTGCTATTAGCACATTTTATTGTGCCGCAAAATTACTCTGATAGGGTGAGCCTCTTTCATTCTAGCAAATGCTGTTACCAACCCCTGTCAATACATTATGAATGTGTGTGCAGGCTTTGTGTGTGTTGAGACTGAAGGTACTTTAACTTCATATGGAAATGAGATAGTTTCATCATACCCAATGTGGATCGAGTTGTTTATAATGGACTCTGAAACTAGCTCCCAAAGCTTCAAATAAAACTCGCCTGCATCTGAAAGTATCAATTTTAGTTGGTGAAAAAGCCACCATTTGGGAAACAAATGAAATCCAATCTTGACAAAGCAAGTGATGCGAGGCAAATTTATTTGTATAGTAGATTACATGCACAATGACAATTCAAAGTAGTAAACAAAATACCTAGGGTTTTAATGTTGATTCAACAATGCCTAGTTAGTGCTTATTTGAGATCATCAACAGGTGGGCTGTGTTGGGTCTAGCTGCAGCCCTTTACCAAAATGAATGTGAAAGACTTAAACCTGCATTATTTGATTTTGTTTCCTGCTCAGGCACAGCGAAGGAAGCTGTATATACAATATTAACACATTATTACTTTATGAAGCTGTTATGGCGAAGGTGTGAGCAAACAATTGCTATTTACACATCTACACATGCGGCACGCAGCAATATTAGCATCCATTTGGTCACTTGATGAATGCAAGTCCAATATTCACTCTCCTTTAGCACTGTTTTGGTCTTCAACTAATTTCTGGATCTTAAGGTGCTAAATGCTCCACTTTGTTCACCTGCTAGCATCTAACTTGTTCTGTCTTCTGTTTGCTGATGGGCAGGTTGTGTTGGATAGTCTGTTTATCAGAGTTTTTTCCCTTAAAACGGCTGCCTGCTGTAGCTGGAAACAAGGCTGCTGAGAGTCATGAGACTGAACCAAAACAGTAACGTTGGGCTGTAAAACCAAAACAATGAGCTGAAAGATGCTAGAACGCTCTGCAGAGCTTTGGTGATAATCCTCTGTGGGTTCGTCACTATGAGTGACACCTTTCACATTACACATAGTCATTTGATCCATTATTACTATAGAACTATGGATTAGATCAACTTCAACAATTCACACAAATTATTATGTAAGTGTTTTCGAAGACCCACAAACACCTCCCTAAAACCTTATATTACTACATACCAGCATATTTAGATGTGTCTGTGTGTTGTTGCCTGTGGTACAGTAATTGTGCTGCTCTTTTCACCAGAGTGATTGAGAATGTGAATGAGAGCTCTGCAAGCTAATGCTATAATATCTGGGCTTCAGCTCAATCAACAAAGAAGACGCTCCTTCCATTAATCCAGATGTCTCATCTGGATTTGCACATGAAAACTTCCTCTTCCCAGATAAACCTGCCTCTTGGGACAGGCCACGCAAAATTGAAACTTTGGAGACCACTTTGATTTCATGCAGGGAGGTGCTCCTTAGACATTGGAGCGGGAAAATAAGTTTTGGTGGGCTCATGTTTGTCTGTACCTTTACACTCATGAGCTATATTTGTCACTGTTATTCACTCTGCACTAGTTTAATTTCCCTAGAAAGTGATCCCAGGGTCTGTCACATTTTCCCTGCTCAACATATTTAAATAATACTCATAGTCAGAGTTTGTCGAGTACACAGTACACTCTGTTTTTCAGGTTAAGCAGCAGCAGCATGGTAGTCTGTTCACTGGCGTGCAGACTGGCTCAGTCTTTAGATTTTGTTTGAAAGCATTAACTTATGGCTGCCGTTTGTTTTAACGTCAGGCAGCTCTCGTGACTTTTTCTTATCCTGCTGACTTCAGTTGGGCAGATGGTGTAGTCACTTAATGTTGTGGTTTACAAATGTAGGTTTTGTTTGCATAATTTGAGTCTTTACATTTGTGAGAAAAACTGATTGCGATGGTGTTTTTTCAACTTGACTTATTATAATTTTTGTATGATATTTCTGGCAACAGAACCATGGTCTGGTCTCATTCAGTTCTCTTTTTTTTTGTCTCTCTTGTTCTCTCTTGCAAAGTCTATTTCACCCCCACCCCCATCCCTCTGCAAATATGAGCTTGGAGCACAACTGAACAGTCTTAATTAAAAGGGGTTGTTTGCACAAAGGCTAAAAGTCCTGATAACATGATGTTTTCTATCCGTCTAAAATTAATGCTGCTCAGTGTGATAGCACAGCTCAGGCTGAAATTAAAAACTGTTATTATGAAAGACATAAAGACAGAAGAATAAATAAGAGTCAGTGGCCCAACCAACATGTTCTCTATATCTGTACCCTTAGGTGCCAGTTAATTAAATCTACTGCAATACATAAGATATATATAAAATATTTGGATTTAAGCAAAATAGTCCAGACATCCTTCTCCCTAGCTGCATCTTCCAGCTCGTCCTGGAGGATCCTGAGGCATTCCCAGGTCAGGTAGGATATGTAATCCCTACAGTGTGGATTGTGGGTCTGCCCCATTGGTCTCATCCCAATTATGTGCCTCCACAGGGAAAGGTCCAGGAGGGATCCTCACCAGAGGCCCCAACCACTTCAACTGGTTCCTTCCAATGCAATATAGCAGTTGACCTCGGTGGACCTTGGCTCCTTACCTCCTGTGAGCCAAATGCCCTGCAAAAGGAATTCATCCAGCTGCTTATATCTGTAATGTCATTCTTTTGGTCACTACCCAGAGCTCAAGACCATTGGTGAGGGTTAGAATGTACCTCGACTGGTAAATTGAAAGCATAACCTTCAGACTCTGCTACGTCTCCACCAAGGGATTCAGTGATCCTCTTTAACCTCACTTGCTTGGGGAAGAAACTTGTTCCCAACCCAAAGGAGGCAATCTACCGTTTTGTGCCATAGCCTCAGACTTACTAACCCTCATCCCAGCTACTTCACTGCAAAGAGTCCCAGCATGTGCAGGGGGTCACGGTCAGAACTACATCATCTGCAAAAAGCAGAGATGCAATCCCGAGATTACCAGATTGGACACTCCGGAAATTCTGTCATATGACTGACTTAGAATATGGACCCAGCTCTCTCTAGTTGTACAATGACCAAATGGGTCAGGACACAGGCCCCTGGCACCCCATATTCCCGCAGTGCCCCCCACAAGATACCCAGAGGGATCAGGTCATAAGCCTTATGTGTGAAATGTAGACTGGATATGGCTCCTCTAGTATACTGGCAAGAGTAAGGAGCTGATCCACTGCTCTACTGTCCCATAACCAGGACCGAATCAGCATTTCTCCTCCTGAACCCAAGGTCTGCAAACAGTTTGAGTCTCCTTTCCAGTGTCAACAGGCTTGCTGAGAGAGGCTGAGCAGTGTGAAGCCCTGACACACTGCTTGTTTTGCTGGAGCGTACTGTCCAATCCACATTTTTAAAGATGGGACCCACCACCCCATCTGCCAGTCCATAGGTAGGCCAGGTGAATAATTTTCTTTTCCTGCTGAGAGCAGCCTTGGTGAGGCCCTGCCTCCCTTCTCTGGGCTGTCTGATGTCTTGCCAGAAGCCAACCAGCATATACATAGATATATAGTATCTAAATATAATATAATGTTTCTGCCTCTTCCTTACACCCAAGCTTCTCTACACTCCTAGTGTTAGCTCAACTGACATGCCAGTTTATCTTATTCCAGCCACATCTAACATTGACTGGAAACCCCATTAAGCATAATTTACCTCACCCCCTCCTCTCTTCTCTTTTTCTCCCTTGCACATTCAGCCTATAACGGATTACTAATAAAGTCACTAAGCAAGAGTGATTCTCTTTTGCACATAGGAGTACATCTTCACCTCTCCTGTTCTCTCGTTCTCTCCCTCCTCTCTCTCAATATTTCTTTGCTCTCTCTCTCTATTTACTGTCTCTCTATTTCTATCTCTCTCTCACACACACACACAAACGTGCACACACAGTTCAGATATACAACAAAATTGTTGATCCTTGTCTCTTCCTACCACAGAAGATTCTCCTGGGTATTGAAGTATGTACGTGCTGGCATGATGTCTGGAACAACAGATGGGAAAAATTCTCCCAGGTGAAGGAAATATCAGAGGTCTTCTCTAAGAGAACATGGAGAGAGAAAAAATATTTCACAAGCAGACACACACACAGAAGTAATATATTTGAAAATCCTGTTAAAAACTCTGCTGCCAGAAGCTCACTACTAAATATTTTAAAAATGTCACCAAATCTACCTTATATTTTTACCGTAAATTACGGTTACTTAATTTAACTTAAATTACTTAATAATGGGAATACTTTATTTTGTACATATACTGTTTACAGAAAAACTGCAACCACCAAGAAAAAAACGTGCACTCAGTACAGTAACTGTGTTAGTAGTTGGACATGTCTTTTAAATGTATTTTGAAGCTATGATGTGAAGGGGTCATTTGGATCTGTAAAATGTATTTTAAAAAGTAGAGGCAAAATGGAAACATGACATTTGAAGGAACTTCTAGTCCTCAAAACCATATTAATATATAAACAACATCATATGTATATACTTATACATTCTAATAACGTATGCCCAGAAAAATAAAGTCAGGTTAGCAGGTCTTTACCTTAGCTAAACATTCAAAGTGCTGAATACTGCAGATAAAGCATATACAAACAAATATGGGGGATTTCAAAGGATAACATTATCTGTCCAATAGCAGACTCCTCAGCTGGTATTCCCCGAGGGAGGAAAATACACAGCAGGATCCACCAGCTTTTTCCACACTGACAATAAGTTATTCCCTAAGCTTGTAGGATTCAGGAATATTAATCCTCTGTAGAGCAAGCTCACAGCTACAATGCCTTAGTCCTAAACTGCAGCGGATTCTAAAGTCTAAATCCAGTAATAAAATCAGCTGTTACATGTGTGCACCACGTTGACATTTAGGGATGCACATTGGCTTTAAATCAACTTCATTTCCTATAGTACTGAATGTCACAACGTCCCACATCCCAGTGTTTTTATGTCTTAATAACCGTGACCTTTTCGTTTTGTCAATTGGACGCGATGCAAGAATCAATCTGCTGGTTCTGGTAAAGCAACTGATGTATAGATTTTGTGGGAAGGTAATGGCCAGCTGGTCTCTGTGGTCACCACAGAGGAGAGCGTGGTGGTGGGAGCTGCACTGTGTTTGTACGACTCACTCGACCTTGGATTATTAGCAATAAGGAAGGTTTCTCCGCTCACTCTCCACGATGGCACGTCAGAATGACTCGTCCATGTGCATACATTTTTGCCCTCCAAGGCTCTGAGCACAAGAAGAATAAGATGAACACAATGCCCCCTGGTTCATTGCTGTTTGTCCATGACTGGGAAATGCTGTTTTAGTTTGGTTTGCTTATTTTTAACCTTAAAGCAGTACGACATTTAGGGAAATACGCTTATTCACTTGCTGCCAAGAGTTAGATTAGACGATTGATACCTCTCTCATGGCTGTAGGGTAAATATGGACCTAATACCAACAGTGGGCAGGCTTAGCTTAGCATAAAGACTGGAAGCACATGTCATATTATGTGCAGTGAAGACAAGACTTCAGGAAGTGGCTTTTACCCGCCAAGAAATAGTCCAGCACATTTCTAACGGAACATTTTCTTTTTAGACTTTTGTTTTTATTATGGATAAAACAAACAAAATGATAATTAGTGAGCTTAGTGAGATTTATTTCCTTTGGACAGAGCCAGGCTAGCTGTTTCCCTCCATTGCCAGACTTTATGCTAAGCTCAGCTAACCTTACAGAGAGTGGTACCAATCTTCTCATCTAACTCTCGGCAAGAAAGTCAACAAGCGTATATCCCAAAATGTCAAACTGTTGCTTTGGTAGCATTTATACCAGCAACAAGTTCTGACTCCTAAGTCATAAAAATAGCAAGTAACAGTAGTTTCCTAATAATTTCCTAGAAAGGAACTAATATGTAACTTAAGTAATTTACGATATATACTGTGAGATGACAGAAATGTGTTAAGCATCAGTGAAATTTTGCCATGGAATAAGGAATATATTTGATTCTGCTGCATCAATTTTGATCTTTTTCTTCCAAAAAAACTGTCCATTGTGAGTCCAACAATGTTATAGGAATGCCATGCTAAATCTGTGGCGTACTCTTTTACACTTTACATGACTACTATATATTTTCCTGGTTCCTTCTTAAAAACTCAAATAAATGAGTGCATGGGTACCTAGGGGTATGGTGATAAATTAAATGGTAGCTATTTTGGTAATCACATTTTTTTGGTCATTTTTCAAGCAGGAAGGCCTGTTGATTCCAGCTTGTCAAATGTGAGGGTTTGATGCTTTACTTTGTCATATATATGGCGTTTAAGGATTTGGACTGTTGGTTGGACAAAACAGGCAATTAGAATTTATTTATAATTGGCTGATTAATCGATAATGATAATGATCATTAGTTGCAGCTGCTACTACTACTGTACTGTGTGCTGTCTCAGAACATTGTCTCCATCTTTCCTTAATGTATAACAAATTACATATTTCTTTCCAAGAAACCTCCCAATGAATCAGTAATTATGGGAGCCGTTACTCTTACTCTCACTCTTAATCATAAATGAAAGCGCTTTCCTCAGCGGTCTGGAAGTGAACACTGTGCCGTCTACCTCTGCCTGACCTTGTTTTGTGCACCAACATGTGAGCTCAAAAGCAATCCTGTTTTTGTCTTGTAAGAAAAAAAGAAACCACAACTTTTGTCTTTGGTGTTAGATTAATAGAGAGCTCAAGATGTTTGTCATTGAGAGTCTATTTTAGTCTATTTTAGCATAAAAAATGAATATTAACCACATGGGGGCAAACGGTAAATCAAATTGTGGCATGAGACATATTTATAAATTTAGGGGTTGAGAGTTGCTTCCTCATTAAGACACATAGCCAAGTAAATAAAAAATGAAAATAAATATAAATATAACAAAAACAAAGGGAGAAATACAAAAGATGTTGCTTGATTTCATCGTGACAGCCGAGTCAAACAGCTTAAGTAAAAACCCAAACACAACCACCCAGTGTCAAGCTAAAATCAGATGTTGACACCATAAAAATGCAAACTCCATTTTATTTCATTTTCAGGTTTCTCTCTTTGTTTCCTGCAGAATGTTGTTGTGATTCTTTTTTAACCTCGCCTCACCTCGCTCAAGTGTTTGTCTTTGCTGTCTTAAGTAGACTGACTCACAGGTCGCCATGAAGTGGATGTTTTTATTATCTCCCTGAGAAAGATTATTTAGTCTTTGCATATTTAGGCACTTTGTTCAAACAGGGAATTGACTTTGTTGGGAAAATAGGGCGACTACAAACAAAACAAAGCTCTGGATGCCATTTCTGTTTACCATGGGACTAACAGTACTGTACAGTGAGGGAACAAACTATAATGATGCATTTTGGAAGCCCCGTCCATTTAATTAGCGCATAGTCTGGTCAGCTAGTGTTATTAATGCTGCAAGTTTAGTTTTGAGTTTGTCACAATAAAATAACTGTGAAAAGAACAAAGCAGTTGTTTTATGGGGAATATGGATGCTGCACAAATGCACAAAAACACAAAATTATTCAGGAAGCTGCATTTTTCATTAGCACTCATTGTCAGTCATGCTGTTTTTGAATGGCATCAGTCACAAAGAAACAGACTTGGGTGAGCTTCAGTTTCCTGATTGCAGCGTTTATCTTGAAATAAATTGAAAATTACTCAATCAAAAGCCTTCGGCTGTTGAAGAAACAATTTCCTCGTAATAATTTTGCGTATTTCTTTCCTGCAACTAACTTTGGATTTCAGCTCAAAATGCACACAGCGCCTACACCTCAGTGTAAAGATGCTCTCATCGCCATAAAGCAGACACTGAGATGTGCAGAGTGTAGGCCTCTGAGGGAGACAGGGTCTGTCGCTGACAACTGAAGCATTTTGTATGTAGCAAAACTGAGTAATACACACACACTCATAAAGACACACAAATGTGTTGTAACAGACACACTCAGTGACACCTGCACTGACTCGCAAACAAACAAATGCAAAGACAGAAAGTGACAGGTGAGGTCATGTGCACGCACGCACACACACACATAAACACACACACTTCGCCAGCTCCTGAGTTGATCAGAGACTGTTACAGTGTCACCTCGCTCCCCAGCTCAAACCCCCCAGGAGATCGCTCTCTGTCACTGACGCCACTCTGTAGACAGCCTCGCACAGCCCCTGTCTGCTACCTCCGCGTGTGTGTTTGTTTGTCTAGGGAAGTGAACGAAATGTTTCCTCCCTGTGGAAAATTTATACTATTCTATCAAATCTCCTCTAGAAAGATTTTCAGAAGTGTTTGCGGTATGAATCCAGCGAGCAACAAAGCGTTAATCACATGAATTTCAGTGTAACTGCCTATGAAATAAGAAAGTAAACAGTTCAAATGTAGTTAGCATTGATGCTTACTTTTGAAAAAGCTGACAAAGTCAAGTTTAAATGAAGAAAAAACATCTTTCCCAGAGCTGCAGTTCAAAGTGTCTAAATTTACATCTTGTTTTACAGTTTTGGTGACATAAACCAAAAAAAAAAAAAAAGGCTGGTTGCAGTTAATATTACATTGTTTCCCAGCTGAGAAGGACATAATTCTTTTCATCTCTCACAAGGCCTGGGGAAATGTGGATTCTACGCACAGAGCAACAAAGAAATAGCACAGACTCTTGTAGTCCCTCTGTTTTGACATCTCCAGGCAGAATGCCACAGCTGAGCTAATGGTGTGGTAAGCGATAAAATGTAGGTTTATGAGGGATTAGTCGGCTGTGTGTGTGCAACAGACACACACACACACACACACGCCAGCGTGCGCGCGGAGGCACACGAGATTCCCCAAGTTTAGCGATGCATTAGTGGTGTTTACGACAGCTTTGAGTGGAGCTTACCCCATGCTCCGGCACGGCCCGTCCTCCCCCTCAACACCAGCACTGCTACACACACAGGAGCCACAGAGACCAGTAGGACGGGGGTTTAGTTAAAGACTGGAATTCACAGTCACAGATGGTCAGGTCACTGAGATTGGGAGGGGAGGGGGTGGTGGGGGGGAGCGTGTTGCGGTAGATGCACTGTGTGTGGTGCTCATCCATGTTTTCCATACTGTGGGTTCAAAGGGGCAGGAGGCAGTGGGGAGATTTTGTGTTGGTTTAGAGTTAGATTTGTAAAGATGGATGGAGAGAGAGGGAGACAGACAAAGAGGGCCAGACAGGAGACGGGTGGGTGGGTTGTTAAAGATGACAAGGATGAGTAGGAGGAGTAGGAGAGGGTGAGAGCGGCAAACATAAGGATGCCTGAAGAGAAGGAAAGCTAAGAAACTGGGTAGGGGTGGGGCCAGAGTGATGGCCAGGGGTCCCCTGGAATCTGATTGGCCACCCTGGGTGCACCCCCTGTCTGTGTGTCTATGGAGGGGTGGCGGGCCTTTTACATGTCTGTGTCCAGGGGCCCTCATAATCTGTCCATGGCTGCAGGCTATTCAGAGTTACAAATAGCTGCTATTGATTGATATTTCATATTAGAATATTTAAAGTTGTTTATTTAACATTTATTCATTAAATAATGAATAAACAATGTATTAATAATGTACAGTTTTTGCCCCCCTTCTCTGAATCTGTGGCCCAGTCTGCCCCCCACCATTCAGAAATTTCTCACCCCGCCCCTGACTATGGAGGCAGCAGAAGAAAAGTAGGTGCAGTACACAGGCGAACAACAACAAAGTGAAAGAATCACAGAGTGAGATGCACACGGGGAAAGAAATTATGTTAAGTAGAATTTAATTGGCTTTTCCAGTTTGCACTACAGTAATCTTTACGACATGCATTATTGATCTATTATTAAAATCTCAAATAGCCTGCATTTAGCGGGGGCACACACTCATGCAGTCTGACAGTCCACGGCTGGGTTCTTCAAGTGCCCACAGCCTGAAGTGGTTCTTAAAGCAGTCCGTGCTCAACACCACAAAGTGTCTCATGTACTGTAACAGATTTTGTGTCCACCGAAGAGATGTTATTTTTTTGTCTCCTCTCTAAGCTCAGAGGGAATTGTGTTGTCCGTCTACAAAGTACATTTAGATTTGTTTTCCCGCGGAGACGGAGAATCACATCATTATGGACACCTTTGAGTTTGGGTACTCTGGAGGTGTGATTTGTTCGTGTGTGTCGGGCATTTTGACCATTCATTTCTTGCTAGACTGACAGGATGTGTAGCAAAAGGTGTGTATTGTCAAGTGTATAGTTATTTTCTCTACAAAAACACAAAAAAGCCCTTCCCTCCCCCTCCCATCTCAAGTGACAGATTAAACATGGTGTCTTTATAACGGAAATATAGATTTTTTTTTGGGG
>NTHP01000012.1:2403189-2414859 GCA_003416845.1 Oplegnathus fasciatus | reverse complement strand
ATATGGGACACACACACACACACACACACACACACACACACTTAACAAACAGTGGAATCTTCTTAAATCTATACTAATCCCTTATCCTCCCAGTGCGCTGTTTCCATGTCCTATCGGTGGGAGGGACCAGTGTGTGTGTGTGTGTGTGTGTGTGTATGTGTTGTGCAATGTTGTTTTTGTCAAAGTGAAGCATAGTTTATATCCAGTCTATGGGAGCATAACTACATATCGTATATACAGAATACTTATAGGAAATGCATGTTCATTCAACTAAGATTGCTGCCTTTCTTTTGGTGGATATACACAAAATCTCAATTAAATCCATCATTTAAAATCCACAGCAAAAAGTAAAAGCAACAAATTATCCATCACACCCTCTTCCTGTGCACATTCTTGCATGCGTGTGTGTGTGTGTGTGTGAGAATTCAGACAAGACTGTATGGGTAATGAGGCAGCATCTGTTGTGTTCTCTACTGCAACGAAACACCAATCAAAGATGATTATGATGTTGACAAAGTTACCCAGCAGATAGCATTTATTCAGCCTCTGCAGGAGTCGACTGTTTTAAACAGAGCCAGAGAAAACATTTTTATCGGGTAGGTTTTGGTGGAGTTGGTGTGTTTGGCGTTATACTGTTGAGGCTGTAAGCAATATAAATGATTTTTGAGCTCTTGTAGTTATTAATGAGTTCAAAATGCCGCACACAAATAATTGATTAATGGACTATTATTGGATGCATAACCTCATTGATGAAAAGCACTCTACCTCCCTGAACAGTAGAAAGAGGTGAGTGAATCATCCTGGTTGCGTGTCTGTTGACACTAGACCTTGCTGTGCCTCCTAACACCCACTAGGACAGATAAGGTCACGCTGACAGTGTGTGAAGGAATAAATGAAGGAGTGATTGAATACACAAAATAATGAATACTGAAGGTATTAAAAACAAAGGAATTTAATGGGTACAGTATGCGATTTACTGGGTGATCGATCGTATGCTTTGTGTCCAAAACAAAGCAAAAATCATTCAAACGCTGGTGCATCATGTAAAAGATCCTGTTTGAAAAGAGATTCTGTTTAAATCATTTGGTGCTGCAATTATTTGGTTATTTGGTTAATTGATTACTATATCAACAGAAAATGAATCACCAACATGTTTGATAATCGATCATTTAGGTCATTTATCAAGTAAAAATGCCCCCAAAAATTCAGCTTCCAATGTGAGGATTTGCCACTTTTCTTTGATTTTTTTTCATTGTAAATTGAATATTTATGGACTGTTCTTTGAGCAAAACGAGCAATGTGAACATGTCATTCTAGCCTTTGGGAAATTGTATGGGTATTTTTCATTATTTTCTGACATCAACAAAATTATGTATTGATTCATGGAAAAAACAGATGATGATCAAAATAACTGTAACCTATAATCCTTATAAACCTGGTATCCTATCAATCTTTTATGCAATAAGCTATTATAAGGATTGTATTATTTGATGGATATGAATGATGTAGTGAATTGATCTTCATAAAATTAATCAGAGACTATTTTGATAATTGATTAATTGTTTCTGTCATTTTCAAGCAAAAATGCCAAACATTCTCTGGATCCAGCTTCATAAATGTGAGGACATGCTGCTTGTTGTTGGTTTATATTTTTGTAAATTGAACATCTTTGGGTTTTGGGCTGTTAGTCACATAAAACAAGCAATTTGAAGACTGAAGACTGAATTTTTGGCTCTGGGAAATTATAATGGCTATTTTTTTCACTACTTGTGACATTTTGTAGACGAAGTATAGATTAATAATACTCACAGCCCAGTTCCCCAACCCAATTGCCTTCTTCCCACAGTGCTTTGTGTGCAGAAGTTTTCTTGTTTCAAAGACATTTTGATGCAGGTATTCTGCACCACAGACCTGCATCTTTGTTACATCCTGAACTTCATCTGATTTCTTTCTATTTTATCTTTTTAATTTCTTTTAAAGTGATCTTTATACTTTTAATGTATGACTTAATGCCATATCTTCTATTTATTGTTGAGTGCTTTCATACGTTAAAGCCAATTGAGGATAATTATGCTGTAGGTTAATCACTTTGTGAATGAGATATATGGTATATAAATAAACTTGCTCTGTCTTGGCTTACTCATACTACGGCAAAATGTTTTTTAATGTATTTCAGGGAAAATCTCAGGACCACCAGTGTGGTCATTTCAACAAAGACAACAAAGATAAATCTTGATTGTTATTGTACTGACAACCAAACAGATGTCAAAATGCATGAATACCCTCACGACTAATGGTCTGATTCCATGAGCTTTAGGCAGATACGTAGCAGGTCTAATTCCAGGAACACATGTTGTTAAAGGATTGTTGCTTTATAATACCCGGGAGTCATCTAGGGATAGTATGAGCCCCTTGTGTTTATGACAGACTCTTAGCACTGACAGCTCTTACAAAGGAGCCATTATCCTGACCTTTAGGCTGAAGATAGTTTGAAGTACTCCCTCTGTAGGCCTACTTCCTTTTTTTCCTTCCCGCTCCACTTTTTCATTGTATCTACTTATCCCACCCATTAATGTTAACTATGACGCACTCCGTATGCAGAGCTTCACTGTTAAACTTACCCTCATGCTGAGTGTATTTAAAGTTATTTAAATACAAAATATAAACTAAGATATGTTTTTCCTCCAGATGATACATTTCATCACTTGAAAAGCATCTCATCTCCACTTTTTTACTTAATTTTGATGTACACTGAAAATTCATTAATCTTTTCTTCCATCTCGCATCTATCTCTTCTTCCATCCCCGCCTCATCCATTATTCATGTCGCTTTCTGCTTTATCTGTCTCTAACATAAACTGACTCCACTTGAGCTGTAAACAGATACACGTTACCTCCCCGTACATCTATTTACCCATATTTTCATCACCCTGTCCTTTCTAAAAGAAACACATTTGTTTTTCACAATGTGAATCATCTTTTTTCCACTCTATTATAGAGCTAGATAAGATGACTGTCCTATCCATTTACACAACAATTATAGGCCACCTGTGCCACAATGCTGTTGCTGCTTATGCTATTACCTGCTTTCTTACGCTTATCATTACATCTGATATTAAAGGAAAACCAATATGAAATAAGGCTGGATCACAGTGCCAACGTGGCAAAGCCAGCTCTGTGAAAAGCTGGAAAGCTAAAATAGAATCTTTTTGAATACATTACAGACCTAAATGAGCGCAACTGTAATCTTTTACCCAGGAAATTGAACGAGAATCCACTTGAACCTCCAGCACACTCCTTTTCTGCTCTTGTGCGACAAGTCAAATACTCAATGTGCAATTCAATTTGACAGTTTTAATGGTGAATACCTTATAAAATCAATGTTGAAGTGGTTTATGAGCAGAAGAGATATCGAATAATGTTTATTTGATTGTCTAAATCCATGTAGCTACAAACATGAGTAGCAAAATTAGCTTGATAATCTGGATCATCAACTGTGTACTGCTGTTGTGTAAAGGTTTGATGTTTGAAACCACACTCTTTCCTGTATACTTATTATGAAGCTAGAGCCAGCAAGCGGTTAGCTTTAAACAGAGCCCTGCTAGCTCTTTACGCCGTGAGACTCTCAATGGACCGATACATCCTGCAAGGCGAGGGTCACGTGACCACCAGAGACAGCCAAAGACATCAGTAGCGATTTTTGCATAGTGGCCACATTTGGTATTGCAACATCCGGCAGCGTCACGTGATGCACACAGCCCCAATAAGAATTTTTCCAATACGTGATCATTGGACAAGAAGCCCCTCCCCCATTTGCAAAGTCTAGGAGAGCCAATAGGAAGTCAGGCAGCCAGCTCAGCGGATGTACCCAGCGAGCAGATTTCATAGGAATGAATGAACTCAGCAGACTTCCACCAGCTATGTCAAAATGCATGTCTAAAGAAATCTGGTAAGAAAAGGGCACAGCTGAATGCCATTCCAATTATTGGACGACAAATGTAATTTTCAGTATTTAATTCCCACTGAAATGTGTCCATTTGTACAATTTATTCAAATAAAAACTCATAAAACAAAATGCCAAAACCCACAGTCAACGTGGACAATTACATCATATTGTAACAGCTTATACAGATCCAGTTGTGGTTGGCCAGCAGTAGCTGGCAGATTAGCTCGCTAGCAGTCCTGCTAGCTTGGTTACCCCCATTGGTCCCATGGCCCGCACCGTTCAGGCCGTAGCGGGCAGTCTCCCTTTTGCCCCTGCTTCTAGTCTCTCTGCCAAGGTAAGCTATGTGCCTGCTGGCTAAAGCTTTGTATTTAGCCCGCAGAGTGCATGTGCCAATCTTTTCACCTAACGTTCCACAACAAAGCAAATTAGCGTCACCATCTCTTCAGGGTAATGATTTACAAGAGCCAGCAACAACATTTCAGCCCGTTCCAGCTACTCAGCTCACATCTTCATGTCTTCATTCTTGTTTTTCTCTCTTTTATTTCAGAGTTTATAAAGAAAGTAGTCCTGGCATCCTCATTTACCTCTTCAGTGGAGTCAGTCAAGAGCGATAAGAGCACATGTAACTGGGCACACAGATGCACAGAAGACAATGAAAAGGAGTGTGGTGGTGCTTCAGGAACACAGCGTCCTGGAGCCTTCCAGTGTTTTGATGTTTGCCTCTTTGATCTTGTTGGCTGCTCCACTAAACTAGATGGCACTCAGTCGAGACCCTACCTGTGCCAGTGCTACGAAATTGTCAGAATATGCCAGTTTCACAAGAGTTTCACCAAAAGTTAATCATGTTTTTCCAGGCCTCATTACCGACTTGTCTCACATCAGTCCATGCATACATTTTTATGAATATACCTGAGACATGAGATATGCCTGTTCATCACTACACCTCATCACCACACAATACTTCATACTACAGCTCTATATATTTGATGGACCATTAGAGCTGACCTTGTCCTATTGCAGCTTCTCAGCTTCCTGCAAGTGTGACACTTTTTAAGCCACACAGTTTAATAGAAAGGCTAATCCATTTAAAACTCTTTTTGTAAACTAAGTCATTCCCACATCGCAGCCACTGGGTATAAATTGGTAAACAGTTTGTCAGTCTGACCAACCTTTCAACCATTTTTTTTGCTTTTGAAGATTTCCAAACACAGAGACAGACAGAATTTAGATAAAAACAAAAGGAAAAGATAGATGCGGCCTCAAACTGCTGCTGCAATGCTCTCTATTGGCTGAAACTTTGCAGCACATTAAAGCTGTGGCAACCCCATGATCAGTGATGTCAGCCGATGTTTTGCATCATCTGTCGAACGTAAAGCACCTGCTGTGACATCACCAGTTGGGGTACTGACAGCCAGTCTCCACCCTTAGAGAGCGGTGCAGCAGCTGGTATGATTCAATGCGGATTAAGGGAAACAAATATGTGACCGTGGAGGGGACATGTTTCCCTTATCTCCAAGGGAGGGAATATGCTGTACAGTTTGTCCCCTATAGACAATTACAGAGGTTATAAAGTATATAGAACACCTCCCATGCAGAATGTGCAGCTGGAGCAGCTGGCGGTGAGCTGCACAGTAATATGTTCACTATAATTTCATTTATTACATTTGCTAAACTGATACCAGTGCTGTGTCTGAAATTACTCCCTCTATAGTAGACACTTGTTATTTTATTCTTTAGCGGGCACTTTGAATCAGGCACTTATGAATAACCATAATTTGGCATCATCACTTACAGGTATAGAGTCGCACTGCTGTAATTTTCACACCATAGAAACTACTCATTGCATTGTGGGGATTTTTTAGAGCCCTATATAGTGCATACATTTCGCACTGAGAATTCGGACTCAAACAACATAGGAGAAAGTAAATATAGTGCACTATGTAGCAAATAGGGAGTGGTTTCTGACATGGCCCAGGAGATTTAATTAAAGAGTTCTTAAAGTCACATATTGGCTATTTACAAAAGCTGACATCTAAACTTACGTATTTCACTGAAAATGTATGGAATACTATGAACTGTAAGCTAGTACTGCACCTTAAAAAATGGAAAATATATGTACAAATATGACATGATAGATTTTATTTGTACAAAATGAATATATGTGTTGTAGAACAGAACACTTTTTAATAACCAGCTATTGTGTCATACATAGAAAATTGGCATGATAAACTGCACAAACATCCTCCCTCTCATCGACACCCTATGAGACTGCTTATTACCCTCCAAAATCAATTCCAATTTTCACCAGATTTTCCCTGAAATGGACTCAAAACAGTGTTGAGACTCAATGTTGACATCATGCAGAGCCAGCCTGTGTCTTGTTTTTTTGGTCATCATGCTAGTGTCCTAATTAGCCTAATCTACTCAGGATGTGAGGCATTTGGAATTAAAGCTTTGTGTCTGTACAGGTTGCAAAATGTACATATATACAATACATATACATATATACAGTCACCTGTGACACATTTTGCTCGTCTAATGCTTTTAAATATTTTATATATATATATATATATATTTTATTTATGGGTCTCTTTTTGACAGAAAGATGCAAGTTCCTAGTAAACAGAAATAAGAAAAGCCAAAGAAAGTCAGGCAATGCAAGCACAGTGTGTGTGTGTGTGTGTGTGTGTGTGTGTGTGTGAAAGAGAAAGAGAGAGAGGGAGAGCAATTTAAAGGTCATTGTCACAATGAGGCCTACTAAGGAGTGTGTATCACACACAGCCTGACCCAGCATAAAACCAAGGCAATTAAAGCCCAGCCACGGACAGGGGAATCGACACGGCACAGCAGTGGAGCGATCCAACATGGCCCCGGTCGCACAGAGTAAACAGAGACTGAGGGAGAGGCTGAGGCGACTGGCAGTGAGAGAGGGGAATAGGTTATGCAAATGACCCTGGCCTCCGACAGAAGGGAGTCAATGGAGTTCCTCCACGCTGACGGGAGCAGAAAGTTAACTACACAAACAAGTCACTGGAGCTCTGAACCCATTCTCTCCTTCACTCCGCCTGTCTCTTTCTCCAGCCTGACTTGTTTAACTAAGCTCACTCTCTGCATCTACCTGCTGATTGTAAAGTTTTGACCTGGATAACAGGGCGTTTGGCAATCTTATAATTGTACCTTTGATTTTGGATTCAAACCTACCACAAGGCAAATTCACCTTAATACATTTTCAAGTATATTTTAACCCTCAAAAGCTACATCGTGTGTCTCCATTGACCCATCAAGTTCCTCTGTATTCTAGTCAACCTACCAACCCTGTTATCCTTGCTTGTAGTCTGCGGCTGACTTGAGAGAGAGCGACAGGACGGCTGGGTATATGTGGATATATTTTCATGCCATTCTGGTGGGAGAGACTTGGCCTGGTTTTCAAAGCCTGGTGCCAGATGGTGGGAGCAACTTGCGAGGCAAAGGAGGAGAAAAAAGGAAACAAGCTTGACTCCATAATGCCAAGACCAGATGAGAAGACGTAACCCAAATCACACACACTCATAGACACACACGCAGACTTCCAATCTTGCATTCTGATCACCACTTCAAAGACCACTTTAAGTGATGTTCTTTTGCAGGAGCCGAAGATACTCTGAGGCAAGCTATTGTTGGAGTATAAACAAAATCGTCTGTTCATCCCACTGCGATGATCATACATTTACATTTACAACACAGTTGCATTAGCAGGTACATTACATTTACATTTCCTCTTTACATGTACAATTCATATTTTTTTCCTGTAGGTTCCATGCTTTTTTTCTTTTCATAACAGGATCTATTATAGTAATTGCATGTTTCAGCACTGTGTTATGTAAGTATTTCTCAGTGGAAACAAAAATGTACAATGTGCTGCAGTGTTCCATATATTCAGCTTCTACCCCTTCTTCCTCAACCTTTTTACTAGTGGGGCACAGTTCATCCACAGTGGCACTAGAAGATGTAGCTGTTTCTATAATCCACTGCATCCATTTGATGGTGATTTGCCCGCAGGTTTTCTGTTGGGTACAGTGAGGCTATCATGGGAACTGTTCTGACACAAGTAGCAAGTAGCAGGTAGCAACCACCGTACATTACCCGGTCTGGCGACCCCATACATATTAACTGTTTCCTCCTCACAGGGTGAGGACCAAGGATTGGATTTTTGGAATCTTTCAGTTTAGCTTGATAACCCCAAACGCCTCAGAAAAGTGTTCACTGACTTACAACCTCAGCAGCTGTTACAGCGTAGCAAAGTTGTACAGATGGGTGACAAATGAAAGGAAAAACTTTATATAATTAATAAGTAGAGAAACATAACGCACAGAGTCGGTCACAAGAGGCCACTGAATGGTTTAATGAGTATAAAAACACCTATGTTTGGCTGGGTATCGAACCTCAATACTTTTGTGCCTGTAGCACCGAGTATCATAAGGACTGAGAGTTGGTATTGAATGTTTGGTCAGATTTGTAATCATCTTTACTTATTCTTTAATCATTATTATATTGTTTCTGATTTGAATAATTTGCTAATTTTAGACTATATTTTATAACCTTTCAAACTTAAATGTTTTTCAGTAATCTAGCGTTGTCATAATGCCACATGAACTGAACTGATAGTGGGTGAATCTTTAGATTCAGTTAGCAACATGTTCATCCTCAATTTTAATTCAACTTATCACATGTTGTCAAATGTAGTTTACAGGGGGCAACTCCTCAGCATTTCTCACATTTACACTACAGAGGGCGAAACGAAGAGAAAGGTTTTTTGTGGGTACCGCAGTTACTGAACATGGAGCAGACAGACATCGGAGAGGGACGACAGGCCTCTCATACAGAAGAGAAGGCTGTTTGTGTCGGCTTGGTCAGAGAGGTGGACACAGAGGAAGAAACAGGGAGGACAGAGTCTGCCTATGAGGACGTCACAACAGAGATATGTATGGGAGGGTTACACGCATAAAAAAACGCTGTGAGCAGTGTTTGGATAGCCAATGAGGTGTTGAGGGGGATTCAGATTAATGGTTCCTAATTTACATACACTTGTTGTATTGAGGCATTTATTATTTGAGACATTTTTGTTTTACGTTACTGTTACATATAAGGCACTCATCATGAAAAGGGGACATACACAAAAGTGAACATTGACGGAACGTGTGAACAGACTGTTCAAACTGTGTTTGTATGACGTGAGTTTATTCAGTCAACTGTAGAGGATAGTGCTATTGATGACATAAAGAAACAAAATTTGAATGTCTCCTGTCATGCCGACACAGTTCCTTAGACTTTGACTGGAGTGATTTAAGCAGTGATAAAGGTACATGTCACTTTGTCTTGTTGATGAACTTGATGATGAAGTTATTTTCTTTTGACAAACTAAATGTTTTGAGTGAATGACGGCCTTTTTGCAGGACAAATGAAGTGGCGTGCTGCTCAGTATAAATTGATGCGATTGATCGTGATGTTTTGAGAACTGCAAAGCAATTACTGCAAAAGCCCATGTTTCAGAAAATGGACTCACTTGAGAAAATCAGTAACACAAATGCTTTTATATTGACAAAGGTATTGTTTTGCTATCACTTTGTTCAATTCAGACATGGGTATTGTATTGGCATTGTATCAAAAAATGTCAGACATTATCCAGTCCCACAGCTGTGGGTGATTTTAAAATGATGTCCCATGAGTGAGTATTTTCTGGAAGAATAGTGTTGATCGTTCCAGTTGAACCCCAGAGACTCTATGACAAGGAGCACTGAAGGTGTTCTGGCAACTTGTGGCAGCCTAACTGACCTAACTGACACACTTTGTGTTTTTTTCCCCTTTAATTTGTCACCCACCATAATGTAGAAGTGGGCCTGGTGACGCGGTTGTAGGGGAGAAATTTTGTCGTTGAAAGGCCACATACTGTAACCAGGAAACCACATTTGTGGTGCAAACCTGGCGGTCAAAAGCCTGTTTAACTGTTATTCTTATCCAAGACACATTCAAAGTCATAACTATGTTGTCTGCGGGTCTGTATTCTGAGGCAGGGGTGAGTAGGTCCTTGAAGGCAGAGGTGTTGTTATCCAGCATATGGTGAGGCCAGACAGCTTAGACCCTATTTGGACCAGTAAAGGAGTACAAGTCAGGTCAGGCAGCCCAAGCACAAAGATTGTGCTGACATGACCTCATGAACAGATGATCCTGACTTGCGTGCACCCCTCACACCTCAGTGCACAACCCCCCTCCACAGACACACAGACACACAGACACACACACACACACACATAAGCTGAGCTGTTGTATTCGGTACTGTGTACTTTAAACAACCACCAAACACAGGTGTTGTCATATGCAGGATTTTAAGGCCTGACATGAACTTTTGTCTCCACAGATGACTGGGATCAGACAAATTGGATGAGGCCAGCATTTTGGTTTAAAGTTGTCTTAATGCTGGTTTCGGATGAACCACCGCTGACGTGTGTTGTGTGCTTTTAAAGACGTAATTGTATTAAGTAATTGCATTAGTTAATTGCAATCTATTGCAAATGTAATTAAAGATTAGATTGCAATTGGATAAATTAAAGTCATCTGTGTTACAAATGAAGTAGATCAGCAGTGCAACCTGAGGCTCACTATACAAATTATGTGCATGATTTAATAATAAGGAATACATCATTCATGTATCATGCTGCAAAATATTGTCCATTGTTATGTGTACTTCCACATTCAGAGCACAAAATGTAAATTCAAGCGTTTATTGCTCTCCAGTACGGATGAAATACAGAACAGTTTTAATCACAGGAGTTCATTGCCATTGGATTTTCTCTATTTGTTCAGTAATTGGATTAGAACAAACAGTGATGATCACTGAAACCAGTCAATGGACCGCTCTCCTCTTACAGTAGCAATAAGTAGAATGTCCGTGCACCAAACGCAGAAAATGACCCGTTAACAACTGAGCTAAACTGAACTAATGGAGGGTGGTAGACTTCACAGAGCTGTCAATCATCTCAAGGCCGTGTCTGACAAGCCTTGAGAGCCTTTAAGGACTTTTGGAGGGGAAGTGAGGCCACGTTGCAATCTTCGGAGCGGTCAGGGAAAGCGGATGACAACATGATGGCAGATTATATGATGAGATATCAGGTGAAGGTTGTGGCTGGCCAAAGTCTAACTGATCTGCATATTGATGTTAAACCCTAATCAAAAATCTCTTCCCAGACTATTTGATTAGATCATCCTGGTGCCGGTGAATGTTTGGACAGTCAATAGCTAGTTGCACAACTGGGCAAATTCTTTTCAGATCTTTCACTGTTTGATCTGGCTGGCTGTAGATTTTTGAGCCACTTTCAGACTGACAAGTCAAAGGGGAACTCCACCGACTTTCTGCATCAAAGTCTGTTTACAGGTCTGGAAGAGCACTACTACATATGTGAAAAACGCATAAAGCCAATTACTTCAAGTGATGCCACTCGAGTCAACGTCGGTTGGGGCTGAAGACTACAAGTTCGAAAGTGGGTGTGGAGTTAGACATAAGTGAGCCACAAAACTGATGGATGCTACTAACTTCACACACCGTATCTCTGAAGTGTCAGTGGTCGAGTTGCATTGTGGGTAATGTAGCCGCCAGGAAGAAGAATGCGTGGGGAAAAGAATGTGTGGAATATCTCTGGTGAAATATCGTCTCACCATCGTCTGCCGGTGTTTTTCTTCCTTTTCCTATCT
>NTHP01000012.1:2388695-2400423 GCA_003416845.1 Oplegnathus fasciatus | reverse complement strand
CAAATATCTGTCCTTCAGGCTGGCCATGTATCAGTCGATTTTACACTGTACCCTGTGCCTCTCACAGGCACTTCAAAACAATGACTCCACATCAGGAGTTTAGGTTTTCATTTCATTTTTAAACTCTAATACCTCACCAGCACAATTTTGTAAATCCATCTCAAGGTGAATACATTTATACAAATATGGAAAGATTTTCTGGTTTAGAATGTATGGTGTCCTAAATGTAGTTTGTGAGTGCAAATACATGTTTTCTGAAAATAGTCTGACTCCCATTTGTTCGAGTAAGAGTACACAGGAATGGTATTTCTGCATTCCTGGCATTGTTATAGAATTGACATGTTTTGGTAGATTTTTTCAAAAGTTAACACACCTTAAATCACAGGAACCCTTACATCAACTTCTGGTCATATTGAGCATAGAAACACTACAAGCAAGGATGACTTCTGGCATGCAGTTAAAAAATGTTACTGAGAATAAAAACTTCTATTCACTGGAAACATTTCAAATCAACAAATGAGAAATATCTAAATAAGTAAAACATAAATAGTGCTTTGTGCTTTTGTTTCCTCTTCTGAATAGCTTTTCTCCTAATGGTGAACTGGTCCTTTATTATGCAGGTTTGCTCTCGGGTTGTTTTGACACCCTCTTCCTTCCCAGTTCTATTATTGGTTTTATCTTCTCTTGAGCATTGAAATATTTGTAGAAACCTTTTCCTCTAGTGTTTTCATTTGACGCAGGTCTCTTTGGACCAAATTATCAGGTTCTGAATATGGTTAACAACTAAAGCTTGTTTTGTTTTGTTTTCTCTGAGATCTTTCAGCTTCTCTCCATATTCCACAATTTACAGGGGTACTCCACCGATTTTACATGGAAAGGTCAACTTGCTCACCACGTTGAGTACTACTCAGCCTGTGAAAACAGTTGTACAGTGTCTTCTGTGGCTGCAGAGGAGCAGAGGTCTAAAGTCTTAGTAAATAGCCCCGATGATGTCATAGTGGTGTCATCAGAGTTATCTCAGCGTGGGCTTGGAGACTACAAATTTGTAACAAAGAGTTACAAACTGGGAGGGTGGAATTCAAAAGAAGAATTTTTGAAAGTTTGACCCATACAGGATATTTTGGGCTCTGCTGCGTTGATTTTGGCCATTCTTTTTCAAAGCTGTCTCCTGTGTCCCCCCAACTTTATAAAACTGCAACACTAAATTGCTGGAGTACCCTTTTAAGGCATCCCTTCTAATTGCTTTAAACGTGATTGTGTTGTCAAGCAGTGTTGTGCACAGGGGATGGAGGATTGCCACCTTTTTGCTCTAAGTGCCAAATTGCCTTTTTGAAAATCTTCATTTATTAGGCGTGTGTGTGTCCTCATGTGGCATTTTCATGCTTAATTTTTGCCTTAATATCACACCAGGTGGCTGAGGGGCACCTGGCACGGTCAGGCTAAGTACCCTGAAAGTGCTCTTTTTCGTTGGCCCAGGTGCTCCTCTTGTTAGTTCAAGTGTTGTTCTTATGTGACCTTCGGGCAAAAAAACAACCCTTCACCTAATCCTGTGCAGATAAGAGGTGTCCTTTTTCATTTTTGCTCCTTAGAGAGTCTGTGCACACCGCTGATCCCGGCCTGTATTCATGCATTTCCATATAAGTTTGACAAATCATCCCAGCTGAATTCTTGCAGTCGTGACGAAACTGAAATTTACCACACATATCTCAGGAAAAATCTCTCATCATGTCCTCTTCGATGCAGTGTCCTGTTGCCATTTCCAGACATGCTTAGCCATTAGTGCCAGGGAAATTGATGGGATGCACACGGAGGGGGGGGGACGCACGCAGGTACAGAACAGCACAACATTCATGGCTCTGTCTGCCAGACTTCCGTGGCTAACTGCATTAGTTCTGCGTCAGTAACAGTTGGAGACCCCACAGAGGAAGAGACTTAGCCGCAATGAGCTACCCAGGAGAGAGCGAGCGATCAACGGTGTTTACTTCTCAACAATGTTTGTGTGCTTTGGGGGAGGAATCTGTGTATTCATGTGTGTTCTGAATCTGTATGTACATGTGCGTTTGCTTTAACAATATCAATGTCTCTGTGCAGGTCTGAACAGATGTATTCTTGGGAGGCGGTTGAGATGTGGGGACAATTGAGACGTGTGCATTTCTGGAGTGGATATGTGGAAATGGTTTGGCATACATACGCGTGGATTTGAGTGTCTCGCTGTGAATGTTTTTCAGGGAGATGATTAAGGTTTATTAGTATGGGACCGTACAGCCTCTCTACCTGATAGTCAGATGTCGCAGCGGCTGTTGCATGAAATTCATTGACTTTATAAGAAGGGCATGCTGGGTTCTGGCTGGCAGGGGGGCACCGACAGCTTTGTAAATGTTTGGGAGATAAAAGGCAGTGTGTCTGTGTGCTCCTGTGTCTGTCTGTGTGAAGAAATCTGTGTGTCTGGCTGGGGCGTAAACAATGGCTAAGGGAGTCTCGATAAAATGTCACCAGGTCGTTTGACCTTGTTTGACAAATTAAGGAGCAAATAAATAAATCGGCTTGGATTGCATCACCACAGGGGTGTAATGCGTAAGCACACACACACACACACACACATAGGCACAAGGAAATACAAATGCAGAGCTCTAGAATTTTAGGATGTTGTGTCTGGGGTTCAGATAGCTAGGTTGATAAAATACCTCTCTTAATGTGAACTTCATAAGTAACTTGATGAAAGGCCAAAATGAAATTCTTGGATGTTGTCCAGCTAATGAGCTCTTTGCAAGACAGTGTCCGTACTTTATATGAGAGAAAACACCAAACCACAATCACAGGTGGACTGTGTTTTTGCAGTTCAACAAGAGCGATGAGTTTTCTCAAGTAAAAAGATAATCTGATCGTGTCACATCTGTTTCAGCAGTTGGAATCTCTCAGGTGAACGATCAGTATTGCACTGCCATACAATTGAAGGACTGGAAAGAAACAGGTTACAAAAAGGATGATCAAAATCAAAGCAGCAGAGTGCGAGATATTCAGACTTCTGCTCCCTAGTATTGGTCAAGCTAGAAAAATCCTGGATCCTTCACTTCCCATAAGGCAACTTGATAGCATCTTTTGTTGGACCATCCCCAACTGGTAAATGCCAACGTCTTACAAACCCCCACTTACTGACCCAGTCTTTCTGGTAAAAAATTTTTAGTCTCACAGCCAATGTTCAAAAACCTTTCCAAAAGCACCCTGCAGAGCCTCAAAAAACTCTATACTGTTTTTACTGGGTTGACTCATCAAGACGAGTAAACTCGACTTGATATGTAAAATCGGCGGAGTGCCCCTTTAAGTTATCTTTTACTGTTTGAAAACTGAACCAAACTGGAATTGATAAAGGATCCGTGACCGTAGTTGTTTGAGCAACTACAAATAGAAATAACACATGTCACAACTATCCAACACTGCCAAGTGTGGTTAGTGATTCCATTATTAGATATAAAGCTAATGTTTCTTCCAAATACTGTATTAAGCACCCTACCCGCCTACCTTCCTCCTTTTCATCCTTTCTGTGCACTAAGGACTCTCTTTAATACAGCATCTCTGTTGAATTTGGTCTTGAAACTGTCCTTCTCTTTCAGGGTCTTTCTAGCTTAAACTGGCATGCAATACCCACTGTACCACTCAAAACTTTTTTCCCCTCAAACATTATTGTAACTTAACCTTGACTTCAAGACACAGAACACTTTCTCAACAAATGGCTTAACTTTCTCTAAGAGGAATGTTAATATATTTTTCCACCCTGCGTGTAGAATATTAACGTCCATACATCATTCTGAAATTAATTTTGAAAGCATAGTAATGTCTGTAGAAAAAGTATGAGGTCATTACTAAAAAAAAAAGGTTTTGTTGTTTTCGATGTGTTTTTTTTGTTGAGTTGAGTGCAGTTGGTGCAGTGCTGGTTTAATGTTATCTAAAACGGAAAGAGCTATCTCATTTTACTTGTAGCATTTTAAATACACAGACAGTCCAGATGCTGCTCAGTCCCACAGTGCCCAACTTGGTGTGCAGCATGAATCTGTAACCAGATACTGAAAAAGAGACTCTGCCATCCAGCTACACTTCACTGCATTAGCTGTCTGTCAGTATTAGCCCGTTAGCCAAAATGTTTCTTTAGCAGCACAGATTCTGCATATGTGAGGCCTCGCTAGCTCAGTCTAGCTCTGATATTCACTGAATAAATAGTCTTTTGTCACTCATACTGTAGATTAGAAGCCACAGTTGACAAAAAAAGTGTCACAAAGAAACTCAAGGCATAATCAAATTGGTAACTTTTAAATTCTGTACACGAGGAGTACATCAACGCTGAATAATTAACAGTGGGACAGAGCACTGCTGCTGCACCGCTGCTCTATCTGAGTTGAAACTTTCAGGTGTTGCTGTCCTACGAAAACAATGAAACTCCAAAATGTCGGTTCAGGGGCTAAGTAAACGTTTTCAGCTCTTTGGCAAGTTATCAGATTACACACATATATATATATATATATATATATATATATATATATATATATATATATATTTAATTCATGAAGTAGGGGGATGCCCTCAACCCCTAAAAGAAGAACTGTTAATCCTTCAGGTTAAAATCACCAAATTTTACATTACATGGTTTTCACTGGACAGAAATGAAGTACTATATATAGTAGTACTGTATGTGGCTTAAAGTTACAACCTAATATCAAAGCAGCACTGTGTTCAAATTCTACACTATCCATGCATATTTATCCACTATGCACTCGTGTAATATTAGGAACACCAGTGCCAATTCCAAATTGGAAAACTTAACAGATATGTGCTGAAATAATAAATTATAATACAGTAATACATTTTATTTATAGTGAACTTTTTTTAAATACTCAAACAAAGACAAATGAAAGAATTGCAGATTGATTGACCAATTGACAGAAAATTAGCCAACAGCAGTTTTGATAATTGATTAATTGTTTATCATCTATCATTTATTGTGCAAAAAAATACCAAATATTTGCAGGTTCCACCATCTCAAAAGTGAGAATTTGCTGCTTTTCTTTCTGGGTTTTGGAATTAAAGACGTCGCCTTGTGCTCTGGGAAATTGTGATGGGCATTTTTCTGACATTTTATAGACTAAGTGATTAATCAAACAAAATCTAAGACAGGTTAATTGGTAATGAAAGTAATCATTAGCTGTGAAGCTTGAATGAATGATGAGTAAAGGCTGTAAGGCTGTATTGCTTTATTTGTTCGTTTTTCTCAGCTATCCCCAGAGCCATCACACCTCCATGCACTTTTGTTCTCTTTTTTTCAACTGTCGGCAGCTGAGAGAGACATTGTCCATCAGAAAATAAGAAGACTTCTGAATACCCAACAGTAATTTCAGCCGAGCACAAGACAACATATGTTCGTACCCATACAAGCATAACAGAGTGAAGGAAGACATGTTTTTACACCATCAGATGTAGGAGGTGTCGTAATTAGACGATGCTGTGACTGTGGTGCAAACCAAATACACAACGTAGTACACTAAAGAACTTATTAAGTACATGGTAATCAAAGGTAATAAAGAAGCGATTTGAACACTTGCAAATGACAGTGTTCGAGTCCATTGACAGATATAATTCAGTGTTTAATCAAATTTCAACTCTTTGAATATGCTACAAAAGTGCAACATTCAGCTGTAAAAAATGCTGCTGAAGTTGACACTGACTGCTCCTGCATGGGTGTAAATAACTAGACTCGCTTGCAAATTGAAGCAACTCACAAATAATGTACCGACACGAAACAGGCAGCTAACTGCCAAACCTAAAATTAGTTTAAAATTGATTGGATGTTATAATTACTTCAGGTTCAGGACTTTAGAGAGACTTTAGATGCTTGAGTAAAAGTGAGTGGAGGAGCACAGCTACCATAATTTGTACCATCTGCGGAATAGCGGCCTCTTTGAAAACTACAGTGTAAATTATGCACAATCCTCTACTCATCTTTCAAGTTCATGGGGAAATATGCTCAACTACACACACACACACACACACACACACAAAACCCTTTCCTCTTTCCCAGAGCTTCTCTTCCTTTATCTAATCTGTGTTTTATTGAATATGGTAATTATAATGAAAGGCCTATCTTGCACTTGGTTTAATTTGTTTTTGTGCCTTTTTTCTGCTCTCCTGCTCTCTCCCTCTGGTGTGTGTGTGTATGTGTGCTTGTGCATGAGAGAGACACAGCATGTGTGCTAATGAGTGTGTGTTTGTATGAGACAGTAGTCCCTGCTCTGACACACTGCGTTACAGTGGGACCTTTGTAATGGGGAAATAAGACATGGCTGCTGATGTCACTGGGGTTTAAGTGTGGCTCGAGGGAAGAAGATGTGCACACACACACACCCACACACACACAGCATGCAGACAACTCAAGACATCAACAAAATTCTTCCACCATCAGGCCTATGGGGGTTCAGGGGATTAAATACAACATGTAACCTAGGAGACCCCCCTCTGGTTGGCTGAAACATTTTCGCTCTCGGTGCTCCTGTGGGGTTGTTTGTTGTTTGTGCTCTCGTGTTTTGTCGATAAAACCTAGAATGCTTGATTATGCTTAAAAGGCTGAACCATGCAGCTCAAATTCTGCCACCCAGGTAAGGACATATTTGACGTACCTTGTTCTTTTATTCACTCTCCCCCTTATTCACTCATCAGGACCTCAAAGGCGGAGTGAAATAAATTGCAAAGAGGAAAAAGGGAAAAGGTTGTCGGTTTCTTTTCAACTGGGTAACAAAACAGATTCTATGCTCAGGAAAAAAAAAAAGTCACAAAAAATGCTCCGAGAGCCCATTTTCTCTCGCTTTCACAGAAATACCAAGAGAATCAATTCCTTCTTTTTGGACCTTATTTTTGTACCAACCCATGATTCTAATAAAAACAACCTATCTTCAAAGAGCTTCTTCGAGATCCAGACACTGCCAAGACGGTAGCCTTCTCACCCTATTCCTGGTTGCTATATATTTTAAGTGGCGATACAGCGAGAGGACACAGCGGGAGATGTATAGTTACTGCAATAGGGAGTCTTTTGATATAATGACACCATTTGACTGGGGTCTGGGGAGCCTTGTATGAAAGCATTACCTTTAATGTCGAGCTGCTTCCACTCACTCCATCACCTCTGATGCTAGTCAGTGTTAATAAGAGAAAGTTATCATTTTTCACAGCATTTGCTGTTCCTGCAAGTCAAACTGGATGGCTGTGAATATGAAACATGTGAATTGTGTAATTTTGTGTGTGTGTGTGTGTGTGAAAGAGAGTGGGAGTAAGAGAGGGTACAGGTAATATAATATAGCAGTAGATGGCCATAGCCTTCAGTATGAAATTACTGGTTCTGTACCGTAGATGAAATACTGCACAATGCACTCTCTGAAGTAAACCAAGCAGCTGAGTATGCCCCCACACACACATGCACACACAGTGTCGTACTGAATAAATACTCCATTTGAGACCTCTTAGAGATGTGATTTATTCATTGTGCATGTGCTTGAGTTTCCTTGTGTGTGCGTGCGCATCGCTGTGTAAATAAAAACTTGTGCGTTGTGTTTTTTTAATTTATCCTGTGCAGGTCATGGTGGATGTCAACGCATTAATAAAACAGGGTCGGGCCTTGTGTGCATGTGTGCATGAGAGGTAGAAAGAGTATTTTAACCGCTGTTTGTGCCAGAACCTGCCCACCACTGCTCCCAGCAGCAGGGTGCTTCTTCTTTTGCTTTGCAGATGCATCAAAGATTATAGACGATGATGTAATGGCAAGCAACAGATTGCTGTGTGCACTCATAATATTTTCTACAAGCAAGTTTGCTGTGTATTTTTTTCCCTGTGTCATTTTCGGTCACACGTGCGTCATCACTCGAGGACCGGCCCTGCCTTTTCTCCCTGAAGGCAGATGTGGCTTGTTTCTTCTTGTCTTCACATGCAGTGTTGGATGAAAGTGCCACATGGGTGTCACATAAGGCGTTTCCCATTGTGACTGACAGTGCTAGGTTTCAGTTTCTCCCTCCACAGCTACTGTCCCACTCTTCTTTCATGTATACATTTTCAGTTTATGTACCTTGGCTCTGTATACAAAGATCCCACTTTTCTGTCAGAGACAGTTGTAAAAGACAAATTTCCTCCCCAACATAATCGCTCAGTGAACAAGACCTGAACAAATGTTTCCCTGAACAAAGACCCAGCTTTGATCTCCCATTGGCATTTGTGAACATTACAGTGCTCGTCATGAATAAAAAAAATACATGCTCGTTTGCTCCCTCTATATTACCCCTCTGTAAGCGCTTTTCCATCAAAGACACCCCTGGAAGGAAAGAAACGGCCCAGAGCCAAAAGCCTGGGAGTCCATGACGAATTGCACTTTACTGTTGAACAGCCCTGCCTCTGGATTTACAGTATTTCAAGAGTGGGATGCTATCCACAAAAGGAAATGACTGCAACATAACAAAGAAACAGTATGCTAATACCACTGCGAGATGTCTTTCATTTTACCGTGGGTGTAAAATTTTGTAGAAGTCATTTCAAAGAATCAAATGAGATTCTTCAGAATCAGATTTCTGGCTTATAAAGAGAGTGAATTGTGACATTCAGTATTTCCTGAAATACCGCACTGAGCTTCTCTGGAGCAACAGTTGAGGAGGCACAGAGAGGTTAACGGAGCAGTTCAATACTTTCGGAAAATACGCTGTCTTGCCTCGAGTTAGATGAGAAGGTTGATACGTACGTAAGTATGGAGCTGGAGCCAGGAGGTGATTAACTTAGATTAGCATAAAGACTGTAAGGAGGAAACAGCTAGCCTGGCTCTGTCCAAAGGCTACCAGAACCAATAATTAACATGTTATTTCTCATTTGGTTAATATATACACAAACAGAAATGTAGAAATGGCAAGTTGTGGTTTCACGAGCAGATACAAGCAGGAACTATTACTTTGAGAACAGAGGCCTGGAGTCTCTAATGGTTGCCTGGCAATCTCGCAGTGACAACAAAGGTTCGTCTGCATAGGAGGCTTTTTAGCCCATCATAGTTGCATTGGACAAAACAAATACGCTCTGTAATGGTTCGCTTTTCACTCACCCTGTATGCACATAGCCGCGACTCAAAGCACATTTTATGCTTTATGTCTATTTTCTTCAGTTTCATGTGTGTATCTACGGTGATTGTGATTGTGTATTAGATTCTGAGCGCTGTGACAGACAGTGACAGAGGCCTGAAGTTGCTGATGCGTTGCTGATGTGGCGCTTTCATTATACCGCCTGTTCAGACATGGTGCAAGAGTCCAGGAAGACATTGCGCCGGGGCTGTTGTTATCCAAAAAAGTAGTTACAGGACGCAACTCCCCATAAAACCACTGCTTGTTGTTTTATGTGTACTAGCCAGGCTAGCTGTTCCCCCCGCTTCAGATCTTTATGCTATGCTAATTGCTTCAAATTGATAGCTAGTAAAAGTGAGCCTAAAATAACTCAGCCTTACAGTTCTTTTTATTGTAATGCCCCCAGTTAAGCAGCTTGAGTGATACAGTATATTGTGTTAGGTGTGCACAGAAAGACTTTGATCAGCTGTGAGGCACGTATTTTGGTCTTGGGTTACATCAGTTTTGACAGGGCCATATCATCAATAGCGCAGGTCTGTTTTTGATGATTGAGTAGCAAGTAAGTAGGCTGGCTAATGCACACTGACTCTGAACTTTCAACACACCGAGTATGAAAAAAGTTGCAGAACAAAGTTCAGAGCCAGTTCGTATGTTTTCTTTGATCTTGTCAGCATATCACGCTGATAATGAAGGGGCTGTGTGCCCGCTGGTTAGATATTCCCATTGGATCTAATGAATCTCAGTCTATCACTTATCAGAAAAACAGCAGTGTCACGGGTACTTCATGTATGGTTTACAGTGTTGATACGACATGACATATAAGTGCATTTTTGGTAGAAAATTAATAGTTTGACATTGTGGGAAATATGCTTATTTGCTCTCTTGCTTAGAATTAGATGAGAAAATTCATACTACTCCCATGTCTGTACACTAAATATGAGTCAGCAGGTGATTATCTTAGCTTAGCATAAAGACTGGAAGTAGGGGGAAACAGCTAGCCTGCCTCTGTCCGAAGTAAAAAAAAACATGCTGGAATTTCTTGTCGACCAGCATCCGGGTGCAGTGACTTCTCAGCTGATTGCCTATAACCTCACAGTGAGATAGGACTGTGACTGCACCCAGCCAAGAAATAGGTCCAGCATGTAACTCCCTCTAAAGCCAAAACTTGTCATTTTTTCATTTTGGTATGTGAACAAATTAAACAAACAAGATATAACTTGCTATTAAGTAATGTTAAGATTTCTCTTGGCTCCATATTCATACTTTAAGTTACTGTATAATCTCAAAGATTTTCATTTCGTTCTCTTTTGTGGCACCTATGGCGATAATCTGTAATTGCAGGTGTGTTTTTGGACCTCACTTCCCAAGTTTCATCGTCTGAAGTCATCAACCTTTTCTTTGTTTGTTCGGTCATAGTTACCGTTTACTCGCAACGCTAGCAGAAACTGGAAAAAACAGTACACCGCTTCACACACAGGTGAGTTGAAGAGTGAGTCTGTTGTGTTAAAAGCCTTGTTAAAAGCCTAACTCTGTGCCGCTTGTGATTTTTCCGGGAAAGTCGCCACAGACACCCGGGTCGTAATACTGCAAATGCTGCAGGCTTTCATCAGTGGGCCATAGGCTCAATCTGTGTTGCATCATTCGGCGATAGATAGTGACTTAACAGACATTTATTTAAATGAAAATCTTCAAGATTATATCTTTAAAGGACAGAGATGAGAAAGGTGACCTCACTGGTGATCTTCTCATCTAACTCTCTCCATGAATAAAAAACGGATTTTCTTAAATGTCGAACTATTCTTTTTAACCATTAATAATTATGAAGTTAAGACCCATGGCAAAATACATCTAAACATCGAATAAATCTGTATTGTCATGTGTATATATATACAGTATATATCATGCCTTTTTACATATATATCATATCATATTTCTATATCTTACTATTTTACTAACAAAGCGTGATAAATATTTTGAACTGAAATGAAATGTGATTTTCTTTTCTCTTGTTTTGCCATTTTGAGAAGGAGCTCTGCACGGCTGCACAATTAAGAAACTTGGGTCGCAAACTCTGATGTTTCAACCTCACCATCCAATTTTGATTGCAATCAACATAAAATATCTGTAGGAAATTTGTTTTTCCAATGTTTTCATATACATGTAAATGTGGGGCCACTGTCAGGAGAGAAGGAGCAGGCAAACACCAAAGTCAAGAGCGCTAATTGGCTGCAAAACGGACAATTGCAACTCATCTTTCAAGTCCTGTTTGGCCTGTTATGGTGAAAACTCATGCCATCATGTGTGATGTCAAAATATGGAGGTGTTACACATCGTTTGCACAGGTTGGCAGGTGTGTACTGGTACGCATACTACATTTATGTGTGTGTGTGTGTGTGTGTGTGTGTGTGAGACTGTGTATCAGCACATGTGTGTCTGGAGGCCTCCGTCCTCTCTTGCCCATCTCCCCAGGCAGAAGACCCCTGTCTCGCCTGCCATTTCTCAGTCTGACAGCTGAGAGCTAGACAGCGGAACGAGAGAGGAAAGAGGGAGGGCGGGAGGGAGGGAGAAAGAGAGGAAGAGGAGAGGCAGGGCTTGAATTT
>NTHP01000012.1:2361024-2380181 GCA_003416845.1 Oplegnathus fasciatus | reverse complement strand
AAAAAAAAAAAAGCAGGTTATGGTGCTCATCGTTTACCTGAGAGACAGCCCACAGTCGGCATGCAGTATCATGGAGGATGGTGGTTAACATGGTGGTGACTTGACTGGAAATGACTTCTCTACTGAATGTGTATATCTAATCCATTCTCTACTCTTAGAGCTAATAGAATATTCATGTAATGTGGAGCTTGGAAACCAATTGAAAGCGGCAAGAAGTGTCCTGCCATCCTTTTCTAAAGAATCCCATTCTGCTTCTTTAGAAATGCAAGCTAGAGACTCAATTTTAATCCAAAATATCAATATGTTGCCAAATTAAACCTTTCCCATGCTGTAATAGTTTCCCTCCTTTCTTGTACAAAAACTTGTGTGCGTGACTTTTCCAACTGAAGAATTTTGACCTCGGGGTTGACAGCCCACCTCACCCACCCTTCTTTATGTCAGGTATTGATCCACAAGCAAGCGAGTATAGATACTTGAGACACCCTTTTTAGAACAAAATGGACTTCAATCCTTGTGAAAAAGAAGGAGCGTGGGTTGTGTGTTTCACCTTTCGAGCTATTCAGCAGGGAAGTCATCATGCTCGAGCAAAACTCTGTTGTTGAGCAAATGGAAAAAGATGTCCTTTACAACATGAGATGACCTGTCTTATATTTCCTTTCTATGTGCTCAAATTGTGTTTTAAACTATAAACAGCATTTAATGGCACGTGTGTGAAGATGGCAAGAATTGAAGCGTGAAGTGTGCTTGTGTTGGTGACCTTTACTTATATGAGCATCAGATAAAAAGGCTAATTGGGAAGGATTTGGGGGGGAAATTTAGAGAAAAGGAAAAAGAAAGAAAAAGGGGCCACAGCAGTTTACCATGAGTCCAATTCAAATTTTGTTTATTTTATAATAAGTCACATGATTACAGACAGTATTTAGGGTTAGGATGGGGTTAGATTGAATTTTGTGGGTTTTGGAAAAGGGGAGTTAGCAATGATAGATTACATTTTACATTCGACCAAAGAAATTATAATTTACAAAACAAAACAAAACAATACAACAAAACGTAAAGCCGTATTTTTTTAACTCCTTAAAAATAGAAGAAATAAAAGTTGATGAACAACATAAAAAGTCCAGATCAGAATCAAGAGGCAGATTCATCGTCCCCTCCGTTAGTATCTGTACTGGACCAGACCAAAGTCATAGGGTCCCAGGGAACTTTCATACTGATACTCACAGAGAAAGGTGGGTTTGTACGGTAGGGTCCCCCTATCATACTCTTTCCTCTCTAGCGTGCTGGAGCTGTACTGCTGCTGTTGCTGATGGAGGTGATGGTGAAGGCTGTGGTGTGACTGTGACCTTTGACCGTCCTTGCCAAAGGTGGAGAATGACCTATCGTTGGACGAGGCGGTGGACGAGGTCATGGTGAGTTGGTCGGAGAGGTTGACGGAGGAGGGTACCTCAGTGTCGGGCAGCGTGGCGTCCATGCCGGGGACGTGCAGGTTGCTGCGGTAGTCCGGCCCCTGGCGCCCGTCGGATGGCACGAAGGACGGCATCCAGCAGCGGTCGGAGTGGCCCAGGGCCTTGCACTCCTCTGTACAGTTGGAGAACAGGTCAGCGCCTGCAGAGAGTATACACATCAAGGGATGGAAAGTGGAAATGACGTGAGGTAGGGAGAGATGGATAGGTGTAAAAATGGATGGAAGATTACAGAGATATAAAACACGATAAGTAAAAGGAAAAAAATTAAGAGGGAGCATGAGAGGAGAAGTGGTGCGGGTATTTGGAGTGGAAAGGCGAGATGGAGGGGGAGATGGGAGAAAGAGACCAGAAGAGAGAACATAAGTTAGCAATCATTTGCCAATGTCGCAAGCAGAAAAAGTGCAGCAAAAGCTATTCATCAAAGAGACAAGGCCAACATTGATGAAGCGAATTGTTTGTTTTCCTCCTCACCTCATTCATTCCGAATGAAATGTGCAATCAAAGTGATGTGGTGTTGCGAAAACATTTCACCCCCTCTCCACATCAACATCCTCAGACTCACAATTGATTCCCAAACACCAAGAGACAAACTGTGAATCCATATTCCATCATCCTTACACAAAAACGACAATTATGTTAAGAAATGTGCCACAAAAACCAACAAAATATTCACTTGCTGCTTAATCACACTCTAATGTCAATCATCCCTATACAAACCGACAAAGTGTGTAATTGACACAGAGCTACTGCCAAAACATCAACATAAAAAAAGATTAAATTAACATCTGAAATGATATAATAGAATAACACACACACTCACACACACACACGACCAGCATGAAAGAGGTACCAGTTATGTTAATTACACTCTCTTAGAGAGAATAAAGAGAGGAGGACGGGGGAAAGAAGAGTGCGAGCGAGATTATAAAAGGGAAGAGAAAGGAACAAGAGACATGAACAGAGTCATCATAATAATGAGACTCTGCAGCCATTCTCTACCCGTGTGCAGATTGGATTTTTACTTTTCCCGGTCTTCCAGTGAAGCCAGGACAATGTGGGGAAGCCTTAGAATGGCGGGATCAAAGCAGGAAACGAGCGGTTTAGGGTGAGGGGGGGAAAGGAGGATGCATCGGGGGAAGAGAGGCGGAAAAAGAGAGATAGAGAAACAAAGAAAGCGGACAATCTGTAATCTGTAATTCCCTGAGGCTGAGAAAGCTTCAGATCAAAGGGTCCACTTACACAAATCTATTCTACTGATCCATCCGATTGATAATGCCACTGTTCCACTATTACTAAAAGCAGGCATGCACACACACAAACAGGGTAGCATATACATATCATATATATCAATATCAATAGATATTAAACTACAGAGAAAGATAAGCCCATGCAGAGTATATATACTGGGGGGGTGTACGGTATCGTTTTTAATAATCAGAATACATCAATATAACCACCACAATGAAGTACTATGATAACTGCTTATCTGCCATAATATAAGACGGTAAAGAGCTGTGTTTTTTCTATTGCAGCTTCACCTTCACCTGCACCCCCCCCTATAATATTAAGACTAAATCTCGAAATATCAGCCTGTCACAGATTATGGATTATCTTTGCCTACAGTAAAAGAGGCAGGTACAGAGAGAGTGTCACTGGTCATAAAAACGGCGGCACACATTGTCAAATTCTTCACTTTTGTTTTGTTTGTTCTGTCAGATTGGATGCTGCTGCTCTGCTGGTCTGTGCATTTCAGACATGTTCCTACAATATGATGCCAATTTAACAAGTCTAAGACTAAAACATTGTAAAAAACAAAATAAATAAAAACCTGTGTATGGGAAACACTACATCATGATAAGATTATATCAACTGGCATTCTACTAGACAAGGGTGTAATTTACACTCACTTTTATTGTTACAGGTTGATTTTGTTAATAAAATCTCTCTACAGTGTCCTCTGACTGCCACCAAAGACCAGATGAGACACAGAGGCGTTGATTAAAATGTTGATAAACTCATACAATATGAGACACCTTCAGTTATTACCGTGCGCTCAAATCAATAAGCTCAACAAGCAGCAATGAGTGGTGCATTGAGTGCTTTTCCCGACATATGTGCCCTGGGTTTTGCCTCTCAGACTACATAAATGCCTGCAGACAGTATTCAAGGAAAAGTTTCCTCCCCTGCTCTACATGTTTCAGGTTTTTAAAAAAAAATCATTTCATCTGTATTTTTAGTTAGAGACAATATTCTCCTAAAAACACATCAATCAAAAATAAGGCAGTAAAGCACAGTGCTCCTTGTTATCTATCATCTCTATCGAGGAAACTAAACATAATTTTGAGTAGGATTAGTGCATCCACAGTACAGAGATTTACAAAGCATTTTTATTCTTTCTACTTTCATTTTACTTTTTGTTATGCTGCCATTATTACTGAAAGTGCAACAACCCATTTCATTATAATTTCTTAAATGTAACGTAGATATAACTGCAGCTAAAGATACAGATTAAATTACTCTTTTTACCCCAAAAAACGCAGAGAAAGTAGATCGATTTAAGTGTAGAAATATATTTGTGTTGGTTTTTGTTTTTGTTTGTTTTTGGCTTCATCGTGTCCCCCCAACTTCTCAAACCAAAAATGCACCCTTGAAACTAGGCATTGAAGACCGAAGAGGAAAGATACATAAACAAAAACATAAAAGCAAAACACATTTCTAGCTTTGACTTAATTAACTATAATATTACATGTTATTCTAACCACAAATGTCATCCAGTGCACATGTAAATACCATATATTATTAACAACAGCACTGTCGACACATTGTCTGCCACTGTGGCTGATTCTAGTTTTTGTGTTTGTGTGCATTGTGTGGATCTAATCGTGTTGCTAATTCAGGCCTCACAGGGAGCGAGACAGGCAACAAAGACTGCGCAGTGGCCAGAGAGCCAGAGGAGACACGAGGCTCGCAGACAAGGGACAGCCAGGGCCAAACAGACGGGGGAGTCACAGATTTCACAGACAGAGACAGCAGGCAGGAGAAGCAGCAAGACTGCAGGAACCATAAGGAAGGAGAGGGGAGACCTGGGCGATCGCAGATGGAAAGAGCAATGGCCAGAAAAGACAGGGGGAGACCCGGGCCTCGCAGATGGAGACAGGAGAGGGGTTACGCAGAGGTGGGCAGAGAGAGAGAGAGAGAGGAATTTGATTTAAGTACCAGAAATGAAAAATCTCCAATTAAACATAAGCTTTCATGCACTTTAATCCTATCTTATGGAAATGTTTTCAACATTTCAGTGTTTTTTTTTTCTCGATCCAATCACCCATTTTCTATACCCTCTTATCTAACTATAAGGGTCATGTCGGGCTGGAGCCTGTCCCAGTTTAACAATTAATGAAAATGAATAAAAGAAAAGAAAAATGTAGATGTAAAATTAAGCTTGAACTTTGATAGAGTTAATCATATCAACCAAGAATTAACAGCACAATCATGTTTTCCTGTGGGATACATGGAGCCCACAACCTGCTTTTAAACTGTTTGAGTAAAACTGCAGAAAAACAGGGATTGAGGGCAAATAGCAGCATATAATGGCTGGCAGCTACATTCTTAGTATTTCATTTGACACAATGTGTTTGATTCAGCAAGTTTTCTGTTTGGTCTGTTTACCTCTGTCTCATCTGCCTGGCCCTCAGAATCAGCGCCAGTCAGTGCTTTTGCAGCCAAAGGGTTCGTTTGTTTTTATCACCACCTAGCACGTGTGGGTTGTGGGTCAATGGCAGCTCTGTGCTCAAGAAAAGAAACCATGATCCGGTGGAAACAAAACGAGCAATCTCAAAATGTCCAAGCGAAGCACAGGAAAACTACTCTGGAGGATCTGTGTATATGCTCATTCAGATTTTGAGTGGCGTTTACTTGCATTTACCTTCCAAGTCACCTCTGGAATGAATGTATATTTATGTCTGTCTTTAAAGGTTGGGGGCATATGAATCATGGTATTTCTTTTAATTCCCACCTTATAGTTAGTGTTCAGCCTTTTAATGGACTTTTCACAAATTAATTTCCTCCTCGGACACACCAGGGTGTTGACCTCAGGCCCTCCAATCATCTCTGTGCTGTTGTGCAGATAAAGTGGTCGGTGCCCACAGTGCGTACGCTTCTAAATGTACCAACAGATCAGCAGAAAGACCGAGGCACAGGTGCAAAACCAAACACGCATGCAACTATGCAGAAAGCATGCAGACAGATAAAGATACAGAGTTAATGTTGAAGGGTTAAGAGAAAGCTCAGTTTGTTCCATATTTCTCATATTGCGGTATATTATTAAGCTGGCACAAGGACGTATTGTACTCCGGAGATGATGTGTAAATATAGTCTGCAGCAATCACTGTTTACCATATACCGGGCTCGGAGAAACTCTTGTCACTAGCTTCCAAACTACTCAGTGATTTTTGCCTGCCGGCTCACTCTTAAAAAACAGCGACATCAACACATATGTTTGCAAACACACACGCGCTTAAAAATACCTTCTTAACGCGGAGATATGTAAATGTACACAAGTAAACAGACAGACAGGCCATGACACCACATGACACCCAGTGGCTGTTGATCCCCGTGAAGCACCTTTTCTTCCTCGGGCAGGAAGCAAAACAACAACCAAAACAGTGACTGGCAATGACAGGCCCTGCCAGCAGCCCTATCTCTCATCGTGACCTCATCAGGCAGGAAGAACACGCGCACGCATACATGCACGCTCGCACACACGCGCGCGCGCACACACACACAGGGAGATGTAAACGACAATGCAAACACAATCTACTTGCTAATAAGCAATCAGCACTTCTGTTCTTTTTCTTTTTTTTTCGAGTGTTTCCGAAATCCCACGTCGCTGTGATTTGACTAATTGCGCTGCCTGACATACATCCAGCAACTGGGAGCGGGTAAATGAAGGAAAACAAATCCTGGGAAAACATGAGCCCCATGTCTGAATTCACTTTGTGGGTATATATCTGCTGCACTCAGGTTTGCAGTCATTCCCTCCCTGCCTCCCTCTCTCCATCTATTAGTCCCTCTGTGTCTTTCTGTATCTCTGTCTCTTGTTATTTTCTCTAACATTTAATCCTCTCTGCCCGCTTCTTCCCTCTTTATCTTTTTTTCTCTCGAAAAAAAAAACCCACTCCTCGTCCCCCAGGTAGAGGGTGTCTTCTATCCATACCTCTGTTTTTCATCTTGTCCTCCCCTGTTCCTGAGAGAATGCAGACACAAAACGTCAATATTTGGACAGCAGCTCAGGACGGCAGGGGAGTAGCATAGCTTCCTTACACGAGTTGGCCAGTGAGACTGTGATGAGTAAACCAGAGACCTCCCAGGGCCAGAACAGAGCAAGATGGTTCCCGCCATATCCAGTAGTGACAGACAGAGAAATTGTTCTGAGTCTCTGAGAGGCAGCTACCATTTTCGATGTTTGTTACTCTGCAACTGGGCTGAGAAGGAGAGCCAAGATGGCCGCTTGCCCTAACAGTGTCTGTTTGATTAATATCATCCTTTATATATTGTTAGAGCAAAGGTTCTGGATGACCACTGATTATTGATCTCTGGTTTGTACGCTTTTCATCACTTGGTCTACTCTTGGAATGCAGTGAGCTATAATATACAGCCTTGACCAGACCATATCTTGTATACAGAGACGGCCTGACTGCACCATTTAAGGGTAATTCTAGTTTATTACTACTCGGGTATTATTTTCTCAGTTTTGGTCATCATTTCTATCAGTTATTATAATATTGGACTCAGCAGAGTAATTGTGAACACAGTGACATTGCTAAAATGAAGTCCAACGTGGCAAGAAATGGACAATCAAACAGGTTGCACAAAGCTAACGGGTTAGCTGGATTATATAAGCCATATAAGCAACTTTCTTACAGATGGGCCAATGGGGTATTTATTTTGACCAAAATAAAAGCTAATTTTTGGATATTAGTGCACATAGATTAGGTTTTTTAAGTCCCGACCTCCTCCAAATAAACTGTCCTGGGAACTAGTGATCTAAAGTACTTTATTTGGCAGTAAAACTGAAAGTGAGCACCCTAAATGTTGCCAATATTCCTCATTTTACAAGAAAACTGTCTAAAAGACAAAATGTAATTTTCTCTTCCAAATACGTTTGGCTAACATGGAGTTAAAACCTGTAATATGGTTCGACTAGTTGTGTGTCTTGCCCTGACATTCTTCTTTCTAGCCACATGACTGCATCCTCACATCTCAGCAATTAACTTGGTAAGTACAATGTTGTTATAGTGACAGCAAAAATGGCCAAAACTACAAAATAAGACCCAGGTTGTAATAAAGTGGAATTCTCCTTTCAACCTGTTGCCAGAGTGCATGCTCATGTACTTGTGTGATGCAGATGTGCACAGAAGTGATGTAGTTTATGTTCTGTATCACATTGGAGAACAGCGTAATTGAAGCTACTGGTCACAGGTCAGATTACCCAACACCTGAGCTTCTTTTGAGCATTACCAACACACATCTTGACATCATATTTTGTGGGGTTTTTTTTAAGGAAACCTAGCATCGCAGCCTGGCTGGAGCAGATGTTCTTTGACGTTAAATCTCTGGGCAGACAGGATGATATATATGTTACTTATGGCCAAAGCATGTTTATGACTCCAGGACTTTGCTGAGATTTCCATTAGTCTTACTGCCTCGTGTTCAGTTTCAGTAATAAATGCCCAAGGCCCCTGCTTAAAGCAATGAGAATACATCTTTTTCACTTTTTGATCTTGTGTTTTCAGCAGATTAGAGGCATATTCATATGCACTGGTATTCAAAGTGAAGAAGGCTTGTGTCCTCTTTTTCATCAATTTCAGGGTTGGGGACACTTAATTTGCTGTTCAGTTCAGTCAGAAAGCACAGCCTATTCATACCAAAAACACATTCATCAAGACACTCGACAAGATGTTCCAGTGTATCGGTAATCATTACATGTTCTTATTGTGGTTTTCATTCATTTCCACACACAACCCAATAAGTTGGAATGAATACATTCCTCCGTCTACTGTAAAAACAGAGATTTTTTATACATGCTTAGTTTGAGATAAGAAAGACGTGTTGCAGGAAAAGAAGTAGTCCAGTTAATTAGTTAATCAAATTGATTGATCTTTCCCTTTCTCTGCTGTGACTTGTATTGATTTTCAACACAGTCAGAAGAAGTGGTGACATCTCCACCTGTTACAGGCAAAATGCAAATGGATTTTTTTTAATGAGGCAATGTTTTTATCCCATTTGCTGTAATAGATTTTTACTTTTTCGTGTCACATTGAGACACTTTCCTCTTGTTTATGTTAGTCAGTGTGAACATTTCCCTTCTGTGCATTTTAACAATGTCACCTTCTTCAGAGGTGTTGTCAACTGGTCTCATTGCTCCTGATAGAATGATTGTGGCATTCTACAAGAGTAATTTACCAAGCGTAAATGACAAACATTTGCTGGTTACAGCTTCTCACATGCAAAGACATGTTGCTCTTCTTTGTCTTACACAATAGCAAACTGAATATATTTGGATTTTGGACTGGTGGTCAGACAAAACAAGCAATTTTGAGATGACACTTTCGACTTTTTAACTATTTTCTGACACATAATGGACAAAACAAATAATCCGCAGACAAATCGTTGATGAACATAATTGGCAGTTGCAGCCTTAGTCTCTTTTGACTACAGAACTGAAGATGTTTCCTTGACTGAAAGATTTCTAATAAGTGACCTTTTTTCTCCTTTTATGTTTTTTTGTTATTATACCATTATTTAAGCAAAGTTATTGTCTTTTGTTAGCATTCTGCTATTTTTCAACTTCTTTTCCTGCTCATTCAGCAAGGTCTCTTTAAGGTCTATTTTTTTCATTATAAAACAAACCCGGAGACATTCTTTTTGGTCTCATGGATCAGAAACTCCAGGGATCACATCCCCCAGTTTTGTCAGTATCTAGGACCTGAGAGGAGGGTGTTTCAAAACCCTGTATGCTAAATTCCTCTGACAGCTCACTGACATGGGAAACTGCAACACGGTGCCCGCCACTAATTCATAATCAGCCATCTAATACACCGTTGCCACAGTGATTTAATTGTCCCATTTGTCACGGCTGTTGTTCTCACCAAAACAAACGTCATGATAATGATCATTTCCAGTCTCCCACCCGTCACGCAGCCTTCCACAGCTGATCGAAGGTTTCTGAGACGCCACATTTTTTCACTGATGAATATTTTATCCTCTCTTATCTGTCACCTTTTTTGTTTTGCTTGCTCACTCTTGCCGCCATCTCCTATTAGGATGATGAAGGAAATAATGAGGAAAACAGTGTCTAATTTGAATCACACAACCTAAAAAAAAAGGGTGTGGGTAGGTAAAAGGTGTGGTAGTCAATCAATAGTTCTTTGGCTCGTGACGCAGCAGTGCCTCACTCCAGACACGCTGCTTTCAGAAAAGCCATTTGCCCACTTTTTAAAGGTATCTGCTGATATCCCAGCCTCACAGGCAGTGTCCCTTTGATTTAAAACCACGTCAGGAGACTTATTTTCTAAAGTGTCAGACGAGCGGCCGAGCGGGAAGCTACGGCAGGTGTAGTTGATGATATGCCAACTGGAAATGGTTTTCCCTTGATTTGAAATATTCCGAGGTGCACCAAAAGGGAGAGTGTGCTGCGCGGTCCCGTGAGGAAACCTTGCCTCTAACCCTCCTTTGATAATTGCTATGCAAAGGTTCTAGAAATGAATTACTGATCAGCCGAGTGTTGCGGAGAGCCAACGTGTGGGGGAGACAGAATGAAGGATGAGACCCTGCCACAAACCCTGGAAGAAAATATGTGTGTGTCAAGTACACACGCACAGATACAGAATGCAAATATATATACTGTCGGTGCATGCTAAACATATAAACATGCGTATGCATGTGCGCATACAGATTTGCTTATGCACACAAACGCTACAGAAATACATGAAAATACCCGTTGTCTATACATAGTCTTGGCTCAGGCTTCACTTTGGCTCTCCACCACCTTAATGCAAAACTGAAGAACATGCACTCCATATAAAACTCATATAGGCGAGTGCACCCAATAACATACACAAACATAGCATTCAGCCCACAAGACAAGCGACAATATTCTCATCCCTGTATATTTTCACTGTAAAAAAAGTCACACATATATATATAGAGAGACAAAGGTGCGATGTGTATGCCTATATAGAGGCAATATACACCTGGCAGAGTGCCAAGCACTAGCTACCACTTTCTCTTTTCAAACTGAATCACATTTAAGCTTCCCAGAGCACTGTCTCAAAGGAAAACTCCTTTTCAATACAGACATCATCATCTAGCCTCGTTTTCTCCTACACAAACACACACACACAAGTGGATTACATACAGGTATCACATATACGCCTACACATTAAATCAGACAATGGTATACCTTTCCACCCACACACACACATGCAGTCTGGTTTTGTTGTTTACAGAAGTCTGTGAAACTCAAGTGTCCCTCTCCGAAATACCAGTCGTGTGATATTACCTCCCATGGAGTGGTAAGCTGTTCCCTTCTAAATCCAACATGAGGAACAAATGTTGCTTTCCTCGTATGAAATACAGAGTACAGCACCAACTGGGTACTCTCCCAGGCCAGTGCCAAACGAACATGCTCAGCCAAAAAAAGCTGAGGAAACATGGTTCATAAATGTGGTCCTGTAACCAGCAAGAAGGAATTCAAGGCAGTGCTCCACATAAAGTAAGGTTTAAAATACAGTTGCAGGCCAGAACATCATGTCAGGGCTGATTCCTTACTGGGCTTACCTGTCTGGATGAATAGGTTAAGATGCATGTCACATATCCCTCTGTCTCTGCTCCGTTGACTAGAATTGCAAAACTCTGCACAACTGTGCTTTTCCAGATATTTACAGATCACATTCTGATAGAAGATGTCCAGCTCAGAATGTATGTTTAAACATCCATTTTGATATTTATTTCACAAAACAATTTATTCTTGATAAATAGAGAAATGAGCCGTTGGATTTCTTCCAATTCTGCATTTCAGTCTCGCACAGTTTGACCTTCCCAGCCTGTTTCATCAGCGAGGGCAGGGAGTGACACTACCACTGCTGCATATTGGCTCTCTATTTTGGCTTGGTTCATTAATAATGTCAAACACCGTGGGGCCTGATGAGGACCATTCACTATCCTACAACACCTATCTAATCTGCTCTATTTGTATTCCCAGCACTGATATGATATTTGGCAGGCTCCGGTCTAGACAGGGGTCTTACGCGAGCCGTGTGGAACAATCCCTCAGAAGGAAAGGGCAATTCAATATGAAATGAGATTTTGTATTGCTCCACTTTTTGTCTGACTCCACTTTGATCAATAAACAGGTACTAACCTAATAGAATTTTAGAGAGAACAAGTGGAGGCTTATGATAAGACCTAAAGCCTTGTCTAAAAAAATCAGCTGCACTGTAAAGTGTAAAAGAGAAATGAGAGTCAGTAAATGAACCTGAAGTGAGAGTGTGGATGGGGAAATGTTTCCTAATTCCAACATTTTACCTTTGCCTTAACTTCTGCCAAAGCTACAAAGATTTGGCTAACATAAACACAGAATGCAAAAGCTGCTGATGTGCTTGATCAGCTGAATCTGTACCCGCCAAAGGCAGAACAATACACCGACTGTGAGGCTGATTGAAATGCATCTCATTATATCAATTTAGCTTCCATGCCTTTTCCTTTCACTTGAGTGAACCTATTGATTTGTGCCAGTAAGGCACTATGGGCCTCACACTGCCTCGCTGCGAGTCGCTGTCCCTTCAGCACCACTCTGTGAAACGGCAGCGGGGTTAGAGAGAGAGAAGGGGAACAGCGAAATTCAGAGAAAGAAGAGATTTCCCCAAATTTTCTTCCCTTTCACCCGGGTGTGAAATACAATCAACACCTCTGGGGCCTGTTCATTCCAGCCAGCAAGCAACACCGGAGCCCGGGCTTTCGCACACTCTCAAATTAAGGAAATTAAAAGTCACCGGTCCGCACCAACAATTCAGCATTATCCCATTCACAATCGCAAACACACACTATGGAAAGACAGGAGGGGAGCGGGGTGTGTGAGCACTGAAATGACAATGTAATTTTGTGACGTGCGGCGGTGGAACTCACCGGCCGAATGACCCCGGTTGGTGGCATCGTGGTCACTGTCGCCCTGTTCGCTGTCGCCATGACCGCTGTCTTTGGAGCTGACGATGTCTGCCTCTTGGAATGCCGAACTGGGAGAAGCAGGGAAGTGAGAGGGAGAGCGCAGACAGTCGTGTCAGAGAAAAGGGAGAAAGAGGTATGAAAATAATGAAGGGGGGCAGAGAGAGAGAGGTCGAGGTACAATATTGGGAAGGGGGAGATGAAGGGAGAGGAGGAGGATTAAATGAGGGGCAAAGAGAAAGAGGGGGAGAATCAGAAATCAACACTACATTAATACAGTCACGGTGGCCGTCAAGAGTCTAAATTGGATGTTACACATGGCATGTAATGAAATCCAGCATTAGAGCTTTAATAGGCGCTGCTCTGTCAGTTATGGGACTGATGCCAAATTGAAGATGAACAGTTATGGATACATTGGGAACCATGTAGCCTCTCAAAGCCACAATTAACAATGTGGAATATACAAGATTCACACTGATGGGTGTAATATTCAGTTTTATTGATATGTGAATAGGCTGTGGTTCCATGAGGCCTATTGGATGTTACAGGTCCTCTGATGGTGGATGGTAGCTCACTAGGTTTTGCACATTGGTAATAATACGGTGTGTGTGTGTGAGAGAGAGTGCTGAGGTTTGTGTGTGTGCTTTTCACTACCTGTTGACACGTCTGGGTCTGTCCACCAGGTAGCTGAGTTCTGCTCGTTGGTGTTTTGTCTAGAAAACCCACAGGAACACACATTTGATCACATTTGATGCCACATAGACACATTAATAAATACGTAAGGAGGAGGTGTATACTAGATAGGAGGATCATAACTGACCACATATGCATATATTGGTTGTCAACATGTAACTGTGTTAGAAGAAGCTGTGGCAGCACTGACGGTGCGCGCATCCACTTGGTGAGTGAGTGGGCGAGAGGAGACGAGCGCAGGGGAGAGTGGGTTAGGGAGGCGATTGAATGCGTAAATGATTGAGCCGCCCGATGCTGAAACTGAACAACCTTTGTTCACGGTGCTGCCGTGCTGGGTCGTGCACGGAATACTTAACGCACAGCAAAGGCAAGGCTGTGACTGGCTGTCTGGCTCCACTCCAGCCACACCGCAATCAACAAAAAGCCCCAACTCCACAGCTCCCCGAGCAGAGCGCACAGGCTGAACACAAAACAAGGCCGTCAAATCATTCGTCACCTCCCTTCTTCTGGTGATATTTGCCACCAAAACTTTCCGACCTAATTTGAATAAATCAACTAAATTTTTCTGGGCTCACAGAGAGCCTGTTAATGAAGGCTGCTGATGTAACCAAACTATCTTGCACGCACAGAAATGCTCTCTTGGCAGGGTTTTCTACTAAGTTTCTGATGTATTATTTATTATGTTTCCCTTTCACTATAATTACAACAATATATTGTTTGGACTCACTATGATAATTATACCTTACCATACAGGTAACCCAAATATCCAAAACCTGATCATTTTGAATTCACTTCTTAACAAAAATTTGCCTATCCATGCGTGCGCGCTTGTGTGAATAAATATGGGTCAGATTAAACCAATATCAACATAGAATAAAAACATGAAATAAAAAGAAATGTCTCTTCCAACTTCGTGGTCTGAGTGGAAAATTCTGGGCACATTATGCCCAAAGTCCAAATCTCTGTCACAGCCTATTGCGCGCGATATAAAGGTCTGACAGCAGCCTATTGCGAATAAAACAAGAAGGCCACATGAGATTTAAGAACTGACATGTTCAATCACCATTAGGCACGACGATGATTAAAGGCCACAGAGCAGAACAGTCAAGTCAATAGGAGATACCGCTTCCATCCTCTCGGAGACTTTTGCGGCGCGTGACCCGAATAGATAACATACTTTGACATAAAGCAGACACAGCTGTTGATTTCTGGAGGATCTTTAAAATTAGGTTAACCCTTTAAATCACGGTTTTGTCCACTTTTAAGACATCTGATAGGGAGTTAAGTGGAGCCCTGGGCCACAAAAGCTGATTCAGGCTTCTCTTACCTCATTAGAGAGAATGCTGCCATTGGATATGATGTCCGGTTGTTGGTCACTGTAACCTGTGACTATGGCGCCGCAGGGGTTGGTGTGATCCGTGTCAGTGCTGCGGGAGGGGCTGCACGGTTTGAGGAACATCAGATCCGTTTTGGCGGACTCCGGTGTCAGACACACCTGGTAGCAGTAGGAGTTCTGGTTCTGGTGGTGGTGGGAGCCGAAGCCCCCTCCCACGCCGCCCACACCAGACTCCTCCACGGGCACCTGCCCCACGGGCCCGACCCCTGACGTCACGTTGGTGCTCTGAACTAACATGATGTCGGATTTGCTCAGCTTCTTCTGTTTCCGGCCGCGAGCCTGCCTGCTACAGCACGAGCCGCAGCACAGGCAGCAGTCACCGGCCAGCAGGCACGTGTACAGGTTGAGCTTCTTGTCCTTTTGGCAGCGCACGGCCAGCACGATCATGGCCAGAAGGAAGATGAAGGACACGGAGCCCAAGGCGATGATGAGAATGAGGGTGAGGTCAAGGGAGGTCTCCTTTGCCTTGGAGGCCGAGCCGCGATCCCCGCTGCGGCCTTCGACCACGCTGTCCACTAATATTACACTCACGCTCGCCGAGGAGGAGAGAGGGGGCTGCCCGTGGTCCCTCACTTCGATCAGCAGGTCGTAGTAGCCCTGTGGGTCCCGCTTGGGAGAGATCCTACGGGCTGTCCTCAGCTCCCCCGTCCTCCAGTCCATGCGGAACATCCCCATCTCGTTGCCCCGAAGGATGCTGTAGGACAGCCGTGCGTTCTCGCCATCATCCGCATCCATGGCCACAATGCGCGTCACCAGGTAGCCGGGCTCCGCAGAGCGCGGCAGGTGCTCTTTGGCTGTGCCGTTTTTACCGATGGGGGCTATTACAGTTGGAGCGTTGTCATTTTGGTCAACTATGATCACATTTACAGTGGCATTAGAGAAGAGCTCAGCAGCACCAGAGTCTTTAGCCTGGACCATGAAGCTAAACTCCTTCAGCTGCTCGTAATCAAAAGACCGCAGCGCGTAAAGGTAGCCAGTGTCCTGGTTTATGGACACATACGTGTCCACAGACATGCCCTGTATGTCACACTCCAATATGGAGTAAGTAATAAGAGCGTTCTGTCCTATATCGGGGTCCAAAGCGCTCACGGCGTGTATGAAAGCACCGGGCACATTATTCTCTGTCACATACACATCATAAACAGCCTGCGTAAAACGGGGCGCATTGTCATTCTCATCGGAGACGTGCACTTTAATGGACTTGCTGGTGGCGAGCGAAGGCTGACCCTTATCTTTGGCCACCACAGTGATGGTGTAGGAGTCTGTGTTCTCTCTGTCCAGCGGTCCGTCTGTCACGATGGTGTAGTAATTTTTAAAAGACGATTTCAGCTTGAAGGGAACGTCTCCGAGTATTTCGCAGCTCATATGTCCATTCTCACCGGAGTCCCGGTCCGAGACGCTAAAAAGTGCGATCACGGTGCCCGGGGCGTCCTGCTCGCTCACGGATTCGGTCACAGTGCTGAAACCGATCTCTGGTGTGTTGTCGTTCACGTCCACGAGTTTAACCAGCACTTTGCAGTGCGCGGGGACCGCATTCGCCCCCATGTCTTTAGCCTGGACATAAATCTGGTGCGTGCTGCTCTCTTCATAGTCCACCTCACCCGCCACCTCTATCCTACCTGTTCTGGCATCAATGTTGAATAAGTCCTTTATCCGCGGGGCGTTATGACTGCTGAAAGAATAAACTATTTCCCCGTTTTGTCCCTCGTCAACATCCGTGGCGTTGAGCTGAATGACCAGAGTGCCCACAGGAGAGTTTTCCCGGAGGTTAACAGAGTACACAGACTGGTCAAAGGTGGGCGCGTTATCATTAGAGTCCAGAACTTTAACGACCAGGAGAGCCGTCCCGGTCCGCTGCGGGATACCCCCATCCACAGCCGTCAGCACATAGCGGTGCACCGCCTGCTGCTCCCTGTCCAGCGGCTTCTCCAGCACCAGCTCCGCGAACTTGTTCCCGTCGCTCTGTGTCTGCACGTCAAGGTAAAAATAGTTATTATTCGTTATGGCATATGTGCTGAGTGCGTTTGTGCCCACGTCAGGGTCGAAGGCATTCTCCACCGGGAAACGGGTCCCGGGGATGGCGCTCTCCGATATCTCCACGGAAATGTCTGTCTCGGGGAAGCTGGGTGGATTGTCGTTGATATCCATCACCTCGATCTCCACGCGGAAGAGCTCGAGCGGGTTCTCCAGAAACACCTCCAGGTGCAATAGGCACGGGATGGTCTGCTTACAGATTTCTTCCCGGTCAATTTTCTCCTTCACCACGAGCGCACCATTCTCCAAGTTCACCTCCAGATAAGGTGTTCGTGAACTAGGCACCGTCTGAAAGCGGCGAGCGGAAAGTTTGGTAATGTCCAGCCCCAAATCCTCTGCAATATTCCCAACCACAGAGCCAGGTTCCTGCTCCTCTGGCACGGAGTAGTGCAGCTGAGAGACAGCTCCATCCAGGATGGAGAGCAGGAATATTAACCAAATCATCTCCTCTCCTTCTCACAAAGTGCACTTCGAGACGAAAAAAAAGTGTTATTCCTTTTTCTTACAAGAAATGAGCATTTCCCATTTCCTCTGTCCGTAAAAAGGCAGTGATATAAACAGCAACAAGGCTGTCCGATTCTGAAATTCCTCTCCTCTGCCTCGGGTCAGTGGAACATTGTGTCGTTTCAGCTGTGAGAAGCACAGCCATTTGATCCGAGCTCCTCTGTTTTAATCAATTCTGCACCGGTCTGTGAGTTTTGGCGTCAGCGCAAACATTGCAGGCTGGAGCCAGGACGCATAGCCAACACTCCCTGTGCACAGAACAGACAGCCCCTTCTTCACATAAAGTCACACAACAACACAGGGAATTCCACACGAGCAGGAAAAGAAAGCAAAAACTCCTATTTACGCACCGGCGAAACCTATAACAAATGCAACTTCTGCATTAAGACTGGCGAATAACAGGACTTTCTCTCTATCTCTCTCTGTGAGGATGTAATCACTGCGCCTAAGCGCTCAAAGCGGATGATGTTCTCAGCTCGGCTTCTGTAAGGCGAGTGTGAGCAGCGGGGTTGGTTTTGCGCACAGCTCCTTTCCCCACCAGCCAATGGTATTCTCAAACACCGGGTGTAATGGCACCTGATTGGGGCTCTGCAACGCCAGCCAGAGCACACATCGGGCCCTCATAACAAAACCAGTTAAGTGCCGCTGCGCTCCTCTCTTCTCCTCTTCTCCCCTCTCTCCTCCAGGCCCAGCCTCAGTTGTAGCAGGGAAATTAAATGTTTTACACATCCAGTGAATTAAGAAAGTCGAATAATAGTGGGTGACAGTTGGCATCGGCGGGGCTGTGTGCAGATGATATTGCAGCTGCCGTGGGGATGCTGGTATTTCTGAAGTCTTAAACTGGCAAAACTGCCTTTATTTCTTATGATCATGACTCTTTTTTTCACCAGTGAGACAAATAGCTCTCAAGTAGCCAAAGAAAAAAAGGACCATGACCCTCATAAGGTCGCCCTTGACGCAATTATTTCAACAGTTTTGTATTAAAAGCTCTGCTCTAATACCAAGCCATGAGTCAGAATGTACCAAGGATGCCCACAGCCAAAGACCACCATGTAAAGAGCCTGCGCAAGTAAAGATAGCTAGTGACGCAATACCCCACAGTGCCATGGCCATCCTCTCTCTCTCTCTCTCTCTCTCTCTCTCGCTCTCTCTCCCTCTGAGATGAGCGCACATCTAGGCACAACAGGGGAAAAAAAACAAAACACATTTTAAATAAAGTAATATCTCCAGTGTTGTTTGGTAGTGCGCATCAGTATGATACAAGGTTCCATCAGAGCAGGATCACACATGAGTTACTTTAATTCAGTGTAATGAAGCGTCACACTTTAGTCCTACCGTGTTGCTAATAGCTTGGAGCCTATTAGTTCCCCTATCTTCCCATTCTTATCATTAACCCCCTCGCATGCTGGCCTTAACTGTAATGCAGTTGCATCATGTGCTAATTTAATTCATAAAGCATAAATTAAATATGCAAATGAAATAGTTTTGAGGGAGACACAAATAGTGGGGGTCTAACTACTTGCACACCATTTGGAGGATGATGACAAAAAGATGAAAAAGAGCGTAATTGAAGCTAATTAGCATAAGTCTCTAATTCCAAATGTAATAGACGGAAGGCAACAATATCGGCCGTAATGCAAAGCGACGTGCCCATTGTGCAGTGGATTAAACAGCGAGTGATACGCGATTCTGCATCTCGCCATACAAGTCAGAAGAAACAAAGAGGAGACGTTAGATGAATTTCCACCCATGTCTGAGCCGGAGCTGTGTGACTGAATCGAGCTGACACTGGAGCCGGATCTCCGAGCAGAGCGCTCAGCAGCTCCCCTCTCTCTCTCTCTCTC
>NTHP01000012.1:2325651-2360926 GCA_003416845.1 Oplegnathus fasciatus | reverse complement strand
AACTTTTTTTTTTTTTCCCATTTATCCAACATGTTGCTTTCTAAACACTTCTTCCACCACTGTACATAAACAAGTCAGCATGGCATGTCAAAAGAAAAGCAATAATATTACAACAATAAATAAAACATTAAACTTTCAATTTAAAAAATGTATTTTTATTCATATAAAGTGTATAAATATTTTATTTTATTTCAATAAAAAACTAAAATCACACAGGCCTATGTATATTCTATTTCTTATATTTTTCATTTGACACACCATGTTGGTTTCTATAAATACAGTGGTATGAGCTAAAATATTTGTGCTTGTTATTCTTAATGCGTCACAAATGAATACAGCAGATGAGAACTTCAACAGACTACTTTTAACTTTGAGTGTGAGCCACTTAACTTTTAGTTGTACTTGTTTTCCCGGGCATTAGCATCTTTTTGCAGTGAACATGTGTGGTTCTAAAGGCCCTGCACACGCCCACAGGTGTTCTCAATCACTGTGGCTGATCACATTTATCTTTGGTGGAGCTACGCTGGGACGTACGTGAAGCCTCCAAACTCTCTGTACAAACAGGCCTTTTTCACAGCCCACATTTGGAGTCGTAATAAAGCACAGGTGTTACTAATAACATTAACAATGGCTCGGTGACAGTGTGACAGAGAGGCAGCACTGTGAAAAACTGAAGCAGCTAAATGGAATTCAGCCAGCATTAATTTCATTACCTGCACCTGTGCTTTTCCTACTGTGACATGTCAAAATGGCTTCTGTGAAAACAGCCTATAAGAATAATAAAGGTGTAATGTTTCCCAGGTAGTGAAGGACATGTCAATCAACAACAGTCTGCACACAGTCCTGAGAGGACATCTAATCAAGCAAAATATGTTAAAACATCTGTGTGGGCGTACCATGGGTGTGTGCGGGGCTTTTAAGACTTTCGGTTCTAAGTCAAGTAAAAAAGATGTGTAAGCACATCATTACTGAAACAGACACTGATATTAGCAAATAACCAACTGTAGTCCCATCACATTATTAATTTATGCTTGAACCACACAAGCGAAATACCCTTATTCGAGTTCAATGAGAAGATTGACACCGCTCGCATATCTGTCTGTTAAAAATGAAACTACAGCCAGGGGCCCGGTTAGCCTGGATAAATTAGCATAAAGGAAGCGAGGGGAAACAGCTAGCCTGTCTCTGTCCTAAGGCGCACGTTAATAGACCTTCTCCATAGCAGACATTTTGACTTGTCATAGCAGGAAAAGCACACCTGAAACTAATTTCATTAACGATGGCTCTGTTCCATCAAGTGTCTCATTAAGCTTGACAGTGAGCCAGCATGCACGATACCAGGACCCTGGAACTAGCACGCCTATATGGATTGCGATCGTTTTTAATGTTATCAGTTATACCTGTGCGTTTCCTGCTATGATGAGCCAAAATGTCTGCTGTGAAAAAAGGTCTATTAGTGAGCTTTACAGGTGCTGGTAGGCAGATTGTTTTATCTTTGGATGGAGCCAGGCTAGCCGTTCCCCCCAGTTTCCAGTCTTTATGCTAATCTAAACTAACCGGCTGCTGGCTGTGGCTTCATATTTAACGGACAGATATGAGAGTGGTATCGATCATCTATTCTAATTCTCGGCAAGAATGCGAATAAGCTGATTTCCCGAAAAGGCGAACTATTCCTTTAAAGTGCCTTTACATTAGAGCACTTTTCATAATGAATCTACACTGTATCAATTCATGTTCGCATAAGAAATATACTGTGTATATTCCACACATAAAGATTGACTGCATTTGGCTCCACTTCATCCCTGGTTGTTTTCTTATGAGCAAGAACAACATCAGTGGTCATTCTCCTTTCACTTTTGCTGCATTTATAATTTAGTGGCTCCAAAATGACAAATGGGACATAATTTTTGACAAATGATATCATAACCGGCCATGATGTGAGGGGCTAACAGACTAAGGCCGGTCTGTAGGTAAAAGCTCAGCAGGCCATTAAATTTTCATAATATGAACAAAAAGGCAATTAAGATATCATTAAGGGGGTTAGCACCCAAAGGATATACCTCAAGCCTATTACAGTGCCCTTCGATAGGCCTGTACCCAGCCGCTGCTTAAAAACTGCACTTCAGAGACCACAATAGAACTGAGTTGTGGCCCAATGACAAACTAGTAAATGGGACGTATAGTCCCTTTCAGTATGTCAGCAGAGTCTGTGTTTTGGGGATTTAAGTGCACAATCACTTCTCAGGAAAATGAGTCCATGCCTGCTTTAAATGTACTCTTGGTGATCAGTAGAGAAAGAAAAGAACCTTGTTAATTTCTGTGATGTTAACTCATTGGCTCACTGAAGCCCCAGGGTCGTAAATGCTGGGGAAACTGTAAAAGAGAAGCGAATAGGTCAATAAACAAACAATGTAAATGTGGACACCAGAGTCAGTCCCTCTCATTGTCGCAATAATCAAGGCTGAGAAGAAAACTGATCAATACACAGCAAATACAATTTGCTGTTAATAACTGTCTCACTTGTACTTGAATCAGCCATCTCACAGGGCTGTAAAGCCAAATGTACAAACAGTGGAGATACAGTTGTGTATTAAAAGCACACTATATTCACCCTTTACCCCCAAATCAGTGTGATCAGCCTCATTTGTACCATTTGGGCTCCTGTAATTGCTTTAGCCTAGATAGTACGGTGGGCTGTGAGCTGGACTAGACCATGTACAAAATGGATGGCTGTGCCCTCAGCCCAAAGTGACTGTGTGTGTGATCAGTGTCTGTCCCAGACAGCTGCAGGGTGACTCCCTGCCCTGATGGCCATTACTCAGTCTGATGGATGGAGGGATAGCGGAGGGAGTGGTGGGGAGAAAAAGCAGGGGGTGGGAGGAAGGAAGAAGGGAGAGATGGGGCTCATAGGAAGGAGTGGACAGTAGATTAGGGCAGGATGAGCGAGAGAGCGTGAGGGAACGGCGGTATGGATGGAGGAACAGGGGCCTCGGGAGGTTGAGGTGTTAAAGTGAGATGAGGGGAGCTGAAGAAAAAAGGGGTGGAGAGATGGCGATCTGGGATCTGGGCATGACAGCAGTGAATGGTGCTGATAAGAAATGGAAGTGGAGGAAGAGGGAGGAGAGAAGAAGATGAAGCTGATGCTACTTTAGGTAATTGGTTTATTTTCAGAGAGAATCCACCACCATTTCTGTAAATACATCAGTAACTGTCAGCAATATCATTTTCAACTCTTGAATCCTGGCATGATGCTAAAAAACGTTAAAAAAAACAGACCATAAAGAAAGCTGGTGTCATTTAAAGCAATGAAGAACACACACTTTATATAAGCAAGCATAAAGCAGAGCAAGCAAGCAAGTGCAAATGACATACAGAGTAAAACAAGTGCAAGCAATGAGTTACGATGTAAAGCAGGATTGTTAGGACAATTAAGACATATTAAAACAAAAGAAAAGCATGTCACTGAATGAAGCAATACACATAAAACACAATTACTCAGCTGAAAAGCAGCATTTATTTTATTTGCTGTCACTTGTGATAAAATCACAACAAGCCACATCACACATACTAGCAACAACTACGTGGCAATGAGACAACAATTGCGGATCACCCTATTGTTTCTGTCTCACAGCAGCCAGCGCTCTTTGATAAAGCCCATAAAGACACTTCGGACTGAGCTAACAATATCAGAATCACTACTCTCAAACGCAGGCCTAGCATCTCCACAACCTATTCAAACTTGCTCACCTTTATCCTGTCCTTTCGTGGTGCTAAACCATTTTGAAATAATTGGGGGGGAACTCTTAAAGCAGTAATGATTTATTGTTTGGCCACTTGGGGGCAGCAGAACAAGCTGTAAATACAACCATGACATACCATAACCATATAAAGTTAATATAGTAAACATGTTCGCAAACATTTGCTTATTTACATATCCAGCAAACACAGAGCAACAATCACATTCATTTTGAGTCGTGTTTCTAGCCACCTGGTTAATTTAAGTCCCTGTCTTTGGTCTCCACCAAATCCTGAGGGAAAATCTGGCTCTGTAGCAGCTCAGCGCTCCGTTATATTCACCAGCTAGTTACCAACTTAGTCTGTCTGCTGTTTGGAGCTGAGCAGGTGGCTGTACAGTGGGTTGTATCAGAGCTTTTTCGATGAAAACAGCTGCCTGCTGGGGCTGGAAGTGAGTGAGTTGGAGTGAACCAAAACAATAAAGTTGCAGGCCCTGAAACCAAAACAACAACCTGAAAGACGCTGAAACGCTCCCAAGAGCTGAGGAGAACTGCAGAGTAGGCTGATAATTATCTACAAGCAACTTCTTTCACATTACATATGGTCATTTGATCCATTGTTAATGTAAAAATATTGCTATTGCTTTGGAATAGATATACATTTTATTGACGGAACACATTTATTTGTGATGCGCTCAATGTCAAAAGGCTTTATTTCCACATAAACAGAGCAGCTAATGTCTAACAAAGAAGCAATAAAACACTAAGATTAAGTGATGATGATGAATTAGTAATTGATAACATGGGTAAACGGACATAACACCTCATTTGCCACACACTTGTACTAATGATGATGTCAATGACAAGAGAGAAGATGGAGGAGGAAAGTAAAGATCATCACTAATGCGATGAACAAGACATGTGCAATTAAAATGTTATTACCATTATATAACTGCAGGCAAATCACTATACGTTCACCACCTCCCTTTGGCATACCATCCACAAATTCCATAGACTGTCAAAGCCATAGAGCATGAGCTATTCTGAGAAAAACACTTCTTCTCAGCCGTATGCTGTTAATACCGTCACTCTAAAAACAGCTCAATAAGCAATCTGTATCTGTCTCAGCTTGGCCCTTGGCTCTGATGTGCTCCGCTCGGGGTCTGTTTGGTTATGCAGTGATTGCCTCCTTCCCTGCCCTCCTCACTCGCTGCCTCCGAGCCTCGCAGCTCCGGCGTACACAAAACTGCATTTCTGAGTCTCCCCAGACAGTAGACCAATCTATGTGCTCATATTCATCTTAGCTGGAACTGATCTGTTCTCTGTCTAATGCACTGGCCTTTCCCCGGAGGTTAGGTGAGGCCCCCATCATATTCCTCCCACTCTCTCTTTCGCTCTGTCTCTCTCTTTCTCGCTCTCTGAGAAAATGAAAGATTTAATCCAGTGAAGACGGCACGGGCGCTTAAACAAATATAACGGTCAATATTCGTGCAGGTATACTGTACATGCGCATGCTGAACCTGCAGGCTCAAAGTCACTGCTTGGAATTGATTGACAGTGAGTCAGGGAGGTCCCCCTCATTGTCAGAGTCAGGGGAAAATGCTTGAAAGATTCAGACAGGGGGATTGGTTTCTATCAAATCCCTTTTAAAAATGGATGATTCGTCTAAATGACTCAAGAGGCCATCTGCCCCACCCCAAACCCCCCATCAGAAAATAGATGTTTATGTTCAATATCCTTGCTTTTCTTCCCACTCCAACTCTACTCATCCCCCACCCAAGCCTAATTCAATTCTGAAATAGTTTTGTTATGTGGTTGGCATAATAAGCTATGATCGATCTCTAGTGAGTGTGTGTGTGTGGCTATGAGGCCAACGTCTTGAGGCTGTCCATATAATATCTGCTAAGCACTCCATCTTAGCTGGAAGACAAGGAGATAGAACAATAAATATAACCTGATACTCTTGCCGCTGTGATAATTGAAGGATTCATGGTCTAATGGACGTGCAAACTACAACAGTGATAGATCATTTAAGTTGCAGAAGTTTTTTGTGTGTGTGTTTTTCGTATTCAGAGCATCAGGCAAAATACAAATGCTTTTAGCTTCAAACTGCTATGCTGAATGTTTTCACTTTCCTTTGGGCCTTTTTGAATGTTCGAGCACATCTTTGTTTATTCAAGCAGTGTTGCATTTGAAGTTCGTGACATTGGATTGGTTCTGCAAGAATGTGCAGTATGTAATGTAGTATATCCCCAAACCTTATAATCACCAAGGTACAGCTTGCTTCTTCGCTGTATTAAAGCCTCAAAACTCCTGGCAGTCAATTAGAGGCCGTTGTGTGTGTCAACGAAGCGAAGAGAGTTTGCTTGCTGATATTATGGCTAATTAGCTCAACTCAGCTCCCCCAAGACGGAGAGGGAGACACCGAGGTATTGTTGTGGTTTCACTGGCGTTCCAGGCAGAATCTCTTAAGTTGTCACCGTATAATCCTCTCCTCAACATTTCTTCAACTGAAAAAGAGAAGATCGTTTGTACAGTTGAGACTTGGATGTCTTTTTGGAGATAGAGGCGAGCTGAGATGATTGGAATTCAATACTTTCCCTGCGTACTTTTATCTGTTCCAGGATTAGTAAGAAACAGTAAATACAGAAGACCAGAATTTTAAGCATTGAATTTCCTGGAGCTGTCGTGGGTTTATTGAAAGGTCTGTCAGTTGCCGAGCCTACTTCATAAACCCTGTCGGAACATTTAGATTATTATATGATATCTACAGGAAACTGACTTCTTAGATGTGATGTCAATGAGAAACCTTATTTTCTTAAAAGAAACCAGGTCAACACAGCTAAATTTCTGCTGGAAAATATAGTATATACTTGACCAGTTTTCTAGTGGGCAATTTTAAATATGTGAATGTGCAGCCAGGACAGGGAAAGTATCACTGTTGTAGCACTGCTGTGGGATGAAAGGAAATATCTACTATCTGGTGGTAGCAGTGTGTCCCCTTTGCGCGAAAAAATAATCTTATGTCATCTGAACCTAAAATAAATACTGTATATCTCAATATGTTGATACGTTCCCAAGCCGAGGAAAACAGATACATGTTCACAGCGAGGAAAAACTGTGTGCTCTCTAATGGCAAAGCCTGTCATTTCTGCACTGTCAGCCCAAACACTCCCACCAAGAATCTCTCCAAACTGCAGTGTCATATATCATTAAATGGGTTTCTATTTTAGTTGAACTTTGAATGTATCTAAAATGTGCCAAAATGTGTTTCAAAATATAGTAGGGTGTAGTGAAGAAATCTGATAACCCACCAACTGAATGTAATCTGGGGTTTTACAGTAATCAGGTTATTGCACTACATGTAAATGCGTACTTCGATTCCCTGCCCTAATCTGATTTCTCCCACTTGGTTTCTTGGGTGTATGTAAACATATTCAGAATCTAAATTATGTTCATATTGGACTATTGCTGATTTACATCCCATGCCAACATTCAGTGCCACTGCAGGAAGCAGTGTGACGTTCATATTGCACAGCAACAAGAGAGTGGAGATTGGGATTGTGGATGGACACGCTTGGTGCCAGAGGCTGAGGTTTATGTACCGTCTCAGTGTGGTCAGTATTGGCTTTTAGTATATTTAACCATGAACACAATCTTTCCGTAGCCTTAACCAAGCAATCTCAGTTGCTTGGATTTAACTTTACCTTTACCATGCTGTAGTTGCCATGCTAATCTTGTAGGAATAATGAATTGGAAAACATTGGCAGTGAGCATTCAACAAGACGAAGAGTGCACAGCCATGCTAGCTGCTTGGTGAGGCTGTACTTAACAGTGGTGCTAAATGCTCCCAATGACAATGCTAACATGCTGATGTTTAGCTGGTATAATGTTTACCATTACCATCTGAGTGTAGCAAGTTAGCATGCTAACATTTGCTAATTAGCACTAAACACAAAGTACAGCTGAGGCTGATGGAAATTTCATTAGTTTTGCAGGTATTTGATCGTAAGTCAAAGTATTGGACCAATTCAAATTTTGACATAATGATTGAGCTTGATGAAAAATTAAGGGAGCACCAAAGTTATTACAATTCATACTGACGGGGGACATGACATTTCATGGCAGCCTATCCAATAGTGGTGGAGACATTTCATTTGAAAGCGCAAATGTCAACCTCATGTTGGTACCAGAGAAAAAGTCAAAGGGTTCTTCTTCTGGGGACCATGAATGTCTGCACCAAATTTCAAGGCAATCTATCCAATAGTTGTTGAGATATTTCGGCTTGGACCAAAGTGGGGGATCGACTGACCAACCAACCAACCAACAGACAGACATTTCCATTCATTAAGCCACGCCACTAGAATGACTAATGAACATGTAATTTAACAGAATTTGGAGTTTTGCAAAATCATCCAAGTTCAGTGCTCTCAATGCTACATACAAACTAACTTACTTCTTTTCCCCTTGTATACAGGTCAAGTTGTAAAACATTTACTAATAATATAAATAGCCCAACGGTTGGTCAGATTAGATCCCAATACATTTTGTCCAGTGGTAGAGTTCTGATGTGAGACAATCAAAGATGGCTCACTACAATAGTGGTCCTCATAGTCTCTCAGTTCATGCCTGTAATAGTCAGTACATTTGTAAAGCCTGGCAACAGCCCTCCTTATAATCTCTCTGTTCACGTCTATATTAGAGACAGTCAATTAGTATAGATTGGTGGCAGTGAATAAACTTTGATTAAGAATAAAGCCAAGAGACGGCTGTTGGATCCCAAGTCATTCTGTTTACTGCCAGCCACTTTTCTTTTGGATCTTGATACCCTCGCTCCTTATCAAAACAACACTGCAGGAGGAATTATGACTGAAGAAAGCTCCAGTCTTCTCTCTTGGTATATCTGATAAAGATTGCAAGAGAGAAAAGAAAAAAAATACAGGGAAGGATTCGTGACTTGATATTGAAAATCATTATTTTCACACAAGTAGCTACAGTCACACACGATTGCTGAAGGCTAATGTTAAATGTGTCGCCTGCAATATTAATCCAAAGGCTCAAATTTTCTGTAGGCTGATATCAGATCAGTGCTTGTGCAAATGGCCTCAGTGAGGCTCAGAGAGGGGAGCGAGAGAGGGAGAAAAAAAAAGGATCCTACTTTGAAAGAGTGAACAGAAAATGATGAAACGGGGCTGACACACTGTAGTTTTGGTTGGCTGAGTGGGATGAAGGGAGGGTAAGGGATAGAGTACAAAGACACAGGTAGACAGAGGGCTGTTATGTGTGGGAAGGATAAGGAAGTGAACACAAAAACACACATTCGGTGGCTATAGTTAATAACAGCTCTGTAGTAGGGATGGGGTTAGGGCAGCAAGTAGGCATCTTTTTCAATTAAACATGCACACTTGCACATAATGTACACAATTCTGCACTGCTGGTGTTACCATTAACAGATCACAGCAATCACTTTCTTCCCCCGTCAGTGCTCTCTACTCCTCAACATGGCGTGAGTAGACGCGCCCCAGCGTGCCTGAGCACGCATGTGCGTGTGATTACCACAACAGTAACAATCAACAAGAGGGCGATCCATCAGCTGTCAGTCCTGCTGTGAAGTTTTAATTAATTACATGGAGGGAGACAAGGTCAACGTTGCACACCACAGTGGACTGCTAGCCTTGCCTCTCTACAGGGGATCAATAGGGCTTTACACGCGCCTGTAGACTTCTATACAGAGAGTTATTAAGGAAGTGAGACCAGGCCTATTGTGTCTCCAGCAGCCTTGTCAGAGTGAACGGGCGTAAAGGATGTCAGCTTGGTTTAAGTTCACAGTAGGGGAGATAGTGAATGGGACTTAATGGAGCTAATGGATCTGGGAAGGTGGGAGTGTTGAAGAGGAGACAGACAGGAGAAGGAGAGGTACAAGAGGTGGGCTAATGTAGTGTGGCACACGCAGAGAGGCAGTTTGTTTGAGGGGAGTCGCTAGGATTTCACTTCAGTGCCAGCATACGGTACGCAAGCGTGCTGCGGTGGCGCACGCGCTTGCTTTTTTCTATACGATATCCGAGAGACATTTTAGAGAGTGTAAAAAATAAATAGTTGTTTAGCATTTGTTCCCAGGCTGTGTATCATTTCAAAGGGCACATCATTACACAACAAAAGGTCTGGTTGACATCTCTTGTGCGCGCCCCTGCCGTCCTCATCAGTCAACCTGGGAGGATCGTTAAGCGAAAATGAAGCACTCGCGGAGAGGGATTAAGACCTTCACTTTATTATGAAGTGCAAAGGTATGAAAACACTTGAGACACTGTACGACGGCGAGCATCGCAAACACCGAGCGAGAGGGGAGAGTGAAAAAGGACGGGAGTGAGGGAGCAGATTGAAGGGCCGATGCATTATTCATAGCAGTAAAGCACACAGCTCATTGATTTAATGGAAATACGATTCTTATCTTTAGATCTCTCAAGACAAAGGCCTTATTTCTCACCATATGTCACTGTCTGATTGGATAATGCTCTGACCGACAGACAGAGACAGTAAATGTCATCCCGGTGTATACGGTCCTGGCCTGTAATGGGATAGCTACCTTTTTGTTGTAAAGTCTACTTCATGAGCACTTACTCTCGAGGGTTCACATGTAACTTCATCTCTTTTTGACCAAGGAATTGCAGTTGTAAAATATAAAATTATACACAGTGCATGCTGATACCTGTTATCGCTGTAATGCACCCATTTGTTAGTCTGCATTTTAGTCCCTTTTTTAAAACTGCTATATCTATGGCTTAGAGAAAAAGCTGAATTTCAGGATTCATTGTGTTTTATATAAAGGTATTAGTCACATTGTAAATGTAGGTGTTACAAAATCATACTGACAGCTCAAATTGGTGTAATTTAAACTAATACCCAATCTGTCGGTTTTGCATGAGTGCAGTTGTGAAAGAAGCCACCTGGGCTGGACTCAGATAAGGAGTTGACGCTAATTGCGACAATCATGGGGCGCTAAGGGTTTTAAAGTACCTTAATCGCCTCAGTGAGCTGTGTCACAGCCACTGCTCCAACTGCTGACTGTGTTGGTGAGCGGGCGATAATCAGCGGTCCAAACTACAAAAACTAACTTCCTGTTGTTTTTACAACACTGACATGCACCTGTCCCTTTCACCTCCCCCCAGAAATAAAACTACCGCAATTCTCCCCTGCCCCTGTGGGTTAAGCATACCTCACAGCTTGAAAACCCTGTTTTAGATGGAAAGAAAGCCGATGTGTCACAGCATTGTGGCAGAAGTGAGTATTGTACTTCTACATGCTTCTACTGTATGAGAGAACACTTTGACCTAACAGTTTTGGTTAGGTCAGTGGTTTGTCTGTATTGGGAAATAAGAATGCAGGTCAGTTTAAGCGGTTTATTCCAACATGAAGTTTTTGAACATGAAGGATTATATTCTGTAACGACGGGTATGGAGAAAGTGTGTTTCCTCTGTGCCAATATTGACAGATCCAGTTAGATGTTTGGCTCCGGGGGGCTTAGCTAGTCTGAGATGCACTAAAGCGAGAAGAGCCAGGGGGCGATGCTCAAGTGTCTGTCTATTTATTGCAGACAGAAACACACACACACACAGATACACTTCATCTCTTTCCTACAAAAACACACACATAAAGCGGGCGCACACACACTCATCACCAGTCATACACTCACACCAGCTCGCTGAGGCGAATCAAACCTGCATCTCAACCTCAGTGGAGTGAATTTTTTAACTCCTTAAGGCCTGCAGTGGAGAAATACCTCAATCCTTCTCCTCTTCCCTTTACATAGCCCCAAGGCTTTCACGAAACAAGGCTTAACCCTTCCACAACGAAACACACTTAACTCTGATTCCAATATCACTTTTTCCAGTGGTTACCCAACATGGCCCGAGGCGGTCGATGCAAAAGCATGGGCTTCTTTTGATTCTTCCGTGGGTTCATCCTCAGGTGGGTGTAATTCTCTGGGTGGCAATGACTTCTGAAAGTGGCGTAAAAGGTGAAGTTGTAGGTGGAGAGTAAATGACACTGGGGGAATGAATGACGGGCTCAGGATGTATCAAGTTGGTGGTTAGATTCGGAGGCACAGGACTCATGATATGTAGTCTGAATAGATGGAGCTGAAAATCTAAAGATTTGAGTGAAGCCGAATGGAAAAGGTGAAGGTTTCAGATTTAGTGTGGTGCAAAGCCACTGTGCTGCTCAGACACAGCTTGAAATACAGGTGGAGAGACTTTGAAACCTTAAAACAAGCAGCTTATTATAACACTGACACAGGCGCCATCAGATAAGCAATTAACCCTAAGAACATGATGAAAAACACCAGCGTCTTCTTCACTGTTTAAAAATGAACCAGTCTCAGCAGAATGTAACAGCTGGCTACAATCTCAGTGAAAAGACTGGAATTGGCAAAATGAGAGGCCTGTTACACTGCGGTGCTATCATCTGCTGCCCCAAAAGGTTAGATGAGTATGTACGTGGGTCAGAGGTACATGAGAGAACCTGGTGTTATCAGGTATTATACAAAGGTAATTTCAGCCTGGTAATCTCACTAGTTAAAGACACACTTCAATGGTTTTGATAACTCCTGATCTTTTTCTTTCTTACCAACTGTGAGATTGTTAACAGGATTTTTCACTTTCTCCTGTTCTCAGAAGTATTGAAGACAATGAGGCACCACTCTAGGCAAAATGTCTGTTCAGACTGCATGAGAGAAAGAGCTTGAAAAAGCAGTGTGCAATAGTGGAGACTGTCTTCACAAGAAAAACGTCAATATTTGTTGTTTGTTCAAATTCCTAATATGACCTTTGTCTGTTTTCTGTGACAAGTACTTCTAGTGGCTGTGTCAATTATGACTCCAAATTAAACAATAAAATAAATTGTTTGTAACTGTCCTTTAGAATGACATAATCTGACGGCCCTATTGGCAGGATGACATCATTTGTCTGTGACTTTCAAAACCGTTACGAATCACTGTTGAAAAATGAATAATGTGACAACGCTCTGGTTACGGATTGAATGGGTTTACAAAGCCTGAAACCTGGACACAGGAGACTGCTGTTCATTTCCTGTGTCAGTCAAACGATGGTTTCTTTTTACCATTACCACAATCTTTCCCTAACCTTAACTGCATAGTTCTTCTTTCAACCATGACGATGATAATTTACTAATCTCAACGAAAGTAGTTTTTCTTTTTAACCCAAACCACAATCATTCCCTAGTCTTAACCTATTTGTTGTGTGCCTCAACCTAACAAAACCAGAGTACAGAAGTCGCACTCACATTAGCTGACTGGCATCAGCTGATCATTCATGCTTCACAATCACTGGCTCATTCACTAGTTGTGTAGCCATCAGCTGACTAGTAACTTCCAATCATATTCATGCAGGTGAATAGCATTGGTCATTATATCCTGACACTTTTCACTGTTATCATGCAGCTCCCTTCACCACCCCAACCTTTTCCTTTTGTGCTATATTTTAGATATGTTTAGATTTAACAGGGGTTTGATATGTATATGTTAATTACAGGAGTGTTATTTCTCCCAGTAGAATTGGCTATAAATGGTCAATTCCTTGATGTAAGTGTCTCTGACAGCAGTGGTTGATGAGAGAACAGTTATATGTTGTTTCTGTAACAGCCATATGTGATGGTACAGACAAATGATGTTGCCTGCCTGAAGCATTAGATCAGAAAATTCTCATAAGAGTTATTTTGGAGGGAAATGACGAATGCAATATTTTATCTTGAAGTTCGGAGGAAATGTTTGTGCAGGGTTGATTGACCATCATTATGACCATAGGCCTGAGCAATGGAGCAAGTGGAGCAAATGCATCCCCATTATTCAATTAGGGGGAGTAAGTTATGGTTTTGCTACCCCACTTTTTGTCATTTTAAAAATACACTTATCATCATACAGTCCCCACAATCAGGTGATTATATTTAAGCAGCCCATATCAATGATCATTTTACTATTTTCAGCAACTGACAAAAACAAGTAATAAAAAAATCACACATTTTTGGACCACCCTTTGAGTTGGTTCAGTTGAACCCATCGCTGATCGTTTGTCACAGCATGCTTCGGCTGTTAATCACAGTCTGTCGATCCACACAGGAGTCTGACTGTTTACAAAGGTCAGAGACATTTAGCTTCACTGTGATCATGGACTGAAAATAGAACATAGGAAAAGATAGGCTAGCGTATGTTAAATGAACCTGCTTGGCCCACTGACTCCAGCCAAACTTTAAATGAGCTAAAATTGTACTGTCGTTGGACTGATTTTTGAGTCATCGCTAGCTGATTTTGTCGGCCCGCCCACCTAATTATTAGCTCGCTGATCCAATATCATCAGCGTTTCTCCGCTGATCGGGCAGGATTCAGCTGTGGGGATGAGACGTTTGCGAAGGAGCAGAATCAAACAGTCAGCTCTTCTAAGTGTAACGTGACTATTAATATTTTGCATTAGCCCTGTTGATTTTATTATTTGGGATGTAGTGGAGGGTAAACGCACATAAACTCAGTTTACCCACCTTTTTCAAATACAACATAGGGTTTACTCAACTCGTTATGAGTTTTTATGATTTCGCTAAAGTGCCGCTGTAAGTCTTGAGGAGCAAAAGTCACCTTCTGAGTTGTGCATTAAAGCACTCCTTGATTTGAGATAATGTATGCTAAAATTATCTGCTTTTGAAGTTATGATTATTCATTCCTGTATAACATTACAACTACATCAGCTAGTGGTGCTATTGAGAATAGCTACCACTAGAACCTGTGTAAAATAAACAGGTGGGATTGGAATTAGATAGTTGTTGTAAGGCCATTTCATTCATCCAAATTCTTTGTACGCTGAAGATGGCCTTGTGAGTACTGAGAATAGCTGCAACCCTCAGGTTTAACATTGTTTGAGCAGGTTTAACCATCCAAATCATATTGTGACGTGTTGTAAGGCTATTTCATTAATATAAATTGTTTGTCATTGTTTGACCTTGAAGATGTTCCTAGTAGCTTTCAACCAACTACCATTTTAGGTTACTTAATGTTTTCATAAATAAATATATAAATATGAAATAGCCATTCATTTCCTGTCCTGATCCACCCAATTATACACTGTATATGCATTCTTGGTTTTCATCCTCAATCTCACTAATCTAGACTAGTGCAGGTGGCTGTTTCTTGACTTAATCCAAGAGGTTAGGTGGTGTAGAAATGCAGTGAATTTGTTTTAAATTACAATTTAAATTATGTATCTTTCCAGGTTTGCTCCCCCATTTTAAAACATAACCAGGCGCCCATGATTATGACTTGCCAAAACTCACCAGCTTTGACTTGGAATGCTTGGTCACACTTATAAATTGTTTTCCTAATCTTTTCTTCAGCTCTTATAATTTTTCTTTTTTGTATCACAGCCAAATAAAAGGGCTGATTTTAATCAAAACACCGATGTCAAAAGCAAAAAGCTGTGTTCAAATCATAGTGATTGAAAATGATGAGTTCAAATTGGCCAAAGTATGAGCTATGGCTACAGTTGGCTAACTGAGAAGAAACTGTTAACAGACAGAGGCGATGAGAACCTGATTATCTCTTTTATGCCCAGCTCTTTGTTCCTTTTAACCTCAATTAATCTGCACTGCTTTGTATCTTCTGCACTGGGCACTGTTCAGATCTTAGCGAAATATCAAAAGTTTCACTCTTTCCAAATAAATTAAAAGTGATACAGATAAAATACATCATGTACGTGTCTTTGACACAGTGGATCAGACCACTCTGACTGATTGTATTTGATTGGTTTGTTAGGTAGTTGGCTGAGTAGCTTCTATTGCTGAGAAAAGAGGCACATCAGTCCAAGGCAATGTCGGCAAAACCAGCGCTGTAAATCAACATGGCCTGACACTCTGGCTAAAAGGCAGCGCTGAAGTCCAGGAGGACCAGGATAACACAGTCAATTGAACATACACCATTAGAAATAAAAATAAAAACACTCTCTATCTCAGAGAAACAAAAGAGACCAGCCTGCCGAGTGTATTTATGTAATATACCCACTTGTGTCACTTCCTATCCACACAGCGCTTCCATTTGATATGCATTTTATTTGACTACACACGTACATTAATTAGAAATAAACAAGGTTTAAACAATTCCCTGAAAAGACTGGTGTGAAATGAATCACCTCCTTTGAGTTTCTTTATCTAAAAACCTCACAAACAACGACCATGTTGCCGCATTGCTCCACTGAATTAACCAGCACATCGAGATGAATTAGTGTTGTTGCCACTTCGCACCCCTTCTCTTTCCTTTCTTTCCCATCTCGTCTCATCTCTCCTTTCATCAGGAGCAGATGTTGAGGTCCACTTGACAGATAAACAGCATCTCTCATCGAGGCTGTGAAGAGTCTACAACAGCTCCTTCACTGTCACTTTGAATGTTCATTATCACGCTTTATCCCGACTGTCACTAGCAGAACACAGTTGTCTTTTCAGCACAGCCTATTAAAGACGACAGCTTGGTTGGTTCTTACACACTAGCTAGAAACTAAAGAAAGTGAACTAGCTACCCCCTGGTATGTGATGTATGTAGATTTTTGTTATTGAACAACACACACCAGCTCCCTGTAGCGCTAGCAAGGAATGAATATGTAAAAGAAGAAACACACAAGAAACACCATATTTACGACCCATGCATGAGCATGCAAAGGACTGTAGGAAGAGGACCCTGGCACCATTTGCGATCTCTGTGTAAGCAGTGCTCGCAAATCGCTTTTGTAAAATGGGCCTCGGGGGAATTTGGTCAACCACAAACCAGATCGCAAATGGAAACCAACCAAATGTGTAGCAAAGAGATATCAAGACAAGGCACAATACTGCTGGATGTTTTAAAATTAACGACTTTGATATTGTGGCAAGCTGATTTTGCAGTGTTGCATCAACAAAAACACTGGCTAATGTCAGCTAGGCCAACATCATTGGTTACTTAGAAGTCCAACAAATGTAAAGCCAACACGTCAGCCTGCTGCTTCCAACACTTACTGTACTGTATGTACGCTCACATCAAGGATCCTCAGAGATTATAATACTCCCAACAAAAACAGAACAGTACTGGTGCTGCCTGGTTAGAAAGCTTGAGGCTGCTCCATTGAGGTAACAGAGGGATTACTGGTATTGATCAGTGAGCCCCGCACTCATAAATTATGGTCAAAGTCTGCTATGAACATGTATAAATTATGCAAACTGTGCTGGGGATAGAGAATAGACAGGGACCACTCTGTCTGTCGACGCTGATGATGCCAGCTCGTTGATCACATGGCAACATTAAACATTACTGTAGTAGATGATCTGGGATTCAACACTGATGAAAGTCAGTTATATTTCCTTAGCATAGAGACATAATCTAGTTTATTATAGTAGTGATGTATATTTGTCTATAATTACTATTGCTATTACTATTACTTTTGATGTGCACATCTAATACATTTAAACAGCACATATTTCATGGTTGATTCTAAGAGCAAAGTTTGTAGGTCCAGGGGTCCACAATAAGTCTTCATTTTTTGAAATGACATGATAACTGTTTTATTTTCTTATAGCTATCATTTTCAGTTAAAACATTTATTTTTAGGAGGTGAGGCAGGCTGAGACACAGAACCGTAATTGTGGATCCACAACAGCTGCCTTTTATTTGTAGCTATCCAATCATTTGAATCAACAAAGTGTGCCCAAAGTAAACTGTAAGAAAATTGTGATTTTCAAGTTTTTGTAATTTTTTCTTTATTTAACTCCTCTTTCATAAACAATATCAAATGTAAACATTTTCTCTGAAGGAATGCACTTAGGATATGTTTTGTCAAATTTACACCTTATGAATACACCAGTTGTTTTCAATGCTGCAGCAGTTTTGTTTGCCTGTTTGAACCCTGTGGGTGCATGCAATTGGCCATTAATGGGACACAGAGCACCCAGGCATAAAGTTTGTCTGTTGGTTCTCAGATACATTACTGTTTGCTTGCTGGGTTTGTTTTCAGTTTGATATCACAGGCTCATACACATACCAAAAACACATTGCCTTGGCCCTCTGATCTATGTTCCTAGAAACTAGCAGCTACTGGCTACCACACACATTGTGGGGTTAATTGCTCAGACAGATTTGAGAAACTGCTTCGTGAATGTGTGATAAAGTGAAGATCCGTGTGACCAAGCATCAAAGTGATTGGATCTGCTGATGATATGTGAGTTATAGAATGGAGAAGGTCTGTCATTATGGATTAATAACAGTTTCCACACAACACAAAAGAGCTTTTCTGATTATATAAATTCATATCCAGTGTGTAGTTTGACATCTAGATGAAAAAATAGGTATTTCTGTGTTTACCAGCTGTTCATAATTGAAAATATATGCCTTTTTCACTCTGTAAGCACCTGTAAGCACATAAAAGACTTCTATTTATTTCTCATCTGTTCTCAGTCTGTGAACCTAAAGATACGTCAATCAATTTGACGGTGACAGCAGGTTCCAAATGCTGTGTTTTGAATTTCGGAGGTGCCTCGACCCTTTTGTTTACATTTAGATCACGCGTTGTGTCTTTAAAGAAACAAGGCTATTTATGTTTAATGAAAATGAATGTTACAAACAGATGTGGAAGAAAGAGCAATCATGATTAGAGCCAAGCCAGCCATTAACGTGATTGCAATTTACATCATGCACAGACTCATTCTCGTTTAGTTTTTAGCTCTCTTAAGGGCAAATCTTCTCAATCATCTTGCTCAATTATATACTGATTGTTAGTGGGACTTATATCCTCATCATGCATTGCTCATGATGTGAAATCACATGACCTAAACGTAATTGCATTGCACTGGCATGCCAGCATTGGTTGTGAGTGCTTCTCCCTGAGAGAGGGAGTTTTATTTAGATAAAGCAGTGACAACTGCAACACCACAGCAGCAGGTTTGCTTGTTTTAATTGTCCAATCAGAGCTGCTGTGAAGGAGGTGTTACTAATTTATATTGCAATATGAGCCCTGTTCACAATTTTGAATCCCATAAACAAACAAACAGATATTAAAAAACAGTTTAAGACTGACTTTAATAATACATGTGAACACGAAGCAATTACAAACGCAGATTTCCCATCAGTCTCATCAGGGATTGTAATGCATTCATAGAATTACTATAAATCAAATGACATAATGGTGGGCAGTCATAGCTTGTATCTTGTGCTAGTAGTATTGTCATAGGTAGTGTAATCAGAATTAAGATCACATTTCCCATAAACACTTCTGCTCCCTGGTACAATAAGGTTAGCTCTGTGTGTTTTCCTCTCTGCTTTACTGAAGGAAATAAACACTTCTGTTGTTTTCTGCTTTTGGTAAGTGAGGGGGAAGAGAAACAAGGCTCAGTAAAAAAATGTGATGAACCGTGTGACGTGTATTTTTTAACAAAATAAGTGAAAGTTGTTGAATTTGAATTTTGAAAATCAACTTCTTATTTTGACAAAGTTAAACTACAGAATTCACTTCTTAGCTTTACAGTACATTCAGGACCGTATAGCCAGGATTTTAGAAATACTGCAACCATTACTACCCCTATGATTTTTAAAAAAAACATTATTTTGGATTTTTAACATTTTATCTATTCAGGTGACAGTTCAATTAAAAATTCTGTTTTATTCCATCCGTATCCTTTTATTTCCAAACATGAAGGCCTAAATGCTATTTCAAAGCCTTCCCCACACTGCCAGGAATAAAATTCAAAACAGTCAATTCAAAATTACTTGAATGAGCTTATAAATGACCCATCATGTCCAAGTCTTTTAATTATAGAATGTAGAAAACTCTTTTACAGGAAAAAAAAATGCTGAGGAGCCCTACATTAGACACACACTACAATCATTCACCCCCTTTTCAAAGCAACTTACATTAAGTGCATACAAACACCATAAGGACAAGAGCTTGATGTCATCAAAAACTGAGTGTGTTCAGTGCCACAATGAAGTGCTCAGAGGTTTTTCTTTTTTTTAATGTTTTCTTTAGCAAATAAATATCATTCTATATCAAATTTTGATTTTCTTCCCTAAGCCTATTTACATGTTTGCATAGAATCCTTTAGGACATTGTCACTTACACAAAACTAGTTGAGATGCAACTACTTGAGACTAGCAGATGAAAGTAATTGATGCCTTATTGGCAATAACATATCCATACACTGCTCTTCTAGCCTGAAAGCTTACTCAACATTTTTTCTATTTGTCCTCTACACTGTTTTCCAGTTTTTCCTGCTATTTAAATAAATAAACAAATACAAAAAATTACAAATGGACTGATCACTCTCCCTCTTTGTTAAGAGTTTTTGTTGATGATCAACAGCTTGATAGAAGCAGTGCTTGGGCTCATTGTTCAGAGGCAGGGGCAGTGGAAGCCTCTCTTCCAGTGTGCAGTTATCAGAAGGCCTTTGTTGCTTCTCAGATGAAATGAAAAGCATGTTAATCATGAAAGTTTGTCACACTGTTAAATTAATCGGCACGTTCCCGTGATCTCAGGCTAGCAAACGGCAAAACACTTTCACATTGTTTGTCCCCGTCTCCCTAATTTTGTTCACCTTTTTTTGCAGCTGTTTCGAGCTCATCTTTGAAGTAAGTGTTGGCAATTTTCCCTCATCACTTTCTGTTGGGTCAAAATCGAAGTCAGATCAAAACAAAATCAACTGATTAGAGGCTGCATCAAAACTGTCACCTACGCCATCCTTGATCCAATCAGCTTTCACCTTGCTTCCCTGTCTTCCTGTCTCCTTAAAACAGCATTCATTCCCACTGGTATTCTGTATCTGCATATATTCATTTACTTACTCCCTCAATCTTTATTTTCTTTGAATAATCTCCTTCATTCTCCCCTTTCTCCTCTACCACCCACTGCATTATCTGCTAATAACCTGAAATTTGTTTGTCACTGTGGCGATGCAGAGGAGTGCGGCCCGTCCAACCTTACTTGGTTTTTAATACCACTTATTGAGTCTGATCAAAAGCCAATTGAATCGCAGTCAAATATTTGTATTTCCCCCTCGTCTGTTTGATTTAACTGCCAATGCTGTCAATCCCGCCTTCGCTGCTACCTTCCTGAACCCTGCCACAGCTCACTGCCCCGCAATCTAGTTTCCAGATTTACTGTGTAACAGCTCCTAATGACAAAGAGAGTCCCTGGATCCCCAAGTGGTGCATTCAATGCCAAGGCAGTCAAGGTTATTCAGGAATATAAAGCAGGGATTTGTTGGAACAATAGGGTTTATTGAATGAGTCTAAAACAATGTGCATAGTATACCAAAATATCAAGTGAGGAGTATCGTTGCTGAGTGTGATATCGAACATGTGAGAGAAATTGCTATGCAGATGTAGAAAAAGGTCCTAGAAGTAAAGCACATAAAGGTTGGGAGGCATTTGATGTCATTTACTTTGAAATTGCTTTTTGTATAAATCATTTTTGGGTTATTCAATTTACCTATATTGATGTAAATGACAAGCAAATTGGAAGTTGTGCAGAACTGTATTGTTGTGTGAATGGGGACATTCTTGCCCACAGTTCCCACGTGCCTATTTGCGCATGTATACTATATGTACATCCCTGCTGTTTTTCCAACTGCTGCTCAAGAAAGCAGCAACAGAATCCCACCACTATTTCTCAGGCCGAAATGAGTGTGCCTGAGTTTTGAATGGTCCTCATCTGTTTCCTTTACGAGTGTTGAGGCAGCGGTCTTACCCCCTGGCCAGCCATATCACTACTCTCTATTACACTCCCAACTGGAAGAGAAGGAGTGGGGTTATAGCTGTTAAAGCCTGCTAGTACCTGGTGCTACCCCATTCTATGGCCTGTTGGAGTGGCTGTAGCCATGGTCAAAGACACCCCAGGGAATAACACTCACACACACACACCCAAGCATACATATCACACATAGAGGCTGACTCGTACTGTATAGGACAAGATCTCCTTCTTTTTCTTATATCTAATCTATCACCATTTCCATCTCACTTTTGCGGTCCAGCATATTTCCTTTCTCTTCTGAATCTGCTTTCGATTTCACTCTTGCATCTACTTTGTTGCTTTCTCACCTTGTCCCCATCCTTTTTTAATGTTTATTATCCTACTCTTTCTGTGCCATCACTTCTCTTGCCCTTGCCACCATGCCAGCCTTAGAAGGTATCTGACCCCACTACTGCTTTAGACAGATGGTTTTGGTGTAGCATGCTGACTGATCATTTGCACTCTGTGGTATTATTCCATCCCCAATCGTCCTGCTGAAGCATGTAGCTAAGACTCCCATCTGTAGGCTGTTTGCTTTGGGCCCAGCGCTACCCAACAGCAGAGATGGTTGGAATACTGAGACATCTCACTTGGCAGCTTAAACAAACTGTCACACATAAAAGATGTGATGAAGTGACCGGTTCCATTGGGGACTGTGACACAATTGTGGCGGTAACTGAAGACAGTGGCATGAAACTGTCTGGTTTCCTCAGTTCTTTCTCTAAGATGGAAGCAGTGTGTCCTTGGATTTAAAAAAAGATTGACAGGACGCCAAGGATAACCATTCACTGGCCATCCTGTCCAAACAGCCCCATCCATCATGGCCCCCCATGCGTCACACTATTTGAATGGCACATTTTGGCAACTGAGAGGGCAGAAGATTTTGGTTCAGCTGGGCACTAGTTCACTTCTACAGACCCGAAAGATCTTTCTGTCAGATTACAGAGTACCAAGACACCTTCAAGGGGATAGCTTTCAAATGCAATTGGCCACCATTCAGCTATTCCAACACCCAACACTTTTTCAAAGTGTGTGAAACACCAGGGGATCAGAGTGCTCTTCTATCTGGACAACCTCATCCATTCTGTCTGATGATGACAGTAGGTGGAACATTGGCTACAGATGAGGCTCCCCACATCAACCTATTGGAGATCACAACAGTATAGACACTAGTACCTCCCCCCCACCCCCCTCCTCAGGCAGACATGTTTTATGATTGTGATGGCATACTCCCTCAGAGTGTTACGTCCATTTCCATCTGACTCTTCCACAGCTCATGATAGCCACTGATTGCAGGTCTGTGGCATGGTTTACAGAAATGCTGGCAGTCCCACTCTTGAGGAGAATAATATCACAGGCAAATGGTGCAATAGTTGCATGGCCCAGCCAGGCAGTTACAACCGATGACACATGCAGCCACCCTACAATGAGAATTATCAGCACTCGTAAAGATAGCAACAGGAAGAAAAACTGCATCACTTACCCTGTGTATGCCATATACAGTAATACTACATTGAATGCACAGCTGTACTATGCTACAAGCAGCAGCTCTTCCACCTGTTATACTACCTCTAAAAGGATGTGCAGTGATGAGAGACCACCTGCACCCATAGCCAGGCTCATGTATAGCGTTCTCAAGAGACTTAGGCCAGTATGGGCCTGGACCAAGGTGGTGCTATTGCCAGTGCCTCAGTGGGTCTGTAGAAATCTGTACTTTCAGTTGTATGCATCATCAAGGTCGCTACGTAACTGGCAGTCATCACTATGACAGCACAGTTGTTGTCTATAAGGTCCATTGTCATACCTAATACTAAATACAGCACAGCCTATGGGCTTCATGGGTTTCATTCCAACTGAGCCCCTCAGCAGTGGATCTCACATAAGATATTCCTCTCTATTTGAAGGAGTGCTAATCAGTGGGTGGAGTCTTGGTTGGAATTAAAACCTGCAGATGGTTGGCTCGATATGGCACATGTTTGGCTACCCTTGCTATAAAATATAGTTAAAAGTGACCCATCCATATGGCCCATAGGCTGTATGGTTTGCATTGTCATTGATACAGCAGGGGGTTCAGGTATCAAGTTTCATCCCTAATCCCATAAGGCCACTAGTCTCTGAACTTCAGTGGATGCAGTGTTTAGTTATATGGGGCTCAAATTTAGGGGCTTATCGTGGGTTGGCTGGCTTAGCGTGCATTATTCAAATTTTCAATGCGTGAATCTCCGAGCTTGAGAGTTAAAACCCATAAAGCCCTGTTAGAGCGCTTCGCTTGTGTTCATACCAGTAGAATTATAATACCTAATCATTGTTACTTAGCAAGCCAGTACAATGTCAAGGATGAGGATCTTCCACTTAAGCATTCTCTTACTGGCCATGGAGGTAAACCTGATTGGGAAAAACCAACAGTAAATTCAGTGGATGGAAAGAACTACAATTAGCTGCCAGTTGTCAAGCCACAGACCATAAACATTACAGCTCCCAAACCACATTTATCAAGGTATATATATATACACATGCAGACGGGGGACAAATTCATGGAAAAACCTGAATAAATGAGGGGGAAAATATAACAAATGCAGATGCTTCCATAAAGGTGAGAAGCATTTTGCTGCCGTGGTTTGGGTCCATTTGTCCCCTTAGGGGGAAGGGTCAATGCAAATTAATAGGAAGTTATTCTGATTGATCACTTTTATACTTAAATGAAACATTTCAATCCTGATAGGAAAGGTCTCTTCCTGGGGGACAATGCCTGCATCCACAGGGCAGGTGGGGTCACTGAATGGTTTGATGAGTATGAAAATGATGTGAATCCCATGCTATGGTCTTCGCAGTCACCAGATATCAACCCAGTTGAACACCTATGGGAGATTTTGGACTGATGTGTTAGACAGCGCTCTCCACCACCATCATCAAAACACCAAATGAGGGGATATCTTTTGGAGGAATGGTGTTCCATCTCTTTTTTAAACATTGAAAAAATCACAACTACTCATTTCACTCATTTTACTGTACATAGGATGTTAAGTCAAAGCAGCATTAGCATACCATCCCAACAGGCCTACCTCTGATTATTGAGAGAAACCATCTCTGACATTTTTTGCACCGCACTAGCCACACACACCAGGCTTTCTCTTTCTACTTTGATTTGGTTGGAGCCATTAAATTGCAGCTTGTGAACCTCCCAGAGGCTCTCCACAGGGTCTCAGGACCCTTCCTACCCCTTTTTTTCAGCATCCCTTCTCATTTTAATCCCTCACGTTATAAATACATGGAGAAGGTAATTATCAACCATCAGGGTACATGGGTCAGCACAATTACACCATTAACATGTCACCCTGGCTGCCTGCATGGAGTTAGCCTCTGCCAATAGCGAGTTGGCACCTGGGCACTAATGAGTAGCTAGGTAATTAGAGGTTGGCTTGAATCTACCTCACTCACAAGCAAACATACACGCATAAACACACACAGACACATACGCACACGTCTCTACAAATGCAACACATAGCTGGGTGTGGGTCTGTGTCTCTCTCTCACTCTTTCTCTCAGCCTAAATGGGTGGGCTAGCCATATGTCACAGCAGTTGTGCTGCGTTAGTGCAGTGGGCGATATGCTTTAATGAACCTGGTTCTGAAGTGGAAAGGGGAGGAGGTGTGCTTCTTACATTTGTTTTAAATGGTAATTAATGTTAAAGTTTCTGGAGGTGTGAGGGTCAATGGCAGTGAGGGGACATGTGAGGATAGGCTATTAGCCAGTGGTTAAGCAGAGTGACTGATTACAGGTATGAATGTGTGTAACCATGTTGATTTGAAGTAGCCTTCTGCTTAAAAAAACACCAAACACAACTGAAGCATAAGGACAAGGAATCGGGCTGCTTTTCTGTTGAATTTTGTTTTAGTACATCAAAGGTTTTATATGGGACCTGGGAACTGGCACAAAGACTTGCAACCACTTTTGCAAGTACAGCGTGTTTCACTGAAGTACACACCTGCTTATAGACCTTATCTTTTCACAGGAAAATTACCACCCTCGCTATATCATAACAGCATGACTGTGATATCACACGCAGTTCCTGGCCCTGGTGTGTCATTAGAGGTGGAAAAAAGGAGCTCTGCTGCTTAGCATTGCTGTATGTATCACATTCTCTATACTTGTCACTTTACTTTTTATCATGCTCAGTCCCAGTTTTTTCTGACTGTAAAATATGTAATGATACAGTGTAAAATTCATTTGTAACGCCTGTCACTGGCATTCCCCTAGGCAGTGAGAGTCAAATTGATGCAAGGACACAACAGAGGGAAATGTACAAATATCATCAAAACATCTTGTACTCAGTGTTTCCCACTGGTGGTGCAACGAAAAAACCCAGGCAGCCCCTTCTATGATACTGTCACACTACACTGAGTTGGATTCATCACTGGAGATCACTCACTATCAAATCTAGTAAGAATGAACTGATTTGTACGAAATGTTGAAATATGGGGATGCCTGGGTCTGAAAGTGTTCCCAGTGGTGGGGAAGCAAAACTTGGTGGAGCATGCGATGACTAAAATCCAAAGAGATACAAATCAAATACAGTAAAAACGTAAGCATTTCTGGCAAATCTTTCTCTTTGTCTTTATCTTTTAAAGCTTGGACACAGCTTACATTTGTGAAGCTGTGTTTCTGAGATCTTTAGTATAATCAAAATAACTAATTTACAGTAAATATGCCAGTAGGGAAATTTACACAGATTGTCTTTCTAATCTGAACACCAGTGATGGAAAATCCTTTACTTAAAGCTGCACTAATCAATATTTTATATATTTTTTTTATATGTATATTAACAATGTATCAAATAACTATGTGTAATGTGAATGTAGTCGCCCACAGTGACAAACCCACAGAGAATTATCACCCGACACGGCATTTCCTTTAAGCTACAGAACATTTCAGCATCTTACAGCTCATTGTTGGCCAGACTTTACCGTTCTGATTGAGTCTCATCACTCTCATCAATGTTGTTTTCAGCCACAGTAGGCAGCTGTTCTCAGCGAAAATGTTCTAAAAGCTCATTGTATGCTACCTGCCCAGCACAAAACACAGCACATCAGATGACGTTAGCGACTAACTGGTGGAGCATTTAGCAGCTATAGAGCCAAATACTTCCCGAGTTGATCAAGTGTGAAGTTAAAAGGAGAGTGGATATTGGACACACATTCATCAGGTGGACACAAACAGGACGCCAAATGAATGCTAATGTTACTCCATGTCTGCTCCATGTGTAAATAAGTCACTGTTTGCTGACATGTTCACAATATCGATATATTTTATAATGTTGGTGATAATGTCAGTGTTGTGTTTACAGATTGTTGCGTTACCCCAAGTGGCCCAAAAAATCAGTGAATACAGGTTGAAGTAATACCACAGTGTAAAAACACTCAAACATAAGACATGAATTCATTGAAAGTGAAAGTACTCATGAAGTAGAATAGCCCCTTTAAGAGTGGTATGTTATTATATCTTATATATGGTCAAGTTGGGGCTTATTTAGATTTTATATACTGTGGTGTTAGATATTTTGATTAGTGACAAATCTGATTTTAGAAGCTGACCCTGGGTTTTGCGTGTAAAATCTTTTTCTGCAAAGTAACTAGTGACTGTAGCTGCCACATGAGTATAGTGTAGTAAGTACTTCCATTATAAGCAGCTAATTCTGTCAGGGAATGACATGTGTAAAGCATTCGTTAGTCTTGTTCATTCGTTCTTTCTTTCTTTCTTTGCTTTTAAATCTCTCTCACTGCCTCCCCTATCATTGAGATCACCTCATAACTCACTCAAGAGCAGCCCAATCAATCACACTGTATTTGAGTAAATATATTTATGAGTCATCTTTGTTGAAATCTGAAGCTCATCCCCTGTGTAAATACCTCCTCCTTTGTAAACGGAGAGATTAATTTGACCAGCTCTCTCCAGTCATATGAGAAGGGAACCTAGGCTGCTGTGAATCACAGTTATTTAAGAACACAGGGCAGAGAGGCTGTTAATGCCACCCTTGCCCTCCTGTCAACTGATGAGGTTGCTCATTGCTATGTACACGTGCACAGAAATGAAAAGACATAAACTGACACACACAAATGCGTGCACCATTCATGATGAAACACACAATCACGTACACTAACATAATCTCACACAGACATGCATTTCCTCGGTCACATTTTGCTGAAATGGTGACTGACAGAGCACACAAATGTCAACGCTGACATTCTCGATCCCTTCTCTTAGATGTGTGTGCACTTCATGCTCTGCAATGGCTTAGTGTTTGTGTGCAGGCTACGTGTGTGTGTATTTATACCATTTCCTTTCTGAGATTATGCATATGTGTGTATTCATACATATGCATGTGCCCGTGTCTATCACTGTCTTTGTCTCCATGCCTGTCTCTAGCTCCTCGCCCTCCGGATTCACCAGCCGTATTAACATTAGCCTCTCCATATGCTGTGGGGGTGGGATCTTAGCCAGAGAGGAAATGAGGGATGGGATAAATGAGGGGGAAAGAGGTCATCGTTGTCAGAGGAGGATGAGGGTGTGAATATTGTCATACAGAGAGCACGTGGGAGTGGCACTTCGTAGCCGGAGAAAGGATAAAGAGAGGAGTGGATGGGAAGCCAAGCGAGCGATCGTCAAGTAGGGAGAGAGAGAGAGGGAGTGGCAGGTCTTAGCTGAAGCATGGCTAAGTGGAGGGGGGATGTCTTGGTGTCACTCACTTTGAGTTGAGTTTAACTAGTCAAACCCAGTGTACCATGTGAGTTTAACGCTCAGGGTACACTGTCATAAGAAATATCCTCCCTTTAAAGTCATTTTCTATCATAATTCTACATGATTATAACATCTTTCAAATTATTCTGATGGCATACGTTTTTGTAGAAAAATGAAACAGTACCACTGAAAATTGGTGAAGTCTGTGGGTCGATTTAAGCCCATTCATTCACTGTCCACGGGTCGGAAGGTGATTGGGTGTCTGGGCATGCACAGCATTGAGAAACATGTTAGCAAACAGTTGTTTATTTACACATCCAGCAGACATATAAGTAGAAGTATCTGGCTCTTTAGCAGCTAAAATGCTCCACTATGTTCACCAGCTAGTTGCTTTGCTGAAAACAGCTGCCTGCTTCAGCTGCAGACGAGGTTGATGAGAGCTGCAGATGAGAGAGAATAGTTAAGCTGCTGGACGTAAAACCGAAACGATGAGCTGAAAGACACTAAAAAGCTCAATATAATCCCGACATTCGCATAATTCTCTGTGGGTTCATCACTACAGTACAAACGGACATAAAAGTGTCCATCCTTGGAAAGCTCTGGAAAAAGCTAGTAAGTGGACCTTTAGTCAGGATTATTTAGTCAGACAGCTATTTCTAAGGTCCAGAATGAACTCTCACACTCAATCATGCTCATGATCAACTAAGAAGTTAATACAACCTACTAGTACAGTATGAAATATGATGTGACTCTGCAATGCCACTGTTAAAAGGAATAACTACACCTTTCTCTTTACTGCACTATATGAGCTTGACGCTTGTATAATGGCACTAAACATTGCCCTTGAACAGGAAAATGCAGACTAGATCCATATTTGGCTAAATTAACGCTCAGTTTCAAAGGACAAATATGTTGCCAGTGCACAAAAAGAGAGAGTGGCAATTTTTTAATGCCATAAAAAGGATAACTTAAAAGTGATACAACAGCAAACAGGCCATGATTTGACATTGAAATAACACTGTGGAAAGTATGTGTGTCTGGTTTTAGTTGGGTTGAGCAAAGCACTTGTGTTGGAATTTGAATGCTACGTTTTGCCCTCACCTCCTGTGAGCTGTGTTCAAATCCCAACTCATACACAGGCATGTAATAGAGTGTATAATAATGAGAAAGATCACACTCCAATCTGAACAATATTCATTTATTAAAGGAAGCCTTTGGTCAGGGACATTTTTTCTCTCAATTAATTCAATTTTCATTCAATGAGACAAGCTTTCGGTTGGGGCCCCTATTCATTCACTTGGTCCTCCTTCAAGGGTGGACGAAAGTCCTTGACCAAAAGCTTGTACATACAATAGCTCCAGCACCTCTGCCTCCACCTTTTCTGGTGAGCACTGAGTTTATTTTATTGGACTCATACAATAAGTAAATAAAAGTTTAATAGAATTTTCAAAGCTTAACATGACCTTTGATTCAGTTTTCCTTCACTATTAGTTAACTTTTTCACATAAGATACAGGTGAAAATAGTGCGACCAATTCATGTTGTGGTAACAGAATCCAATTTGTGTTGACATACTGTAGTTTGTGTCCACACTATCAAATGCCTGCTCATGTCACAAATTATGACATCCTACGAGTAAATTACTGTATGTACTGGCAGAATTGTATGTCCATAGTGTCAGATGGTAAGGTGAATTAATACAGAGCTGAGGGAAATGAGGGATGCAATGTGGAAAGGACATAAAGAGGATAAAAAATGAGATTCATTCATTTACTACGATAAAAACTCATTACTATAGGCACTCCAGAAGTGGACATACATGTACAGTGTTATCCAGGAACACATGAAAAGGTTTGCGTTATAAATTCATGAGGTTATTACTTAAAGATCACCTCTCTGTGTGGTTACAAAAGAGCAGAGGGGCAGAATTGCTTGACCGGCGCAGAGAAATGCGCTTCTGGTGTGAACAGCCAGGCTGCTGCTCACCTGAGAATTGTCATATCGAGGCTCTTCGCAGCGCGTCCGCCTCCTGTGTGTCCCCGGCGTAAGGTTGAAGTCTTAGGTTGAAGTCTTTGGATGATCTAGGAAAATCAGGTGGTTCAATAAATCACACTAGAGGTGATCTCACACCAGCGCTTTTTTGTCTGGTTAAATCGGAGTCTGGTTCGTTTTCCCACTTGTTTGGGCAGGTGTGAACACAGTAATCGCACTTGGGTGCGGACCAAAACAACCGCAGACCCTTTAGAGGAGGTGGTCTTGGTCCGGTCCCAAACGAACTCTGGAGAGGTTCGTTTGTGGAGGGAATGTGATCTGACCACAACTTACTCCACAAGTTGGAGCTAAACGGCTCCTGTAGCCAGGTGTGCTTTGCATTCTGGGATGTGGTAGAGCACGCTAACTGTTTCTAGAAGTAGCAGCTAGCCGTTGCTTCATGTTAAATTGCATAGCGATGTTTCACTCACAGAAATATGCACTAGTCCAGAACACAGGACCTTCTTTCTGTATTTACTTTCTTGCTCCCGCCATAGACAGATCTAACCTATAAGCAGAGTGAACTTTCTCACGTGGTTTGTAGTGATGCATTTTGGTTGGCTTGGATTCTTCTCTGTGCGAAAAGAAACTGAACCAAGGGGGAAACGCTCCAAGTTTACAAACTCATCAACTGATTTGGACCAGGGCAAACAAACTATAGGTATGAAACCACTGACTGCTCAAGATGTCTTAGGGTGGTTTCACACCGTTGGTCCGTTTTAATTGAGCCTTGGAGCATTTCGTCGGATAGTCTGGTTGATTTGGAGTGGTGTGTAAGCTCATTCGAACTCAGGTGTGGACCAAACAACCAAACTCTGGTCATCCTGAAAATGTGGGTCTTGGTTCACTTCCAAGTGCACCAGAGTTCGGTTCACTACAGGTGAGAATGTGATCCGACCGAAATATAGGAAGTGAACCAAAACCGATTATTAATGGATGATAACTTTCAAATCCATACCTCACTCTTCGTCATGTGTGACAAAGACAAAACATCACAATCCCTCTCTCTCATCAGGGCCCGCCTTCTCCTTCAGCACTGTCTGACTCGTCTCATTCGCATAATGAAATGTTCAACAACTTGCTGTCTTGTCAGCTGCTCATATTGTTCGCCTTCTTCTAAAGCATTTGATTGATGGAAACACCAAAGCAAAACCAGAAAACCCAAGACCGCATAAATCAGGTGTTGCTCCATTATTTCTGAGATCAGAAAGTGTTGGCGAGTTTCACTTGCATATTTTGTCCAATAGATGAGCGACTGTTTCGACTGCATGACATTTGTTTACAATGTTTGGTGCGTTTTACAAAGTACTGTGTGAACGCTAACCAGACCAAATGAAAAATGCAACAATGTTACAACTCAACCCCAAATCGCACCGAGTCTACCGAACTACAGGTGTGAAAGCACCCTTAGCTTCAGTTTGGCTGCTTGTTTCCTCTATTTGTCTAATTTTCTTGAGCACCAAAATGTGCTTAAATGTGCAAGTCCTACCTGTTATTGCTAAATTTATATTCCATTTGTGTGCTTATCCTCATTTTGTCTTTTCCCCTGCTGTTACTGCTTCAACAACCTTATTTCCCCTTAGAAATCATTAAGGTTCTTTTGATCTTATTTAAAGGTTAATAGAGAAAGTCAAAAATTAGGAACACATTACAAATACTTAACAGACATCTGTCACAAGTGATACAGCCCATTGTAATTTATAGTATTAACACAGTAGTCCTCTCTGGATGGCATTAGCATCACTAGGAGAGGTCTGATTTGATTAGCAGATTCAGTCAATCATTCAGGTTGCGGAAATAATTTGTTCATAATGCCACCACACAAGTTTTGACCACAGTAAAGTGCAGCTGTCTTCTGAATTACTGTAAATTAATTTTCAAATACAGAATTCTGTATCTTAATGTGAAACACCAGAGTCGGGCGAGACTAAAATTATTTACATGCTAGGTCATTTTTACCGGGGTGAAAAAAGAAAAAAAAATCTCACATGTTTGTTCCAGATTAGAGAAACTGTTCACAGTCCAAAGGTAAAAAAGTCAATTATGAGGATCTCTTTGAAACACTACTGAGACCCTGAAAGATGAAATCAAAGTGTCTTTTCTGTGTGGAAATCCAAGGACAGTGCCAGCTGGGGACAAAGCACCAAATCTGGAAACTGTCCTTGGGAAAACATAAAAATCTCTGATTTCTTAACACATGTCTTAACAGGTTTGTTTTTGAAGAATTTATCCCAAATCCTTGAATTACAAAAGCCTTTTGCACACTAAGCATCAACCTTTAATCTCAGAGTGTAAGCAGCAATATAATTAGCTAATTGTAAGACTGCCTGTCCGCCAAATCCTTTCTCTTGGTGAAAAGTACGGCCTGATGTGGCATCTGTCATTGTCTCATAACTTGGGCGGTGGGTCATCCACAAGTCTTGTTCCTGACCTTTGATTCTCTACTTTACTGTGGGGGGTAGACATGGAACTTTCTCCCCTCCCTCTGATGAAAGAGGTGGAATGCTTGCTCAAGATCACCTACGCAGAGGTTCAAAGAAAATAAAATGAAAAGAAAAAATAGTACATAAACTGAATAATTGGCCACTTACAGTGACGAGGGAATGATAAAGGAATGTTGGACAAGATGACTCAGTGCAAGAGCTGTGGCTTTGAGATGCAGAGAAAATGAGGGCTATGTCAGAGACAGCCATGGTGTCAGATGGATTTACATAAGAAACACAGCGATCTAAGAGCAGCCAGAACCCAGCTTTAGTGAAGGGGCTCAGCTAGGGCATGACATGACACAAGACCTGATTGCAATGCAGAGGTTCTTAAGGGCTTCTACACAAATGTGAGCACACACAGTCGTATATGTGTATCACCACTTGATATACTATGGACTATATTATACCTGTCCATCCATTTATCCATTTTCTGTCACATATCCATCAGTGGCAGAAGGTTTATTAAAATAGCCCAGATGTCCTTCTCCCCTCCATGTCATCCAGGTCTCTCCTGGGACATCACAAGGTGTTCCTAGGCCAGGCAGAGTATTTGGTCTCTAAAGTGGTTTGGTCTGCACGAGGATCTCCTGCCAGTTGGACGTGTTAAGTGTAAAGACCCGGTCACCCCAGCATTTAAAATGGCGGAATTTGCCGTGTTGACATTGCTGACCTTTGAGAGCCAGACAGTCCAAAATGGAGGAAGCTGTCACAGCTTATTAGCTGTGTTGCAGCATTCACTTTTATTTAACCTCCTCTGTAGGAGTATATCTCCTCCCATTTCAATGGATTTGCCAGCAAACCTCTGAAGAGAGGTGTTTATAAGATGCCCAAACAACCCTAGATGACTCCTTTTAACATGAGGTAGCAGCAGTTCTAGTCTGAACGCCTTATTTCGGGCCACTTGTATCTTTGATCTCATTCTCTCGGCCTTATGACCACTTAAACTGCCACTGTGTGGGCCCCCCACCCACAAGGGTCATGTACACTGTACAAGTGGGCAGCAGGCGAAGGCGCCGTCCTTGGCATGCAGCAGAAACTAGTTCTAGGGACGTGATCACCTCATCTGGCTTCTTTCAATGTGACGTAGCAGTGAGTCTGTTCCGAACTCCGTGTGGACATGTGAGCTGCTTACCTGTGAGCCGGAAAGCTCATTTTGGCAGCTTATTTTCTTAGATTTCATTCTTTTGGTCAATACCCAGAGTTCATGAACATAGGTGAGGGTTGGAACATAGATCAACTGGTAACTTGAGAACTTTGCCTTCAGGCTCAGCTCTGTCCTCACCACAGGAGTCCGGTACCACACAGCACATGCATCACGCCACGCCAATCGGCTTGTTGAACTCGTGTGGTCGACCTCATCTTATCCTCACTCATGAACGAGAAGACACTTTATGTTGAGGCAACACTGACATATCGTTTGGCATATAAAAATATATAAAAATGTAAACACACACACACATACTGTACATCACCATTGTGTAAATAAAAAGCAAAAAGCTGGTATAAAAAACTTCCACAAGTTTTGCTTTCAAATAGAAAGTATGAAAAAGGAAAAATATTTCTTCTATGGTCTATTCAGGTCTCTCTTACACAGGTGTGAAATGCAATGCAACCATATTGAAACACACACACACACACACACACACACACACACAGTCTCATGACCATACTAAAAACCTTGCCGGGCTTTGTTCTTCACTTGAGTGCGAGAAGCTTGTTGTTCTATTACTGTGTGTCTCTCGGTCTCACACACAAACACAGGGTTGCACAGTTACACATACCAACACATGACACAGATTCACCAATATAAACGCACACAAACTAATTCATTCTCTCACACATGCACACACGCACTCACAAACTCATATACACACACCATGCCGCGCCCCACTTCTGTTTAGGGAAAAAAGTAATTACTTTCTCTCCCTGCCTCAATGCCTTCAAAAGCCTCAGTGGGGCGATTCCCCGGTGAGCCAGTGAAATTCACTTAAACAGCTTTTGAGAGAGTAAGCAGTCTTATTGTTGCGCACTGAAACTTTGATTGGAAAGGGAGAAAAAATGAGAGGAGGAAGAGGAGGGGGCAGGGGAAGATTGGTAAATAAAACTGTTGGCCGGTATTATTTTTCTGTCTTTTTTTCCATTTCTCTTACCTCTCGGAGTCTTTGTTCTGTTTGACGCGGCTAACGACTGTAGGCAGACAACAACAGCAGGTTAAGCAGAGCTGCACAGTATCATGCTGTGTCTTTTAAAACACGGGTGCGGCACAGGATGCGTGTGTGTCTCTTCCTGTGTGTGTTGCCGTGCTCACGCATGCACGCTGTCACAATCCCTACTCCATTAAAAATCCATATCTCCTCAATCTTTCAGAATCAATTTTCATCACAAGTCTTTATGAGCACACAACTCTATTTTAAGATTGCTCAACCTTGACTTTGAGCTGCTCACTTGGTCCACCTGCAAGACTTTTCCTGTTGGGGCTCTTTAAGTGGCATCAA
>NTHP01000012.1:2308767-2325638 GCA_003416845.1 Oplegnathus fasciatus | reverse complement strand
AAGGACTAAATAAATTAACAAAGCTGAGTCTAACGGCTCTGATGATGTGTCCCATGGTGGACTTGGGGGGGGGCTTCTTTTAGCCTTATAACGCACTGGAGAGATTTGCAGTGTTGTGTTAGAAATTTCGTCACGTTGCTGTAGTGCTAATATTTTTCTGAAGTTGGGCAAACAATGTGTGTTCACATGCAGCCCTTATGAATACATTAAATGGACATTCCAAGAAGCACACACAAACACACACACTCTCTTGGTGCTCTTGATCATGACTTGTGTGTGTGTATCTGGGTGTGTTTGGAGACTCTATACAACACTCTAGGGGAAATGGAAGGGGATGAATGAAGCAGCTTGGAGAACAAAGAAGGTCTAGAGGGACTTTATTAACATATAAAGAGTTTGAGTGTATGTAGGTGTGGGGTGTGTAGTTGTGCGTGCCTTTCTGCATGTGCGTAAGTATCTTTGCACATGTGTGTGTACTTATATTGCCATTTGTTCAGGTGTGTGCTCATGTTTTATGTGAGCATGTTTATGTGCTAACAGCTAACTCCCCTGCTTTATGGTTAAAAACAAAAAGAAAAAAAAAACAAAGACACCAACACTAATAAGGCTGCTGAATTATGAAGAGAACAGAGATGCGTGGCCCTCTTGGCAGCTCCGGGGGCTAAACATCTCCATGTACAGTATGTGGGAGCTAGTCTCTATTCTTTCCTCCCATCCCTTTTCTTCTTTATTTCATCTTGAAATCTAGTGAATCTTTCAGAGAGAGCTGGTTTATCTTTCGTGTGTTCCTCATGTGTCGGGGTGTGTTTTGAATGATTTCCTGGACTGACGTCAGCTGTAACGACATATATTCAGATCGGAGGAGAGCGAAAAAGGGGAAAAAGAGAGATGTGGTGCAATGGAAAAAAAGACAGTACAAGTGAGATGGCAGGGTGGAAAGTGTAAGAGAAAGAGGATAAGAGGGAGGAAGAGATGGGATGAGTATGTCGAGGAGATGTTTAGAGGAAGACAGACTGAGATTCAGCAGCTGGAGTGGGAAAGAAAGGAAAGAGCATGGGGGTTAGCTTTGCCTCTTTCCATCTCCTCCTCCCTTTGATCTCTGTGACTTCTTGCCTGCAAAGAAAGTAGGAGAAAGTGAGAAAGGTAAAGAGAAGGAACGATAGGCCGAGTCATGAAGGAACAGAGAAAGATGAGAGGGAAGGGAGCAAATGAGAATTTGGGTGAAAGCAGAAAAGAGAAAGTACAGCAACGGAGAGGGAGGTGAGAAGGAAGTGAGAAAATTAGAGAGAGGGAACTTGAGCTAGAGATATGGACAGAGAGAGAGAAGCTGAGTCATGGGGAGAGATGGAAACAGATGAGACAGCAGGGAGTTATGTGTGAGGAAAAATGGTGACAAAGTTTCACAGCACTAATTACTATTAAGCAAAGCGATCAAAGTCAGTTAGCATTTGAAATCTAATTAGTTGGTGATGGTGCAGGTGAAGTTATGTGCTTGAGCTGAAAAAAGGCTGTGACCCCTGAGGAGGAGTTAGAGGAGCATTGCGGCATCTTTCAACGTGCCACACTTTATCTATATCTAATAGGGAGGTTATGGTTGGTTTGGGAGTGGCCTCAGAAAAAGAGGGAAATTAATGAGTAGCCATTGAAAGTCAAGCAATTGCACTAATTGGATAAATGGCTTTGGAGACAGACAAGGATTTTAAGCATTGGAAATAGCCTGATTGGATTAAATTTGATCAAGAAGTACGGAGTAGTGTAGTGGGAGGAGTTATGTGGGTGCCAGGTTTCCGCAAGTAAAAGTCATGTTTATTTTATACATACAATGGTAGGTAACATACAGTTGACATACAGCACTCCCAAGACATGGATGGACATGAAACTCTCCATCTTGAATCAGCAGTACAAAAGGTGAGCAAGAGTTATTTGGTTCTCGCTGATATATATATATATATATATATATATATTTTTATTTTTTTTTTATTATTTTTTTACATAAAAATTGACAGATACAAGCCTGTTTACATAAAAACTTAAAGGTGCATTACTCAAAATGTTTATATGAATAAATGCTCAAATTACTATAAGTAATGTGAGAAGGGTCACTTAGACTTATCACCTGATTTTGAAGTTCCCCTGCAGCTTTACGGAGCGTTTTAGTGTCTTTCAGCTCACTGTTTTTGTTTTACGGCCTGCAACGTCATCGTTTTGGTTCAGTTAAACAGCTCTCATCAGCATTGTTTTTAGCTGCAGCAGGCCACTCTAAAAACCCATTACACACAATCTGCCTAGCACCACACAGCAGGAGTATTTAGCTAGCTAAATAGTCAGATATTTTTATTAGTAGTTGCTGAAGACCAAAACAGAGCTATAAGAAGAGTGAATATTGGGCTTAGTTTCATCAGGTCTCCAGAGAGGCTTAAAAAGAATGGTAATGTTGCTACATGTCTGCTGGATATGTATATTGGGAATCTCTTTGCTAAACATAAGCCATAACAACTTTTTAAAGCCATAATATGTCAAACGTGTGTTTAGCCAAGTGCCCAAAAAACTGACTAAAACTGATTAATGCTGCTTTAAACTGAGACGTCAACTACAATTCCAAGAACTTTGGTAATAAACTTCCACTGAGCTCAAAGGTCCCGATGTTGCATGTGCCGCTAATGACAAACTAAAGCTTGCAATTATGTTTTGTGAAAACATTGTTTTAATCAATTCACTTTCAGATTCTGGGACTGTGTTAGATGTATTAAGCAACTATGACACTGGGTTTTGTTCCCACTTGTAACAATGAAACAAAACAAATTTGCTACAGCCCTGATTTGTGCCTCTGGCTGGCTTCTTGTCCACAGCAATGGCGGTTAGGTCTCATAACATTTAGAGCTAACTGCCATGCCAAACTGACAAAAAACAACAACAACAAAAAATCATGGTTTGTCATAAACAGAGTTGAAATAATGAAAAATGATGGGCATAATATAAACCTGTAGGACTGTCAAATTACCCAGGAGACTTGAGATTCTATGTTCAGGAACACTGAAGAAGTAATTAAAGACTTTTCACTTTGGGAGTTTTTAATGGTAAAAAAAAATACTTCCCAACTCCTAACTAGACATGTGTGAGGCGGGAGGCCTTCGTGAAGTGAAGTGAACTTTTGCTGCAGCTTCATTAGCAGTTTGGAAGAAAGACGCTTTAATCATGAAAGTAATTCACCCTAGCCTTCCTTCCTTCTTTCATATCTAGACACAAGCTTTCCGTCTCATTCTGCAATTTTTAATATCTAAATTAGTTAGTAATTCAACGAGAAAGTGAGAGTGACAGGAATTAACAACTGTGCATGTGCTGGGTGATTTCTCTCCACAAATTAACGTGCCCTGTGTGTTTGTCTGTTTGAGACTGTGTCTGAATCTGTGCCTTCATGCAAACTCTATGGCTTAAACTCCTGGGCTCAGGTGTGCGTATGACAATTTGCCCTCAGTTTGTTGGCACATCCGACAAACAATTGATCGGCTAATTGAACTTGGGAGCTCTTTCATGTTTGGACATGTGTTCCTGGATAGATGATGGTGATAGGACGTTTGAAGAAGAAAGCCGCCGCCGTAATCAGGACGCCCTGTCAGCTTCAAATGGATTAGCGCTTGATTTGCGTGCCGGCACTTCAGAGTTCAATTGCGAAGGGGTGGAGGGATGAAGGGGGTGGGTTGGAAAACAGAGAAAGGGAAATGCATTTCAGAGAAGGTGGCACTTGGTGGATTCGAAAACAGGATGCATCCTTTGCTCATTAGCAAGAGGGAAAGCTGTTTGAAGTTGGGATGTTTGGCAGTGTTGGCAGCAAATGCGACAAGAAGGATCGGTGATGAAATTTAGGTGCTAGTTCTATGACGAACTTCCAGGAATGATAGGAACATACCAAAATCCCTAAATGACAAAAATCCTGTGGCTAACTGTTTGCTTTGGATAAAAATATGTAATTTATTATTATTTTCTCGTCTCTTCAGATGAGTCTGTGGCTGGGTTCACAGCACTATAGGGCTTTAGCTGTATGACGGAAGGTATCACTGGAGCTGTAAATTATACACAGTGTGAAATCTCAACATTGCAGTACTGTGCCATCTGTTTAAGCTGACGTATTTGGTATGCAGCGCTGTCTTACACATGCAACATTAACACAGAGGTGTGATTGTTTCTACTTTGTGAGTCTGTACATTTTCACCATTAAGACAAAGTGTTGTTTTATTTTGTTTTATTTTATGGTGAACATAACTTCCACGTTTCTGTCAAAATGTACTTAAGCGCAAAATTCAATAATCATTACAAACACTTTAACTGAAATTGAGCTTAGAGCCTTTATTATGCACATGTTTAGAAGGTTTAGGTGTTTAGATGTTTAAATGTCAGTTTATTTCCTCTACATCTGCTAAATGTATGGGGTCAAATCTGTAAACGAGATGGCATTTTGTCAGGTAGAAAAGGCCAAAATACAATTTTTGTTACAGATTATATACAAGATGAACGGTCACTTGACACGTGATATTAGAGTTTTATAGACATTAGATTCAACTCCTTGTTGAATACGTTGTCGATTATCGCTCTGACTATCACTCAGAGGAACCCACAGTCCACATGGATTATATTAATTAGACCCAGCTTAATAACTGATGAGACAGGAAGCAAATAAAAAAGAATAAATACATGAAATGAAAAAGTGACACAGTTATTAGATGCAGAACTGCAGACTTGACCGATGAGTGTGGTGCAGGCCAGTGTGTTAATTAATTTTAATATGAGTCATAATATCAAGCAAATTATCTAGTGTCATAACGGAGGGCTGGCATCAGCAGCCAGAACGTTTTGTCAATTACAGGGTTGCAGTCACCTGATGTGGGAACACGAGCAGGGTCAGATACTTAGTGGCCAGTTAAAACGCAGTGACAGTTGGTGATGGGGCTTGTCAAAGTGAGCATATGCTAATTAGAAACAGGAAATACAATGTTTCTTATACGGTTAAATTAGTTCTTTTGGGAACTAACACAAATATTCTGCTCTGATAGTGTCAGATGAACAACCAGCAGTTACTAATACAGTAGATGAAACATCTGAATACAAGACATCAAGATCATTTAGTGTGATTGCTTAAAAAAATTGAGCCTCATGCAAGAACAATTTGGTATTCACACCTGTATTTTCTTCTAACACCACCAGCAGAAGATTTTTACCTACAGTGAACTTCTACTAGATGTACTGGAACAAAATTGTATACAGACATTGATGGTTCCCCGAAAATCTATCCTAAAGACTTCTCCTGTTGCTCCACCATGAGGTTGACATCTGGGGTTTTTAGAAAAATGTCTTAAAAACCATTGAATGGGTTGCAATCAAATTTGGTGCAGACATTCATATTCCCCTCACAATGAATTGTAATAACTTTAGTGAATCATAACTTTTCATCTAGTGCCATCATCAAGTCAGAATTTTCATTTCATTTTTTCAAAACTAATGACATTCCCATCAACTTCAGCTGTACTCTGTGTTTTGTGCTAATTGCATCAGGAAGTGCAAATGTTAGCATTCTTACTTGCTAAAGCAAGATGGTGAACATGGTAAACATAAAACCTGCTAAACATCAGCATGTGGAACTGTCATTGTAAGAATGTGACATAGCATTTAGCTCACAGCACCACTGTGCCTGAGCACAGCCCCACACAGCCACTAGCATGGCTGAAGACTCTTGTTCGACCTGTGGAAAAAGGCAGACTGATCTGTACATGACATGCACAACAGACCTGGTACTTTGGTGAATTCCGTTCATGCCTAAGAAAAAATTCTAAATATGTGAAAATTGGTGAATGTGACAAGTTGTCTAAAATCATTTGTACATTTCATTTACTTACATGAGGCCCGAATGGTTGCCTTGTGACCTTTTCAACCGAAATAAATGAAATTCAGTAAATGTTCTGTAATCTGTTAAGGTGTATCGGTCCTTCATCATGTTAGTTCAAAAGAAAAAGAAAAAGAGACAACAAAGAACAGCCTGTGAAACACTAATAGCCCATCTGATGACTTTATTCCCACTTCTTATTCATTTTCATACAGTATCATTATGTTCCCAGAAAGACAAAAGCGGTTCCGAGATGTTGTCTTGTTTTCTTTTCATCCATTGGAGAAGGAACAGAAAGAAGAAAACAAGGTCCTGAATTGCTCTCCCCCACGAGAGCACTGACGTGGTCTTCCCGGGGTGCCACCAGGGACGTCTTCCATCCTCCTTCGCCCACTTCAGGGAGCGTCGTCTGTCCCCAAAGACTCTGCCGCATCCCCGCTCCCCGGAATAACTAGGGCATGTGGGAGAAAACTTCACAGCATAATTAAAGGAGTGTTTGTGGCTTACACCCTCGTCTCACTTTGTGTGCATGTGTGCGTACGTGTTTGTACATTGCAGCACAAAGATACTTTTGGGAAGAGAGTTAAGTGATTAGTTGCAACATGCAACCCAAATGTGGATGACAGCCTTCTCACTACTGCTTTAACTACCATCCTTAAACGTTGATGAATAGTGCTTTAGATGATGCAACAGTGTGTGGTTTTTAAAATCCAAAAAGAACTCGTTTTTGACTGGTACAAAATGCCCCAAAAACTAACTCAATAGAAAACTGTTGAAGATGATAGAAGCCATTTGTTTAAAATCAGGACTACACTAGCAGTGGCACATTATCTTGTTATCATACTGCTTTCAGTCGCTCCCTTTCTTTTGGCCTCATTACCTTTTGTACACTCCTCTCCATTTGTTTTATTCTCACCCCCTTCATCTCTGCAGCTCTCTCCGTCTTCCTGTGCGTTATTCTCTCTCCTCCTCATAACTTTAATGACCTTCCCTCCGCTCTTTTCTTTTGCTGTGGGAGGTGAGGGTGTGTAAGAATGAAAAAAAATGAACGCTGAAAGACAGAAGAAGTAAGAAACAGAGCAAGACACTGGAAGAGCGAGCAGCCGCAGAGAAGAAGGAACCGGCGGCACGAAGCTCAGTCATTTTCTCAGCCAGTCACTTGTTAAGTTAGTCAGTCAGTCCGAACAGACTGTACCCTCACAGTGGCTTCCTCTTAACTCTCCATTTCATGGATGTAGAGGGAGAGGTAGCACTCACTTTGCAAAACATGAAAGAACACTTTACATGGCAGAGTCCCCTCGGATTCCTTCTCCTCTTCGCACTTGCAGTCAAAATATTGACACAGGGGGGAAAAGCAAGCTGCATTTTATTCTCATGTATCAGACACTTTGTCCTTTTGAATTATTGATACTCCTAGAAGGGGGTTTGTGCTGGACACAGGGCTATCCTCAGGTCTTTTTTACACATCTTCAGTGGTAGTACCTGTGGAACCGATCTGTGGGTGCCTACAGATTGCCGGCTCATTCCTGTTAGAACTGTAGTTTAGCTCAGGGCTAAAAAAGAGACTGAGTGGCTCTTAGTGAAACACCTGGCCTCAGGGCTTGCAGCGACTTCCAGAGTGTTTAGCTAATGGCAAATTGTAGAGGTTGTAGGTTCAAGTACGCAGGATGGCTGTGTTGCCAAAGTGCCCTTAGGTGTGGGGACCGGCATATTTATTCAAAACTGTGTTGAGAAAAATACAGAGGGAGAGAGAGCATGTAAGGTAGTGAAAGAAAGTGACCTTAGACTTTCCATGAAATGCTGTGTGATGCTTTGAGCAAACACAGATCAGTGTGCTCAAAGCAGACTAAGCACATAGATAATACCTGTACTTGCTCACAGTAAATCACAGTTTTCCTGCACAAAAAATGACAACTTCGCATATGCTAGTATTTTGTGGGGATGAAATAATAATTGTTTGCATCTGGAGTAGCTTTGCTCATAGTGAGTGTTTAAGCTTTCACATCTCACAGACCAAAACTGATTTAGCTGCTCTGATGTGCATTTGATGCTTCATTAAATTACAGTTTTGTGCATCTGTCATCAACCACACATAAAATACATGTTTTGAAGAACTCCTTTTGATTAAGATGTCAGTAATTCCTTCAAGGTTTTCTTAAAACCTCTGTGATATGCAATGTACCGTATGTATATGCAATTACTGCATAGGCCGTAATATAAGACTGTTTCAGCGCATGAAAACAGCCAATCGATAGTTTATGCAGCAAGAAAACTAATACCATGTGCACCAACCACATGGGAAACAATAGAGACTGGTTCCATTTATTTATATTTATTTGGCATTGGCTGCCATGGTTGAATCTAAATAAAAAAGGACTATAGCGCTGTAGGACTATAGCGCTGTCCAAAGACATTTAGCTGCAGTGATGTGATGTTTGTATGCTCCCTAACAGACATTAGTTTAATGAGTTTATAATGTACCTGATAAATACCTGTTTCATAACAACTCATCATCAACAAGAACTGTTGGCACCGTTTCACCCACACTACCTGCCGCTGTTTGATTATCAGCTGATACGCATTTAATGTCGTGCCTGCCCCCTCAAGGGCTGTATGCAATTCATGTAAGTGGGTTTCTCCACTCATAGCTTCATAATATAACATGTGGCGCACCAGCACAACAAAATGCAGCAAAGGCAAAGATTCACAGTTCTCTAGGAAGTGGGCCTTTTTCGAGGAAGTATTTGCACACTTCCAAATCAGTCCCTCCCCACTTAGTGCTTCACTCTGCATGAAGTCATGTTCACAGCTGTGGAGGACAATCTGTAGTCAGTGGGAGAGTATAAATAAACATGTAAACTCCTGCCATATAAGCAGGAAGCATCCGCCACCATGGTAACAGGTGGACACCTTGCTCACTTCACAGTTGTGGTATATTATGTGCTGTTAACCTGTAAATGCAAACATTACCAAAACACTGAACACATACTATAAAATAGATGGACCCTTTATTATTAAGTTCACCACAGTTCTGCTACACAGCCACAATAAAAGACACTGTGCGTAATGTGTACCAAATGCTTATGTGGTCCACCAAAAATGATGCTGCTAGTGTGTGACGGTTCCTTCATTCTCTGGCACATGTGCTTCCATTTAGAGTTAGTGAAGGTACGGTATTGCACAGGTCAACTCCTCCCTAACATGTTTCAAATGACGCTTGAGATGGGTGAACCCTTCACAAGAATGCACAAACCTAGACGAGTGAATGGAGAGGATGCAAAGATATCGCAATGAACAATGTTTTTAGCTTTAGATTGGGCTGATGTCAGTAAATGTAAATTAAGTGTGTGTTATAAGTAGATGTTACAATAGGACGGAGAGACATAAAGTAAGGAAATTGCTCAGTGCAAGGTGGTGGTAAATGTGTGTTGATAGTGAATATCTGTTTTTATGTGGTGCAGTATTATGACACTTAATATGATGGTCGTTTAACTTTTAGTGGTAATTGGATGTTGGTGATGTGGGCAATCACACACATCTACCACCCACTTCCATCCTCCCTCCAACACCAGAAATGTAGACTGACACTACTTTTTTGATGAGTGAAGAGGCACTCACCCTACAATCACCATTACACATTTTTTGTAGATACGTCTAATTTCATTAAAGTGCTGAAAAGTGCCAGTGCAAAATGTTTTATGCTTGAAAATAACCAACCAAGTTATGCAACACGTATTTCCCCTATTATTCACCTGACTTAATTCAAACCTGCTTAAAAGATCTTCATGGAGCATACAAACTCCACAGCTGCTCAGGTTCAAAGAAGTCAAGAGTATATGAAAACTGCATTCCAAACATGACCGTTATGTTGAGTCTGGCCAAATCTATTTAACAAGCAATCCTAAGTAAATAGCTAACATAGCGGAATGCGACTTTCATAAATTACTATCATTAAAAGAAATTCAAGCACACTGTCAAAGTTTTTCATGCAAAAATATGCTCTGGGGTGTTATGCAGCTTGCTATCTAGTTAATCAGGTGTTATCAGTCCCTGCAGTTTTTTCACGGTCTCGTGATCATGGAGTTCAACTCAAAATAAACAAACTAATGCATTTTTTTCACAAGACAACATAATTTGCAATTTTAATCTCACATTTTAGCATTCTCACTGCACACACATTACATTAAATTTCACAATATTGAAAGCTGTCTAAGGAAAAGAGACCTATTTAGTTAAAATATACCCAGTCCAGTAAAGGTGATGGAACAGCTGGGGAATCGTGCTATTTAAACCACTGGTCCTGATAAATCACATATTGTAAGAATTAAGGTTAGCCCTCAAGTGAAAAGCAGACTGGTGTCACTTGTCTTCACCTTCACCTTGTCCAGACCGATGTGCAGGACTGTACATTTGGTTTAAACTGACCGAGAGAGTGAGTTTGAACTTTTGGACCTCAGCGGTATCTCTGAGTGCTGCCTGGGGGTATCAGACAGTGTATGATAGGAGCCAGGTGGGGCTCTGACATTTAGCTAACAAAGAGATCGGTAACGTAACCCCTGTGGGGTTGTAGGTGAGTCGATCACTAAGCCATGTTTCCGTGTATCAGATGAGCTGCTGACATTTTTTATTTTTTATCATTATCACACCCACAGTCACTCTCACTCTCGCACTGCGAAAAGTCAACTCCACATCCATTTACCTCTGAATGCATTTACAATGAGTCACAAGATCGAGCAAGTGCTGAGAACCGGGGATGGAGGTTGAAAGCTATTTTGCATTATCTTCAGTTTTCTTAACACTTTCATGTGCTTTTAGTGGATTGCTTTTACTGTACTTTATCACTTACGTGCCATGGATAGGGCTAATTATGTTTATTTTCTTTTGACATTAAATAAATTAATCAGTAAACAAATATAATATTATTTATTTCTGTTTGTTTTGTATATATAAATATAGATATAATAAGTCACCCTTTATAAAGTGTTTATAAGTTGTAATTAAAGCCTTGGAGGTTAAATATATCATTTAATAATCCTTTACAGATCAGCTATGAACCATTAACAAACACAACGTTGGGATTGTTGTGAAAAATCTCTCTGGAGTCAAGAGTCAAGAGTTTCTGACTTTCTGATAAGCCAACAACTCTGCAGTTATACATGTTTATATGTCATTAATAGATGGCAATAAACAGGGTCGGACTGGGAACAAAATTCGTCCCTGGCACTTTTCGTCTGGACCGGCCCCATTTTTCCCCAACATACAATATCAGGCTTTTTCTAACATATAGGCTAAGCAATAGATGTCATGTTGGCAGTAGAGCGGATCTTTAAGCACTGATCAAATCAGGCCCGGCGCCACGCTTAACCGGGATAAGTGACAATTGCTTAGCTGTTGTTTCAGAACGATGGACAGCGATGTGATGCATGCGCTGCACGCAACTTGCCGTAACAGCTGTTTCTACGCGCCTCCCCCCTGCTGATTTTGACATTTTATGTTCATAAATTCAAAAATTATTCAGCGCTCTGCTCTCAAAAGTGAAAAGTACCATAGGGTGCATAATTTGCTCTGTAAATACAATGAAGCAAGAGGGAGCTATAAAAAAAAAGCAGTAAATACAAATTTGATAAGAGCACAGGTCATCTTTCAATTCTGCACAGAATCTGTGGCTGAATATTACTACACTCAACAAACCACTAAAATCCCAGCCTTAACACTCACTGAATGGATGTGATGATAGCTCATCTAAATTACGTTTAACAAGTCAAGAGTGTCATGATCTGAAATATATATTAATTCTTTTGATCAGCTACTTCAATGGAGTGTGTGACTATAAGCTGTAAAACAAGAATAACAGTGGTAGTACGAGGTAGTGTAGGGTTTGTCAGCAATGTTCACTACACACTGCTGGGTTGATGGTGTCGTATACGACATCCTAAATATATATAATATAATAATATATATAATGCTGCATACCAGAGACCGGAGAGCATATCATTACCGTGGTGCGATCGTCTCCCTTTCAGAAGCTTTGTAATCCAGCCTTGAACTGCGGTGTGTTTTTGGAGACTTTGTAAAATAAATCCATAATGATAAATCCAACACTGAATGTCTTCTGTGATCATTTATCGATTTTTCCGTGTTGAAAACAGCTATTGTTGTTGTTAGCCATTGTTGTTAGCAATCCCATGATGCCTTGGTTTGAGTGGGCTGTGTTCCTGACTTGCCGACGAATCAGAGGCAGTTTCTGACTGGGGTTACACGATCCCAAATTGGCTACCTATAGGCTATCGATAGCCTATTTGGGACTGTATAACTCCCAATCAACATTTTTTCCACCACAATTTTTCTTTTCCCACATTGCTGGTGGCCTTGCGGCCCATTAGGTGGGTCGGCCCTTCTGGCATTTGCCAGAGTTATCAGTCTGAGCAATAAATCATCATCAATCATCATCAATTATTTATACAAAAATCTGGGTGAAAATTGGGCTTCAATAATAATGCACCATTAGTAGCTCTTTTGTTAAACGATTTCTGCAGTGAGTGTTGTCTTCTGGTGAACAACTTTTGGATCTGTGAGAACATCAAATATGTGAAAATTCAGTCAATTCAGACATTTTTCAGTGCAAATGAATAAAAACTTAAAATGATGAGTCCCCATGGCAAATGCCTACCAACACACAAATTAGGTAGACAGTACGGTGACATGACAGCTGCATGCTGCAGCGCTACGGTACTTTAAAATAAAAGTGGAGCATCAGAAATTAAGTACACTTGAAAATATTTTTTTTCTTCAGATATTATACGCGCACGTGCCTTCAATCCACTCAAAAAAGACCTGTGACCCACTTTTGCGGCATGACCTACCACATAAGGACAAGGGATATAAACGGTTAAAAAAAACTTGCTTCATATGTTAAACAGTACTAATCGAATCAGTAATTGCCTAATTTACATGCAAATTGTTGCAGAAATAGATGTATTAACATATGAAAAGTACACCTATATACACACACACCATACTGCAATATCAAGGAATAAGTGCATCATCCCTCATTGTCCTATTACTTCCCTGTTTCCTCCTAGGCATGTGCTGACACACACAGACTTTGTTCCACAGAGCAACGGCGGAATAATTTCCGTTGACTTCCTGGTGCATTGGCCACCGGAGGCAAATTCATAAAAGCAAAGATCTAAGACATTAATTCACATGATTTCATTAAAGATGTGTGATTGCATTAAGCCCATTCGTTACACAGCAGCAGTAGTGTGTGCACTGTATGTGTGCCGCCCCTGTTGTGTAATTTGATTCAGGGGATTTCCAAGCTTATTTCGTCACTTAATTAACTACAGAGGAGTATCACTGGTATGTCTTTTCTTTTCTGTTTCAGTTTTGTTTATCTCTCGGCCACAGAGGTGTGGAGTCATTTGGAGGTCTTTGGCATCGTATGGAGATTAACGCCTGTCTGCCACTGTGGAATCTTCCATTCCAACACTGATTAGAAGATGACAAAATCCTCCTAATGAAGATTCGTTTCTCAAACACCCCCATTTTGTCTTAATGGTATCATGTAATATTCCCATGTGAAAGTGCCCATTATGACAGCAATTAAAGGCATTCCAGAGGTAGTTTTTTCAAAGCCCACACAATAGAAAATTTGAATATTGTACCCAATGATTTTTCTCATAATAACATCAACCTTCACAATTACCCCTGCCTTGTACTAATTACAGACAATTAGTCGCAGAGACAGGTAGAGATATCAGACTCTTTCATCAAGTATTAGTTTCAGCTGATTATGAAGAAGCAGCACACTACTATCCCCATAGGCCTAATTGGGTCTTGGATGATTCCAGCGTTGTTTATTTAGCCCTGATTACACCTGGGATAAAGGCTTCAATTAAAACCAGAGCCGTAATGATCTTGTCTCAAATGCCAGCCGTGTAACACCGATGGCCTCTCACAGAAAGGTCACTTGCTACTCGCAGCAGCACATTGTGCAATATCATTCTTTTTTAAGATTCAATGCTCCGGCATCTGAGAGATGGTGGCCTTGTTGAATGCTAAATATCATAAATACTTAATCACAAACTTTCTTCTCAGAGCCATCAGGGAGGAAGACAACAAAGTTAGTCATTTAAAGGTACTAAAATCAGATATTTATTCTAACTGTGTTTATATCACACAGCGCCTCAGGGCTACAACCATACCAAAGCCTGATTAACATGCTGACAACAACAGCTGAGGAGGTGTTTGTGCGTGTGTGTCCATGCGTGTATGTGTGTGTGTGTGTGTGTGTGGTGGAGAGGAAGAGTGCACTTGAATGTTTCTCATTTTTTCCCTTGTTTACCTGTAGGGCATAGCACTACAGCAGAAACATGAATTGCTTGCTATTGACAAATCACCCAAAGCTGATTGCTGCATTAGCTGTGCTTTTAAAACGACTCCTCACTTTGATTGCTTCATCATTGCTTTCTCAAAAAGCTCAGTGTGATGAATTATGAATTTTACATATTTATCCTTATTATTTTGAGGTGTCAAGGACAAGGGATGGAGACTACAATTTGTTTATCTCCTTTCAGACTTTTTTTTGTGATTGTGTCTGAAATAATAGGGTTAGAGAGCGCTGTGTCTGTAGCACCGGTGGCTACAGACACACAGGAACCTGATTAGGCCACACAGGAAGTGTGCTTTTCATCTCCTATTTCTCCAGGTTGCATCAGTGCAGCTTGTCATTGACACATCCTTCCAAGCTGAAAACACATGGGGCCTAAACCAACATTTCCCACCTGTCAAATTATTTCCTTTGTTTTGCGATAACATCATTGTCGACTTGACATCATGCATATACCTACAACTGTCAATTTAACTAATTTTGACATTGTGCACAGCTGTAAAGCAGGTTCCTTTTCTTCCCCTGTGTCACAGATAGCCTTAGCAAAACAGTGTTCCACTTCTAATTGTCATTGGGAGTGCATGAAACATTTCCTGCAGCATGATTCACCCCACATCCAGCCTCCCCTTGCATCACGGGAGTCCCTTGCATCCATTGCCGTTCGAGAGGCAGCTGCACACTTACTGCTCCTATCACCATCTTGCTTATACGTTAACCGTAATAATGGAAAATTAACCGAGATTTGTTTTTGTTCTGTTACATTCAAGTCTTGTGTGCGAGGCAGGGAAAATACAATGTGAAAATAGCACTGTGTTTTATTTATTTAAAGGCCCTTAAAACCTATTTCCTCGGTCGACTTTTTACTTAAGCAATTGGGTCATACATGAACACAACATTTTATGCCAACAGTTTTGTTTTTTTCACCTGAGAGATTTCTGGATTTGTGGTTGTGTCTGTGCTCCTCTAACTGGTGATGTCTTGTATTTCTGTGCACTAATCAAGATTTAGCAACATTTGAATCAAAATGTGCTGACATTTGTGGGGTTGTTTGCTGATGTCGCCAGGCCACTGTCAATCAAACCTGATCAAACCACACCCACAGAGTCCGGATTAAGCAGATTATCTTAGATTAGAGTTTCTGACTGTTAAACTCTTATTAAGGACGTTTCTCTGAACTTTAACATAGGTTGTTACATTGGTTGTAATGAAAAGTGAAAGGGTTAGTCCACTGATTTAGCGTTGCACTTTCATAAAGACTCACAAGAGACAGATAAAAAAAAAGAATGGTCAAAATTCAAGTAGCAGAGGTCGAGATATCCCGGGTTTAAGTCTCTACTATAGGCTAAAGCTCCAAAAACACCTGATACTACATTTCCTATAATGCAACTCAATAGTGTCTTTCACTGGACCCTTCCTATCTCCTACTGTATATGCCCACTTCTTTCAAATCCTACACCTCCAGTTTGTAACACAGCCGTTCTGTTAAAAAAAAATTGTCTCAAACCCAAGCCGAGATAACCCTGATGACACCACCAGGGTTAATGTTTAAATCTTTGGAGAGCTCCCACAGAGCCACATAACCCAAACAAACATAAAGAAGAATTACCTTCAAATTTCAGCGTTTATTTGCTGTGACTGTTACTTCTATCTGGCACACATTCTTCTGTCCTATGTGGCAAACCCCACCCATCTGTTACTCCAAGCGAGATACGACAAATGCTAAGAATATTTTGCAAACACCATTTAACCCAGCTCTGATTCCTACTTCCTCAGCAGTGAAACACAGATGATTTGGTTTATGCGTTGGGGAAGGAACAGCAAGGCATATTCTATCCAGATTGAAATATTTGTCATCATGCTCTCACTCGTGAGGCTATCTCTCTCTCTCTTTCTTGCTCTCTCCTTCTCTCTCTCTGACAAATGTGTGCTGTACTTAGACTCCACAAGCAGCATTACATGACTCACCAAGTTAAGATTTATTCCTTCCATTACCTCGCGCCCTTAGTGTCTTAATATTAGGACTTTCAGACTTGCACCAGAGCGATGAAAGAAAAAAAAAACAGTAGCACTTGCCTTATTTTGTTTTTCGCTGCATATAATTTTCTATCTTAAAGCAAAAACCTTGAGATAAAAACAGTGTTTTTGTTTTCTGTAGATGCATTTTCCCATCTCTCTCTCTCTGCATCCCTTATTGTCAGAGCATGCTTGGGAAATGGGACTGACAGGTTTGTGTTTCTGCTAATGTATTTGCCCTTTGCATATATAAATCTGATTCTCTACGGTGTGCAGACTGAGGCTTTTAAATGTGACAGGTATCAGTGTTGAGATCGGCTCATCTGAGGGTGCGGCACTGCTCGCGTCTTTCTGCTAATTCTGTTAAAGCCACTGGGACTCCTAATAAGGAACAACAGCGCCTTGATGTTTGGCCCTCTGGCGTGTGAGGTTTATTTGTGGGCGGTGTGGGAAGACACACACGCATATCTATCCGCACATATACACATATTTAGCAAATGCACATTTCCACTCGCTTTTGCACTCCAACAAACATAAACATGCACATACACACACACACACACACACACACACACACACACACACACAGTC
>NTHP01000012.1:2232312-2302904 GCA_003416845.1 Oplegnathus fasciatus | reverse complement strand
TCTTTCCTGCTTCTCATTTCTCACGCTTCTCCTTCTTTCTCTCCCATCATTCAAGGTCTCTGATGAGGTCTGCTTGATCGAATCTTGTTGTTTGCGAGGCCTTTTTGTTTATCAGCTCGAGCACTTTGACCCTCTGTTTTTCTCTCTCCATTGATTACCACATTAGCGAGGCTTCATGTTTGGAGTAGTCGCCCTTAGATTTTTGGTCGCGCGAAGGTTGTCATCGGGTTGTGGCGCTCAGCGAGGTGAAAAGGCCGCATGTCAAATAGAGTGATTAGTTTGTGAGGAGGTACTCCAAACAAAATGGCTAAACGGTTCGCTTCAGGATCCTGCAGGTGTGTGTGTGTGTGTGTGTGTGAGTGAGTGTGTGTGTGTTGTGGAGGGTATTCACGATTGTCCTTGGATACTTTGGCGTGATATAGAATTCTGAGTGGTTTAAAAGCTTCATGCTGTTTCAGCCAAGGTTGTTTTTCACACTGAGTAGTCCCCTCTCTTTCTTTTTATTTCTCTCTCTCTCTTCATCTCTGTCACACACACACACACACACACACACACACACACACACACACACACAAAAGCATTTCTGTACTTCTTTGTCCCTTACAGTGAACTCCTTGTATAGAACTTCTTTGTACCAGACTTACTACTGTACACATAGTCACACACACACTCACACACATACACGCTGCTCTCGCATGAATTTGTCCACAACCTAATGCTATTACTCAACCTATTCAGGATACCCCTTATCTATTGAACTGCACCCACAAACACAAAGAAGACACACACACACACACACACTGACACAAGATAAGCACATTTACAGTTTCACCTACGCATACTGAGTACCTTCTACACTTCAAAGTGGGGCAGCCTATCTCTCAAGCAGGCAATCGCTCTGGTTACAGCATTAGAACCTGGATAAAGAAATATTTACTGAACCTGAACATATGCTCTCAAATACACCTAAACCCTCAAGTGGGGAAGAGGGTGAGGCTTTTGAAGATCAGTTGAGGGAAGCAAAAGAGTGAAAAGGGGAATGAGCCGGGAGGTGGTAGGGCATAAACCCACCCAGTCTTATTTTATCCACCTTCTTTTATTTGTTAAATAGGGTTAAGCTGTCTTTTCAATTTAGTGTGACTTCCTGTTATCTACATTCAAAAATCTTCTTAATTGAATTACAGTCACACATAGTTGTAATGAAACTTACAGTAAAAGCTTAATAGCTCAGATCAGACCTGATTTGCCAGTTTGGGCTGATCCTCAAATATTAATGATGATCACTTGACATGATACAGCTTCTTTTTCTTTTCTTTTCTTTTATTCAATTACAGTATTTATATGCTTGTGGTGTCTGCTTTTTTACTTTTTTTTTCATTAAAAAATACTCAGTATAATTACCAGTGTATATTTATAAATACAAGATTTCAGTGCTAAAATCCCAATGCACATTTTAAATATTAAAAATAATCATTTGTAGTATTTTCTTCGGTCATGACAACATTGTACTCAAAAAAGTAAGTGTTGCAAACTGGGGTGTGGCAACATCACTAAAAACAGGTCCAAAAAGCAGTCAGGCAATTTAATAGATTAAAAAGGTTCATCCAATCTATTTGAAAGAGAAAACAAAGGCAGATGGTAAAATCACAACCCAAACTGTCCGTTGTACACATCCATCACAGCTTAAAGCCCCTGAAAGCTTCAAATCTTTAGTATTTCTGTTCAACACAAAGTCATTAATAAAAACGCAATAAACAAAACAACATCTTTAGGTGTTATTTACTATGAATTTAACACTCAAACATCGACCAAGCAATCCATCAACTGTCACCAGATTTTGTTGCTAAATCCTGATTGGTGCATGGAAGACCACCTTTTTCCAACTAGACTCGGGCCCACTTCAAACCAGTGAGAAGAGCACAGAGAAGATGACAAATACCGAAATCTCTCACGTGAAATAACCAAAACTTTGGCAGAAAAACGTGTGTTCATGTAGGTTCCTATCAGAGTAAGAAGCTGATTGAGAAAATGCATTTTCAGGGCCTTTAAAGCCCAACTTCCTGGTTTCCTGGTTGACCTAATGTACTTGCTGTAGTTATGCACACTCATGGTTATAAAAATAAAGCCAAATAAAGTGGTTTAGATAGTCTGGAAAAACTGTTGGACAACAAACGACGTTGGCCTGTTCCGAGATCTCTGCAAATATTGGTGAGTACAATAATATTGTTACTGTTCGTTGTAAACATCCATCGCAGTAACTGATAGAATTCATGGTCGTAATTACAGAAATAAAACCTTAGTTGTAATGTTGTAGTTTTCCTTTAAAGGAACACTAACATTCTGGGAAATATGCTTGTATTAGATTACATTAGCCTTTAATTCTTATGGGCTGCTCTCTGGAATTTAGCTTTGAGCACAGCTTGGGGCAGTTTTATGTATTGTTAGCTAGTTAGCCCCCCAACAATACAGCAGAGAGTCACTTTGGCTTTGTTTAGAGTGGAATCGACAGTATTTGTGTTAAGGGCATAAATGCTTTCTGTCACTTTTAATAACTTTTACTTCGCCAGAAAAACTAAAGCGACATCTCTCTATCTGACAGGCGCTTACTTGATCACATCCCGAGCATCACCTAGACACCTAGCAGAAACATGTATTTAATAACAAAACTTAAATGATTCCATACACATTACAGAAACCTCTCGACCTCAAAGTAAAACAAACAAAAAAAGAATGCTTGATCTCTTCATTGTTGTTTTGTTTAATTCTCTTTAAAATCACAAAGCAGTGATTGAAACATTTCAAACAGCAAAAACAAACTGCAGCCTGTTCACCTCCTTATCAAACATCTCAAGATCAAATATTACTAAAGTCTGTTTAGTCTCGGCTCCTCCTGGTCTCTCAAGGGAGATTTGTAAATCATTGTCCCAGAAACAGGTTGCAGGCAATGAAGCAGACCACAGAGCAAACTCAAATAAAAATACAACATTGTTTGAAGTCACCACTGCAGACCGCCTCCTCGCAGTAAATGGGTCATGCCTCAATATTTCTTAAAGTTTCAAATTATTGCACAGCCTTGCCTTGTTGAACTCTCCCTTAATTTAAGGTAGAGCAGTCTGGGCAAGTGGAAATAAGAAGTATATGAAAAAAAAAAAAAGCTCTTTCAGGGCTCATGTTGTTCTGTGGGATTAACTTTCTTTCTCCTCTATTTCACTTTCTTTCCTTTTCTTTTCAGCCATGCCAGCAGCATGTCTCTTGGGATGACAATGTTGGTCAGTTGGGTGGTCCGCCACTTCGGTCCAAACTGAAATATCTCGGCAACAACTGGATGGGTTGTCATGAAATTTTGTACAAACATGTATAGTCCCCAGAGGATGAACATTACTCAGTTTGGTGATCCCCTGACTTTTCCTCTAACACCACCATAAAGGTGACATCCGTGTATCAGACTGAAATATCTTGACAGTTATTGGTTGAATTGCCATGAAATTTTGTACAGCTGTTCAAGGTCCCGAGCTCATTCACTCCAGTGACTTCAGTGACACCCTGACTTTTCCTCTAGCGCCATCTTAAGGTTTATTTTCTTTTTTTATTATTGAAATATCTTGATATATCTGGATGGATTGCTGTGAAATTTAATACAGTCAGGTTCCCCAGAGGAGGAACAGTAATAACTTTGATCCCCTCATCTTTCATTTAGCAACCTCATCCAGCAAACATTTCGGCTTGTCCAATACTTTGGCTTATGACCAAATACTTGCAAAACTAATAACATTCCCATCAGCCTCGGCTGAACTTTGTGTTTACTGCTACTAACACGCTAAACTAAGATCGTGAGCATGGTAATCTTCTAAACATCAACATGTTAGCATTGTCATTGTGAGCTCAAAGCACCACTGTGTCTAAGCACAGCCTCACAGAGCTGCTAGCATAGCTCTTAGTCTTGCTTATCAGCTTATGGCCTTACTTGTTCTGAGTTAAAATCCCATGCAACTCATTTAATGCTAAGACTTATTAACTCTCTGCTGAGTGCTCTGATTTCTTTGAAAAGCATGTAGAAAACAGCAACAAATAAGCAGTTTCTCCTTGGACTAATGTCTTCGATGTCAGAAAGTTGGCTCATGTAGCTGCTTTGGTTTTTGTTGTGTTTTCTTGGCCTATTCTTACCTACTGTTTAATGCATTTTTTCTTGACATATGACATAACTCTACTAAGGTGAGCAGCTGTGCATTATGACCAGGTCAAAGTTCAGCGCCAGGTCAGCAGCCAGAACTCTGACTAACAGTCTAACAGCTGCCGGTATTCTCCTTCCTCCTGCTGTTTTTCCATTGCTCCCTTGCCTCAGCAACAACAACACCATCAACATAATATACACGCAACATCTGAACTATCAAATATTTATACGGTATTACTGTACGTAGGGCTGCCTAAAGCCAACAAGACCATACATCTTCATAGGAAACGTTTACCGCTCTGTCATTTTTACTATACACTACAATAGCTGGGGTATGAGGCAACATTGCAGCTTATTGTCCATATGTGGTTTGACTAGCCGTAAACACGCTGTAGAGAATATGCAAGAACATCCAGTATGCATGTTATGGGAATATTAAAGTAAAGGGATGTAACAGAGAAAATAGGCAGTGAGGTGAGGGGAGGAGAAGGGAGGACAGTCAGTTTATGAATCCTGCTTTAATGGCACCACATTATTCAGAAGTCCTCCAGGCCAAATCCAGCTGTTCACTCGTAGCCTCTTGCTCGCACTCACTATTATTTTCCCCCTCTTTTTCCCTTTGCTCTCATTCTCATTCTCTCTCTGTATTGCCCTGACGCACATCCTTGTTTTCTCCCTATATTTTTAAAAGCTGCTCCAACCCACCTCGCTCTCTTTAACTCTCTATCTCTCCCTCCCTATGTCTCCCCCTACCCTCCCTCCCACCCACCCCTCCCGCTCTGTCTTTCCCTTAATCCCATCCACAGTAGTTGAGTGACAAACCTAATTGGAGTGCAGAGAGGGTCCAGTGGGAAACCAGACATGAAGCAAAAGAGACACTCGCTTCTGTAAAGAAACATGCAACACAGAGAGGCAGAGACAGTGATGGCCAGTCAAATAGACTAGTGGGAGAGAGGCAATCAAAGCAGATTGAAAGCGTGATGTGTGTGTGCCTATATGTGTGTGTGTGTGTGAGAGAGAGAGAGAGAGAGAGTCTACGAGTGAGTGATACCTTGTTTAGAGCTGAAATGTCAGGTTCCTGAAGTAAACTCTGTCCCTGTGGAAGCCATCAGTCATCCTGATTTTACATTTGTTGTTAATAAGTTGTGTTAGATTGCTTAGTTCTGCGTGAAATACAACACCACCTACAAGCTTTAGTGACTTACTAGCAACTGTTGCTGCAGTGTTGCTGTGTACAGATTTTATCTATGGTGCCAGTGCTGCGTTTTTATGTTTATTGTTATTATTCTCCCTTTCTTTCAAATGTCGGCGTGAAAATGCTGTGGAAATTGCAGACTGATAAAAGAAATCTGCCAGAATGTTGCATTTAGTGGGAAAATTACCTAGTTTCCAAAAAGTCTCGGGCAAAAGGGCTCAGTGCATCTGCTGTAGAGCTGTTTGGTTCAAGTCAACATTGACAAACTGTGTGAGTCTGCAACTTGTGTGAGGAAGTTGGAAATATTTTAACTTTTAAAGCTAAAAATACAGCTCAGTATCCCAAAGTAATCACATTCATATTCTTCAGTTCTGCACTTCACAATTTGCATCCAATGCAAGCGTTCAGTAACAATGCAGGAAGCAGTGTGCCTTTTATTTGGCGAGGCAGAAAGTAAGGGTGTAGAGGACGGGGTGGTGGATGGGCATGTCGTTAATGCGGCACACTGGAGTTTGCAATATATGGTCACAATGTAATACAGTACAGTCTGTATAGTTTGAAGATTCAGTGTGACAGATTTGTTCGTACATATATATGTATTAAATTCCTCCAATATGAAGTTAATGAAGCGTGCAGTCAGGACTGTATACACTGACAGCAGCGAGGGACCAAGGGAGAACATGGACAAAATTTACGCATTTTCACACAGACCCTCGTGACTTTGCAGAAAGTGTAACTTGAACTTTCAGACAGTATTCCTGTTTATTATGAGGCAAAGAGTCTGTATATGAGTGAAAAGTATTACAGTGATTACACGGGTAAGTCGGTCCCTCTTATGAAATGTTATTTACTTTCTGAATCTAATAAATAAGGTCCTAATGAAAAGCTGATTCATTTGATTCTCGTCTAATATTCTCTTCAGTATTACAAGTTTTTTGTTTGAGCAGAACATTTCTGAAACCTAAAAACACAGACACATTTCAGCTCTAGTGTGATTGGCACAATCTTTAGACGTCCACACAATGTGTCTGAATGCGAGAGGTTTTTTAATATGTGTGTACAGTGAAGAGTGCCTCCGTCTTTGCGCATTCTTGACAGACAAGCCATGACAACCACTCATAACGGCGGTTATGAAAAGCTTGAATTTGCCCGTGTCAAGGCAAAGATTAGAAGGCTTGTACGGGAACATTTACAGTCATTGGCACACAGTGTGTGTGGGAGTGCCCCTGGCCTTACCTGTGGTTAGACCGTCAAGGATGGTGTCACAGAGAGATATGGGAGAGGTTCCCCTTTTGCCTTTATAAAACTCACACATAGACCACCTGCTGCAAATGCAAACACAAACAGTAGCCCCCCTCCTCCAAAAAGAATAAAAGAAAGGAAAATCAATGCTAGATGACTGATTAAACCTTAACTAAAGTCCCATCAAACAAGACCAATATATTCTGACAACACTCTACACTCGGGCTGCCTGAAAACAGAGGAGTCTGTGCGTCAGTGGGATTTAAACCAGCTAAAGTCATTGAAAGATAAACGAAAAGAGCCATCGAAAGATGTTTAATGAAATAATTAGCTGTCAAAAGGCAGGCTGTGGAGCTGGCAAGAAATCCATCACAAGGAAGGGTAAAATCCCCCGGTTTATGTTATAATCCAAGCTTTCAGGGGCCTGGGTGATATGGGCCACTTTTTTCTTTGACTGCATTTTGGCTGGATTAATTGACAGGCTTGTCACAGGAGTGAAAGCTGTTTGGGGCAGCTGGAAAGTCGGGACCTAACAGGGAAAATCTGTGGCTTAAAGAAATGGGCTGCAGCACAGCCAATATTGGTGCCAAAAATCAAACCCCGTGCATGAGCATGAGACCAGTGTGTGTGTTTCTATGTTTTGTACATTTTGATTAGTTTGCATGTAAAGTGTAGCACATGAGATTGTAGGGTTGGAATTGAAGGATGTTGGTTCTCAAATGCTCCAAAACTTGCAACTGTCCATGATTGTTCCGTCCAGTTTCCTGTCCAAGTAAATGCCACCTGGCCATCTGAAGACTCACTTTCTGCTCTGCAACATAATGTCCTTCCTTGAACCTGGTCTTATCTCTCTGGTTTTTGCGGGTGAGTGGTGAATTCAAAGCCCGGGAAAACCTTCTTTAGCCTTTTGAAGTTCCCAGACCTGTTTGCGTGAAATCAATCGCAGGCACCTTTTTTCAAATGCCTCACTTCAAAGTGCTGTCCTGTCCCACTGCTGCCGCCGAGGCCTCCCTCCATTTTCATCAGTGAGAGATTGGTGCCTCTCGGTTCTTAAGTAAGATTCTGCTCTCTGATTACACTTCCCCTAGTTGAGGGATTGTTAATGGAACATAAAAATAACTGACCCTGAAACTGTGGATAGTAGGGTGCATTATTTAACTACTCCTACCATGGCCTCCAGGGAGGGAAGGAAGGAGGGGGAGGTAAGAGAGGGAGGAACAACTAAACAGAGGGAAGAAGGTGAAGGAGTGCATGCATGACAGTCTTGGTGAGACATTTCACAGCTCTATTCAGTAGTGAACCTTTACTTACCAATTGTAAGAGACAAAAACAATTTTGCAGCTGTGCAATGTCTGAGACTCCCAGCCTCCCATTGCTTGGTTACAGTAATTCTTTAAGGGTCACACATCCTGATGTTGTAATTGGTCTCCTGTGTGCAGATGTTGTTAGAACATTTTGAGTGCCTCAAGGCTCTGGATCTCTGTGTCTGCATGTGGTACTGTACAAACAGGTACTGTGGGAGCAGAAGAAGAGGTGTTGAAAAAAACAAAAACAACAATGGGTGGACGGAACGGGTTCACAGAGAACCATTCCCTCTGTTGATGTACAAGCTATTCCACGTCTGCTTCATGAATTATTAACAGCAAAGCTCTTCTGTGTTCCCCACAACAAAAACAATGGAGACAAATGAGGAAAACTGAGGGAAAGATGGCCTCTGTGTGAGAGCGTGTGTCTCATCGTCAACAACAACACATAATCTGTCAGTTAGTGCATTTATATGAACACTATTGTGTCTGTTAAAAGTCTCATTCTGGTTTTAATCATGGTTGAACATAAGAAACCTGGGATTTTCATATATTTCTATGATTCCAGCGATATCAGGTTTCTGTGGTGTCTTTTGACTCCTCAACATCGCAGACAGTCTCATTTCATTTTCATCATGAATTTCTGTGCTGACCTGCAGGTATTATCAGTATCAGACATAAAACGTGGCCAGGACACCAAAGGGTGATCCTTGGGTGTCCTGGCCACGTTTTATGATGGCCAGGACACAACATGGTTTAGCATTTACAGTTGAGGAGCTCTGCATCACAGCTTTGATCTGATGGTTTTCTGTAATATTTTGTATAATGTCTGATATTTTGAGGGTCTTCAGACAGACTCTGTCCAATGCTAGCATTAACAATATATTGAAATTCTAACCAACAGCAGCACTTTAGTGGTGTGGTGCACCTGCTCACTGTCATATAATACATTTAAACTGGTGGCTGCTGTTTCTGTGTTTTGTTGCTAGTTCACTCAGTGCTGGGCGGACAGTCTTTAACACAGCGCAATTGGACATTATTTACAGCTGTCCTTGGTCCTGATCTTGAGCATAAAAACAGCCCTGCTTGCAACAAATATTAGGAGTATTAAGGAACTGGGAAGAATGGGTGAAAATTCTGCACTCATGTCACATTTCTGTGCATGCGCACATACTCACGCAAACATACAAGAAGTTATTGCGATTCAGAGTGGGAGTGTGTTGACCATGATAAAGGACATCAGGTGTCCAGCAGCGTCTTCCACCAGTCTAAGGATCCTTGAGTTGAATCAGCTTGGCACACTCTATGGACAGTTTGTATTCTGCACTGAAGGGAAACCTTGAGCTGGAGGGTCTGGTGGTCTCAAACAAACAGAGACACACACACGGTTATGCATACAAGCCGACATGTCCACAAATGCACACATACATGCACACACTTGTCCACCAGGGAGTCTCATTCACACACTGGACTTGTATTCTGAGTGCAGGCAACCTTGCTCCTTTTGCTCCCCCCCNNNNCCCCCCCCCACTTCTCACTTCAGTGTCATCAAGGGGATTCAATTTTTGTGTCTCCAGAGGGGTTGTGGATTTCTCTGTGTCCATCTGTCTCTTCACTTGTCTTGGCTTCTGGATGTCTTTTGCTCTGTTTCTCCCCACACGACTCTCTCCCTCTCTCCGTCTGTTTGCCCTCTATCTTCCTTTAAATGAGGTGAATTGTGGACTTTAGAGGTAAATTCAGTTCAGATTACAGCCATAGAAATGACTCTCGCTCGCCCTTTTCTTTCTCCGCTCATGTTTGTCTGCACCTGAGCATGAAATCACACTGGCTGTCTATTGAACTTCGGACATCAATATGACACATGAAGACACACGGAGTGATTTATTTATGTGTAATGAATTTAGAGCAGCAGTGTGCAGTAAGAAAAGAGGAAAAGTTCAAAGGTTTGAAGGCACAAGAGAAGAACCTCCTTCATACCTTACACACACAGACAGCGTATATACACACAGTAAACTATTACATATGACTCACATGTTTTTGGAGATTATAATGGCCTCTGGGCAAACAATGAATACGCACTGTCTGCTATATATCATAGCTACGTATCTATCTATCTATCTACTAAGTGAATAACAGACCTAGTAATTTTACAAGTTATATTTCAATAATTAAAACAGAAGATCCCACATCTGCTTCTCCTTTGCACCACCATCTTTTTAAAGAAACCGTTGTTTCAGTTTCTTTACACTTTTGCCAGAGTATTACTAAGACTGATAAACATGATTTTAAGACAATGCCCCATCTGTTCTCTCTGCACAGGTGCTGGGCAATGATTTACTTGAGAGAGACAATTGCACATTGAATGGAAACACCAAGAAAATGAAGGTTCACATTAATATTCAGAGAAAATTTCTAATACACTTCGGTGAGTTTGGTGGGTGAACATCCTTCTGTTAACAGGCTAGTTTTCAGCAGTAGATGTGATGTTTGAATGATTTTTGCTTTTAAAAATTGAAGCCATGGCCGGACCAGTGAGGTCAGTGGCTGTCCAGAAGTATATCCTGCTTTTACAACAAGCCTTTCATCTCAGATCTCAGAGTGATCGCAGGTATTATATTCTAAGACAGGCAGTCGAACACAGACTCTCAGATAAAAAGAAAACATATCTGTCATAAGTGGTGCACACATTAATGATTCTGAGAAGATAGAAAATAATGCAACTTGCATCATGCCACAGTAAAACTTCCAAAGACTTTCATCAGTCCTTTGCTTCCACACATAACTATAAACTTATACAGGACCTAGTTTAGTGTAATTTAGCATTACAGAGGCCTGAGTGTCATCACTCAAACTTGTTTCTGATAGAAAGAAGTTGAGATGTTACAGATGTTACATTCTTTCTCTGGCATATTGTCCAGGTGTTTGTATCTCTGCCATTGTCCTTTTTTTTGGTAAGACCGAAGAAGGAACCAACCGCCAAGTTTGGTTTGCCATCCTTATAAGCAGAAATTGTAAATAGGATGTCCTCTCCTTCCATTGTGCTCCTCAATAAACAGGTTAAAACTGTATTTTTGATGTAGAGAATGTATAATTTAATTCAAGTGTTCATACACATTATTCAGCTTTATTCTAATGCTGTGCATCTCCATAAGCTTTTTTCTTTGCATGCTGCAATCCCCACATTATTGATGATTGGCCTTGAACTGATACTAGGCGTGATCCTCAGGACATCAATTAAACATCAACACATTGCCCTTCTATTGCCCTTCATTGCCCCTCTCCTGCCAGTCTTGCACCATTTGGCTGAACTAATCAATATTTTCATATTAACAAGGGGTTAAATTACTACGTGTAAGGTGAAATTGGTCTCTGGTAGTTACGAACCATCAGAGAATTATTACACAACTAAGTTTCTCTATGGAGCGTTTTAGCATCTTTCAGCTGATTGTTTTGGTTTTACGGCCTGCAACTTTAATGCTTTGGTTCATTTTCAACACTCTCATTAGTGTTGTTTCCAGACACAGCAGGCAGCTATTTTCTGTAAAAAAGTTTTGATAAACCCACTGTACACTACCTGCCCACCACCGAAAAGCAGAAACAGCTTGCAACTGGCAGGTGAACATAGTGGAGCGTTCAGCAGTTAAAGAGCCAGATATTTCCCTCAGAAGTTGGTGGAGACCAAAACAGAGCTAAAAGGAGAGCAAATATTGCACTTAGCTTCATCATATCACCTGAAACACAAATCCAAATGAATGCTAATGTTCCTCCGTGTCTGTTGGATGTGTAAAAAGGCAACTGTTTGCTAACAACCTTTAGAGGTGATAATATGTCAGTGTGATAAAGTGTTGTGTGTTATAATACTATTTTAAGGTCATGTAAAGAGCGACATGCCACAGTATGGGGTGTGTTTTAACCAAAACCAGCTTAATTCTTCAATACACAGGCAAAGTGCCTTTACAGGCTGGTGTAAATAACACAAACGTCTCTACAGTAGGTCCAGAATACGCCTGACATGTGGTGCAAAAGTCTAAATAAGGCCATTAGTATTTTTCATTTCTAACTCAAATATTTGTTAATAAAATCCTAACCAGCATACATAGCCATCAACATAAGCCTAAATACACACAAACACAATTACAGAGAAAAGGCGCACACATAAGCACAGTGCGAAAGTTTAGAAGACGTATCAAGGCAAAGGCATGCAAAAGCCTGCAGGGACAGAGTCACATAATGAGCCAAATCTGAAATGTGTGAATCTGACAACAAAATCCATCAGTGCATTCTCAAGGCCCATCTCACCCCTTCCTCCCCTCCCTCCGACTATCTCTGACTCCGCTCCCTTATCTTCTGCTGCTCACATACACGCATAGTTTATCTAATCACAATACCAAAAATCAACTGAAACTTCTGAAAGTTGTGCCGTCGCAGATACCCCCAGACTGTTCAAGCTACGGGTTTGTGTGTGCACATATGTGAGTATGTGTATGTGAATAAATCTAGTCCCTCAGTCATGGCCTAATTGGAGTATCTGAGGCAGGGGACACAGCGATGTGAAGTGCTAATTTGATTTGTGTTTGTGGCTCTCTGAGAATGGCTTGATGGAACTGATGCAATTAGTGGTAACACAATTGTGTCTTTGTTTCTTTATATGTGTGTGTGAGTGTGTGTGTGTGTGTGTGCATTGCAGTCACTTACTGTAGGCTTTGCTGCGTGCAAGTGTGTTCTCTTGCTGCATCTAACATGCTCTCAAAGTTGTGTGTTTTCTGCACGCTCAAGTTTGTCTTTGGTTATTTGAGAAAGACAGAGCAGGGAGGGAGAGTCTCACCACCCAAGCAAAGTTTGCTGTCAAGTGGCAAAGTAAACATGGTTGATATCCTGTCTTAATTGATTTGTTTGTGTTTGTTGATTGAGATGAGAGATGCAGCCATGGAGTGTAAATGTTCAAATTATGAAAAGCAGACTGCATAATTACATCTCTGACTATTTCCCTATGGGAAACTCCCTATGGGGCTGAAGTAAAGAGAGGTAGAAAAACAGAAAGCGAGCGGAGACGGATACTGAGAGTGACAGAAAAGCATTCTAACAAACTACCAAGTAAATGGGAAAATAAATAAAGTTTGATTAGGGAGATTTCAATCATTACACATTTCATGACTCTGTCTCTTCCGCTGCCCTCGAGACTAGTGGATTAGATCTAAACACTGGATTAAATTAATCCGCAACCTGGGATTAGGATTATGAGTGTGGGTTTTGAGAGATTTATTGCATGTTGCATAATGGATTTACAAGATTTTTATGGGTTTAAACCAGTATATTGAGCTCCGGAGAACAGAAAAGTACAGTAGACTAAGGAAGGAGAGGCAATACAGAGTGAAGAGTGGATTCATTTTAATTCGTCCTTTGAAGGTATGTGCCAGTGATTAATGTATCATTTCATATTGAAATGAGAGAATGCCACCGAGCCCAGGAGGGTCAGGCAATGTTTTATTGGTTTCAAGCTGTTTTTTACGTACAAGAAAACAAAGAAAATGGAAAAGAGGCAGACAGACACAGGGGGAGACAGGCACACATACAAACAAATATTTAGGCTATGCATGGTCACCCTAGTTCCATGAACACAGGCTAAACCCTGTATCAGCCAGAAACACAACTAACGTAACAGGTGTTCTGGGCTCTACTCTACGCCTGTGTTGTGCTGCACGCAGCTCAAACACTTCTAATCAACTTCCATAATCTTAATCCACATTTAAGCGATTAGGGATTGGGCAGTGTAGCACCTGCAGTAGCTGAGTCATATCTAAATATCTATAATCTTTTCTCCAACCCAGGACTGTCAGCATAAGAGCTCCACCTTTCTGACTCTTTTCAATAATCACAAGGTCACATGGAAGGAGGGAATAAGTATAACAGTGTTTTTGGCCCTGGCATGAGTTGAACAGATCCACTTCCACAGACGAGAAGGGAGACCACATTTGACTCATACAGTCTCTCTCATAGCCCGACCCTACACTGCAAAAAGTGAAAGTAAGATGGAATATCTTAAATCAAGGTAATATATGCTTGTTTTTTGTCTGACAAGATATTCTTACCAGGCAGTTTTTACGTTGGAGCATTTCACTTGTTTCAAGCTTTTTTGTCCTTAATTATCTTAATAAGATATTATAACTTGTTAGAGATTTTATTACTGGTTCTGACAAGTACAAAACTGCTTTGTCGAAGTCAGAATTTCCTATATCAAGCATCTTATCCTTTTCATCTCTTCGCATATTAAGAACAGATAATGACCAAATGGAATTCATTGTTTTATTGTCAGTCTTACACCACAGCACAGCAATCATGTGTCCCTTTAGAAGAAATACAGTACAGAACAAAGACAGCACATTTTTCATATCTGGGGAACACACTATGAGTCATTTGAACTGTTTTACAATTCAATTACATCCCCAAGATGGTATCTGACTTGTACATAAGTTTGGCTCTTGTTGCTAGTTGTGTAATAAGAGGTCAAATCAACCAGCTTTTCAGCGTCCACTGACTCAGTGGCCTGTGCAAGGTGTGAGACCTCAACTTGATAAGCCATGACGTTATAGTTATATAGTTTGAAATGGTTGGTATTCCAAACAATAAAGCCTAGAATTGACATGCTTAGTCAAATTGATTGAATTGATTAGTCTCCCTGGCGAACATCTAGAGGAAGATTTAGTTGGTCGACTGCCGACATTAATCCTGTAACTTATTCATTCCCTCTGATAGCAACACAAAAGATAGCCCATTGGAAGTAACTCAAACATTACATCCACATCCTCAGCACTTGATAAAGTTACATTAGCTATTTTTTTTTATAAATGTCAGCGTGCCTGCATGTGCCTGCATGTTTTCGTACTTTGTCTCAGCTGTTTTGTTGTTGCTTCTTCTCTATTTCTCAGTGGATTATAGATGAATTTAGTCAGTGAATCTGTTTCTTCCAAGAACCGTTAACGTCAGATAACATTACTGACAGAGACCAGTGGTGGAAGTAGTATTCAGATCCTTTAGCTGTCCGTTGCAGCTATATCTATGAAGTGGTACAGCAGGGTTCTGTACCACTTGATGGTCCTCCTGCACACAGAATAATACTGGATGAGCTGGTCAGAGAGATCAACACCTCCCATGTACCTGTTGTAGTCAATCACAGCATCAGGTACTGTGATGACCTTCTTCTCCCATCTTCCAGTCTCCTTGTCCTTGACATTCCTTGTCATTGTCTGACCACTGAACACTTTGTGGATGGTGGAGCACACTGACACCTCTCTGGTGTCCATCCACTTGATGAACAGCAGCTCCTGTTCCCTGATCCATTTGATGGAACCTCTGGCGCTTTTCTTGGTGAGTGCATTCACTGGTGTTCTTGGGGTATCTCTTCGGGTGTCCAGGTAAGTGCCACATGCAACATAGTCCTGCTCATAAAGGTCTTTGAACAGTTTTGGGCTTGTGTCGAAAATGTCACAATAGAGGTGGTACCCTCTCCCCATGTGTGACTCATCCATGAGTAACATGATGATGTCATATGAAAGTCCCTGTCCTGAAGAGAACTTACTCTTACCCGTGTAGATGATAAAGTCAGTGGTGTAGCCATTGCTGGAGTTGGCCCGCACAAAAAGCTTCGCACCCCACTTTGTAGGCTTTGCCTTCATGTACTGGCGCATACCAATATTGGCTTTTGTGGCAACCATGCGCTCATCGATGGCAACTTGTTTCTTGGGTTGCCACAGAGCCTTGCATGCATCCCTGATGGAATCATAGAGTGGCCTGAGGCGATGCAGTGGGTCATAGTCAGGAGTTCCCTTTTTCCTGTCATTGACGATATCTTCGTCTGGGTCACTCATGTGCACATGTCTTGCGATGGTCAAGAACCTGTCTCTGGACATTACAGTGTGGGGAAAGGGGATGGTGAAAATGGAATGTTGCCTCCAGTAATCCACAAGTCTTGGAAGCTGGAGAACGGCCATGTAGAACAAAAGTCCAACAAACTGAAAGAACTCAGTGGGCCATGGTGGTCCATTTAGCTGCATTTTGGTTTGTGTGCTTGCAGACTATAGTCACATCCTTGCCATCAAAAAACTGTTTGAATATTTTGACTGGTGTATTGTCCTCACCAATCAAGGTCTGCAGACCAGGAGTTCTCTTTGGACAGAAATTGGGAAGCCTGTGCAGGGTGTCCACCTCCTCAACATCTTTCCATCCTCTTCCTTGTTCAGCTGGGGCTTGTGGTGGAAGGCGTCCCTGCCCTCTCCCTCTTCCATGCCCTCTACCTCTCCCACGCCCTCTCCGTCTCCCACGTCTACCTGGTGATGCGGTGGACTGTGGTGAGGATGATGAGCTGCTCACCTCAGGGGAAGGTGATTTGCTGGAGGCACCAGAGGGAAGAGGTGGAGTGGAAGGTGGGCCAGATGATGTAGTGGGGGGTAGTGGAGGGTAGTGGGACAGATGGGGCAGTCTCGTTATCTAAGCTAAAAGCAAAAAAAAAGAGATTTTTATTTTGTAAAGTGTAATTCTCATTTATTTCAATTCATAATTGTATTTTCATTATTTCTAAAGGGCTTATATCAATTTTCCGCATAGCTGGATACAGACAGATGGACAAACACACACACACACACACACACACACACCTTCAGTCCTCAATATTAGCTAGCCATTAGCTAGCCTGTCCCCAGCTCTCTGTACCTGTCTCACAGCAATGTACCCCTCCTCCGTCACCTGATAGCCTCAGCCTGCCTGCACAATATAACCCTGCTCCCCTACCTTACATGAGAAGATCAATGTACCCTTCCTTTCTACCTAAAAGGTCATTACAATCAGACAACTTTTTTTCCCGTGCCCGCATACCCGTCTGCACGGCCACCACGTGAATCGATAATCAATATCACTGTTCCACAGCATCTTATCCAAATATCACAGTTGCACACATGAATGACGAACAACATACGGTGGTTTTCATTCAAGTTGTACAACTGATATAACATAGCCTACGTTACTCACTTTTCATCTTCAAATGGACCGATGCCTTCCTTGTACTCCTCATCTGTAAACCAGCTGTCAGGCTCTGAATCGCCGTTGTTTCCGTCCTCTTCGTCTTTGGCTAAAATAATATTTAAGACCTCTTTCACACCATATTTCTTTTTTTCCATGCATTTTGCCATTTTTTCGCCCTTGGGACATCTGTATGCTCCTACCAACGTCGTTAGCGCGCACTCAGATCCGGAGAATTTCCACTCGAGTGAGTAAGCAAGCTTCTGTTTTCTGTATCACGTTATCGCATGCACCGTATCGCCCTGATTGTAAATCATAAATGCACTATTCATATTGCATCGGAAAGCGGAGAATCTCACGATTCAGACACAATTAAAGCTCGTTTCTATCATAAACGGTTCCAAAGTTATTCAGTGTTTTGTAAAACATGTCTAGCTAGATTTTTGAGGGTAAAGCAGCTCTATAGAACTTTTCATTCTGTGTTGATTTTGGCGGTCCCTGTGGACAAAGGCTCTAATGTTTCACTTAACGTTAGGTTACATGTGCCCTCTGCTTCACTCCCAGCTGCAAGGAGACTACTTTGCCGGGAGGACAGCGGGCAGCAGCTCCAGAGACGGACCTTCAGTTAGCAGCTGAAGCAACTCGAATTCAGCCACAGCAAACCACAGCGCCGTTTCGTCTGATGTCATGGAAAAATCTGACACGGTGGCAGGCTTTAAGAATAACTATTAGAAACTAATAGAAATAGCCAATCTTCTCGCTGTTGGTTTTTCTCAAACCATAAAAGAACACTTAATCCTTCAGTTTATCAGAAAAATTCACATTCAGAATCACCAAATTTGGAGATACATGGTTTTCACTGGACAGGAAGGGTATGAAAAAATGTATTCTGAAAAGTAACTAAAGCTGTCAGACAAATATAGTAAAAAGTACAATATTTGCCTCAGAGATGTAGTGGAGCAGAAGTATAAAGTTGCATAAAATGCAAAGTACAAGTACCTCAAATTTGTACTTAGGTATGGTACAGTGTAAATGTATAGTTAGTCAGTAATTAGTTACATTCCATCCCTGACGGAGACATAATGTTACTGAATGCAAGATTCTTCTAACAGCAGTGCCACAGGTCAACAGAGTAAATCTAAAACTGAAAAACTAAAACTTCTGAACAAGACATATTTTGTGCAGTGGAGGATACAGTTTTACTAACCGAAGCTATAGTGTGTGATTCTGCAGCTGAATGCGAGTCATTGAAGAAGACTTTCCATTAAAAAGTAATTTGTTCATTTGTCCATTCGTCCATCTTTCACATTATGGTTTTGTTTTTATAGTTGTCGAACAATATATTTCGCCATAGTTCTCGTTTCCAAAGGTAACTTTTTATTTAGCTTTAGTCTCATTTTTGTTGTGAAAAAAGGTCGTCAACAGATATTTTTCCTCATAGTTTCCGTTGACAAAATCTACACTGATCAGTTGCCCACCTGGACCTTTTCCCATAGTCCCTTATATATGTTTTCAAAATTATCTGCATTTAGTGCAAACATTAAGCTTGAGGATGGCCCACATAACTGGATGATATACTATAATGGGATAATGGGAAGCCTATTCTACAGAGTGAGTTAAAGTGTGTTAGTTCAGTAGCACCTTATGGTCACATAATCACCGTGATGAGCTAATCACAGCTGAATGTCTGCTCTCACTTGAATTTACTCAAAAATGCTGAGTTGTAACTCACACTGGATAGGAGCTTGTGCCAAATGCCATAAATGTACAGAACATGTAAATGTAACCAGAGTGGTGACCCAGTGGCAGCTGCTAGTTATTGGGTCCTCTCTTAATCCTGGAACAGACGTGCCCATACAAAACACACATCAGAACTTAGTCACAGTCACAAAATCAAATTAGCATATTCAATAATTCACACAACCCTAAATTATGACAGGGGGCGCAGGGGACAATCAGAAACCTCAATTCTGCCTGAAAAAGCACATCTTCATCTATTTTTGCAGCATCTGACAGATCTTGCACTGTGCAAAATCCTTATAAAACTCAACAGTGTCCTCCACATTCACCTCCACCTCTCCTCTTCTCAGTAGATACTGTAGATTAACCATCTCATTCAGCAGCTCCAGCAAGTTCTCTCTGATTAGCTTTAATTTAGAAGAGGATCGCTCCGCTGTCGCAACTTTGACAGATGTCACTTTGCTCGCTTGCTTCAGGGCCGTGGTCATCCGTCCCAGGGGAAATTATTCTGCTGTGAATTTCAGGGACCAGAGTCAGTTTGCTACGCTAACTTCAGTCAGCCCACTCTAGTTGAAATTTGCTAAGCACTGGAGTAACTCCTTCAACTGTAATGACAAGCTGCTCACTTCACGAAAGAAATAACTCAGTACAAACCTCTTCTGTATTTTTAGATCTGTTTTTTTTTCTCTTATATGTGAACAAAATTCTGGGAGAAAAACAAATAAACCACACTTCTGCCACACTGTTGCTTATCCACAGACACACACTCACTCTCTATCTCTGACTACCCATCATAGTCTATTCTGTCAGTCTTCGAGACCTTTTTAGATGAAACTTCAACAATATCAATCATCAATTTTACGGGTGCAGTTGCATACGAAGTCAATGGAGAAATGAAAATGGATGCAAACAGATAAGGATTTTGTAGCAAAGAAACACATGCATCAAAAAATACTACACACTGATGCACTAATAAAACAATTGTTAATTTCAATTTTTGACCTCAGAGTGCAAAAAAATATGTTAAATATAACTTCTTTGAGGTTGGTAATCTGACCCAGATCATCAGAGTTGAAAGCAGATGCAGTACATACTCTACACCTTCATGCTCTGTCTTTCAGAGTGGAGAATTGTTTTCACATTTTTTCAACACTGGAAGTATGTAAATAAATCATTCTGATTCGACAAATTTTCAGCTACCAGGTGCAGAGTGGATATACTCTCCTAAAGGGAAGTCGCTCATCTCCTTTTCAAGCCTCACAACACATCAACTGAGCTTCCACCCACACACACAGACACACATACACAAAGACACAGTATGACAGATGGATGGTGTTTTCATAAACAGTATGAAACGGGTCAAATCGGCCACCGCTTAAGATGCTTCAAGTTCACGACTCTCTCTTACTGCTCCTCCAGTAATCATACCAAAATCCTAGAGCATTCAAAAGATGATAGCTGTTGACAGAGATAAGATCACAGTATTCCACCCAAGAGTGGAACTTTTCAACTGGAGCCGCTCACGCTGTGAGGTGAAAGTAGAGCTAAACCAATGACAACAGCTGTGGAGAAACCAATCCTATGTACACAAGGAGAGGGAGGGCTGAGCCAGAAAAAAAAAAAAAAAGCTTTTCAAAGTCACAATTTACGTGACATTTCTCTGCGCATAACTTCAATTTCTTTTTTAAAATAAAGTAAACGAATGTGCTTTTTCTGTAAATGAACAAAACGCTGCAAAAACAGTATATGAAGATACTATGTATTATTAATATGTAGTATGAGATTGGAATGCAACTGTTTGCAAGTTTGCTGATATAAGCAGTGAGACTGTTTTTTACTACTTCTGTCATGTACAGTATCTTAAAGGTTTTATTGGATGAGCACTTCTTTCTGCACATTAAAGAAACTAATGTTGTTTCTGTTATTATTTTTTTATACCGCACTAATATTAAATACTACTGTGGAAGATGTCATTACCATGAAATCAATATCTTAACACGATTAATTGGCGCAATAACGGTAACGTGGACACAAGGTTAAAATTAGCAACTGCAGTCTATTGCATCTTTAATGACTTTAGACAGAGACAGCATGTGGATTGCGGAACACATGCAGAATAGTAATAGCATTGTCTTTAATTATTTCTCTTCACTCTAAACAACAAACAGACAATTTTCAATGGTGAAGTTAAACGCTTTGTTACATCCTGTAGCTGTAGCAGTCAGTTACAACACTGGTAAAAGTTCCATTAATCAATATTTTTTTATATTACATAACACTGAATCAAATGATCACACGTAATTGGAAAGGGTCGGTAAAAGTGATGTTACAGTAAGAGAATTAATACCAAAATCTGTTGCTCTACTGAGCTTTTTTGCCTCTGTTAGCTCATTGTTTTGTGTTGTTTGGTTGTTTTTCTTTGACACTTTTACAGTACAATATGTCATCAACCACACATTTAGTCACAGCAAGCAGCTACATTCAGGTTTTTCCTTTAATTTGTCACCCATCTGTAGCTAGTCAAGAAAATTTAGCAAGAACTGCCCCCAAGTGGCTATAAAAGTTATTAAAGCAGCTTTAATCCATACAGATATACACAACATTGTAAAGGCTAGACCTTTATTTTACGCATGAACCTATGAGAATGAAAAATGATGCACAGTAAAAAATACGGTGTATTCTATACGTTTTGACTCAGATATAACTACGATTCTGAGTGAAATCTTGATTTTACAATGTTAAAGTATTATCCATATAATCATCTTATTATCAAAATGATCTTTATTCAAACACTACAGTAATAAAAGTATAAAGTATAAACTTCTGCATGTACACCCTGCTATGAGCAGACCAGTCATCTGGGCAAAATGACTGTCCATTATAGATAATGTTTTTTTTATGAGTCGGACACATTGTTTGTAGATAAAGGCTGCACTGGCTAACTTTGTGTAATATTGTTAATTACATTTCATTTGTCTTTGTCATGATCGTGGGTAAATGTGAGATGACTAACACCCAAAAACTCACACACACAGCTGCAGCTCTGCCTCCTCCTCCTCATATCCCTCCTCTCTGACATGCACTGCATCTGTCACAGGGCAAACTTTGTATTAGCTCTGAATTGTCTCCTTATTCTCTAAAATGTATGATATCAGTGGGGGCAGCAGATAAAGGGACACAGGGAGAGACATGATGTCCAGAAAACGATGTGGTGCCAGGGGAAAATAGAATTTATATTGTGCCAGCAATCTTGTTAAAACTCCCACCCTAGCCCCACCCACAACGCAGCTACACACACACACTGGTCCTTGCCAAGCAATCCTATTAAACAACAAGTGTGGCATTTAATCTCTTAACAAGGGGGGAACCTGCAGACAGACAGAGAGACAGACGGGAGTATTTGCTCTTTCTCTCCCCCTCTTACTTTCTGTTTAGTCTCCACCCTTACGTCCTGTCGTTTGTGCTGCAGCTCCTCATTATCGACTCACTTCATTCAAGGTGTATACTAGTGATAATTCATAACAATGCTTCAGTCAGGTACTGCGCAGTAGGCACAGCACCCTGGCTGTCCCTTGTGTTATGTAATGAATGGATCTACAGGGAAAATGTAAATGATATCTGTTAAAAGCCCAAATAATCCAATAGAAACAGTATATAATGTATCTGGATCCAAATAAACAGCCTAGTCAGTGAGTCAGATGCAGCCAACGCACACATACACACATACCAAATAACATGCACATGTACACCCACCACCAATCTATCTACCTAATTATCACTGACTTCATATAGTTAGACATACCCACTTAATCTGCATAATATCCACCAAAGTTACAACTGTAGCACTGTATATGTACAACACTCTCATCCAGATACTGTATAGTATGTATGGATATGCACATGACAGCAGTCCTGTTATTGTTGTTAATCAGTTGCTGCACAGACAACTTGGAGAGCACACTCTTCCTCGGAGTGCCATGACACTGGTGCAAATAATTTTATAGCATAACAGGACAGTACGTTATGTAAGGATCTCCTCACAATTGAAACACAAAATGTAGTCATAATGATAACAATTATAATCACAAAATCGGTTTAGGGCTGCAGCTAAAAATTGTTTTTGTTATTGAGTAATCTGCCGATAATTTTTTGAGATTAGTGGTTTGGTCCATAAAATGCCAGAAAACAGTCATCAAGAATCTACAGCCACGCTAGTGGCTCTATGGGGCTGTACGGAGGCCCAGCGGTGCTTTGAGTTAAATGTTAATGTCAACGTGCTAACATGCTCCCAATGAAAATGCATATAATGTTTACCAACCTTCATTGCCATTCCAAGAGCGTGGTTAAAATGTCCAAACTGACATAATTTAAGTGTTTGATTTTTCTGACTAATGGTTCATAACCCAAATATATTACGTTTACCATCACAGACTAAGAAAAACAACCAAGAACCAGTTTGTTTTTGCCTTAAAAAAATGTATCAAAATTATTGATGACTGATTTTCTCTCTTCAGTTATGTCTCTTTTTGTAACCATGAGATCATTTGGACGGACTTTCTCTGAGGAAGAATTACATCTCATTACATTATACCCTTTAAAGGAACCCCAATAACTTAAATAAAAATAAAATACCCTGACAAAGCCAATACAGGCTTCATGCAATGAAACCAATTCACAACAACTTTAGTTTTGCAGGCGATTCCCACGAAGCATTACTTATTATATTGCATACAGCTCAATAACTGTGACATGAAAAGTCTCCATCTGGATTTTTTGATAATTGGTTTGATTGGTGCGTAAGCCTTGGGAAAAACTGACTCAACCACATATTAAATTTTTACTAAACTGAAGATCTCTTATGATGAAATCTGGGCAGTGGCAGAACAAACATGCCGACGGGAAGGTCAGCTTTAACATAGGCCAGTGTGCTTTCACCTCCACCCTCACATCTTTAGATATAGAGCTCTAAGTATAAACTAATGTGACTACATTATTTCTACATAAATTGACTACATAAATTTCTTTGTCTGAGCCTCCATAAATTCCCGTGTTGCGCTTTAGCTACCATTTTAGAAGTGTGCTTTAATATTTCATCATTATAGCTGTTACATTCAAACTTCCACAGTCCCTTGTCTTGTAATTCAGAACCACCATCAGAATCGCAAAAATGTCTGAACCTTAAAATATGATTTTATACCAACAGTCTGCCAACATCCAATAAAAAAAAGTATCTCAGATAATACAGCTTGAGGTACATTTTATGGGTTCCTTTTTAGAATTCAAATAAGTGTGGAACTTCACGAAAATCTTTTGAGTTACTGTTCCATATAAAAGGCACCTCATCTACAGCTTCTACCTCGACTATGTTAACGGGAAAATACAAGAAAGATAGAAAATACAAAAGACACAAAAAGAGATACAAAAAATCCCCAAGTCAAGAAGAAGAAAAGACAGAGCCCGGCTGGACCAACGCTTAGCTCTTCATATGTTGAGCAACAACAATAAAAACCCTTACAAAGCAATCAGAGTCTTTCAGGACAATTTTATAATATCTGGTTACATATGCTGAAGAAGAATCATGCTAGATATGAAATTAATAAATCTTTTTTATTACTGCAGATTAATTGGTAATTTGCAAGTTGTCTAACAGCTAGCTTGGTTAGCTGGCTGGTTGCTCTGTAAGTAGATCCCTATGCAGTTAGCTACAAAATCTAAACCAGGAAGGGTAACCTTCTGTGTTTACTTCCAGGTTGGACTCAAACACAACTGTTGGAAATGATTTATTTAAGTTTGAAGTTGATTTGGAAAGCTTTATGAGGCTCATGCCACTTTCCCCAGTATATGCTGTTTCCCAAATTTCAATAAGAGAGGTGGGGAGTGAAAAGGCAGCATGGCCCATAGTCAGTGTGGACACAATTATAACAATTTAAGTTAATTTAACTTACATTTTAGCATTTTCACTACATGTTTAACCTCATAACTTACCCTACGTCGTACCAAATTATGGTTTTCACCATCCATCTATCGTTTCCATGAGTTGCAATAGCAACAGGGCAAGTAGAGCAGCCTACATATTCTGTTCCCCTACAAGTTCCTCCAACTTCTTTTCCTCTTTAGTATCTCAAGTACACTGAGGCCCACTGGGAGATTTAATCCCTCCAGCACGTCCCGGGTCTATCCCAGGGTCTCCTCCTGGTCAGTCATGCCCAGAAAATCTCCACAGGGAACGACCAAGGGGCATCTGTATCATCCACACCTCCCATGGCTCCTCTTAGTGCAAAAGAACAATGGCTCAGTACTGCAGATCCTGATTTTCCTGCTTCATTATGTAAAGTGACAGCTAATTCTGTCTTAACCTTACGCCAAAGTCCGAACCTTTAAACAGCTGGAAGAAGTGAGGACTGGTCAAACTGGCATGACTTTGCAAGGAAGAAATACTTCAAGAGAAAATAATAAAGGGAAGAAATAGCCGTGAAAAGGTAAAGCAAAACACCTTGCCTCCGAAAGGCCTCCGAAATCAATAAAAACTGCTGATGTGTTAACACAAGGTTAGATAGATATACAAGAGGCTTGTGTCTCTCACATTCAATCCTCATCATCTCTCTATCTCATTCTGTACCTCTCTCTCTCTCTCACTCTCTCTCTCTCTCACACACACACACACACACACACACACACATTCTTACACACATACATTCGAAGTGATGAAGGCCCGTGTTTGACACGGGTGATGTAAGCGTGCTGAAACTGAGCATGAAGGTCAGAGGGATACTGGGAGTACCCAGGCCTGCATTACTGAAGTGACAGGAGAGAAATCTCCCTCTCCCTCTTTCCTTCTTTCTTCCTAAACATACACACACAGAAATGCAGACAAAACACACACACATGCTGTATGGCTGATGGATGCTGTTTGAGTTGGAGTGGAAGTATCCTGTTGTTTTCAACTAAGCACTTTCTGCTCAGCACTCATTGCCAAGAGTAATGGTCAGTGAAGAGCCCCACTGCTCTGTGAGTGTGTGTGTGTGTGTGTGTGTGTGTGTGTGTGTGTGTGATAGAGAGGGGGAGACTTCTTGATTCCAAAATCTTTGGCGTATTTTCACACAGGCTTCACAGTCTAACTGGGTTCTTTATGCTTGACCACTCATTTCTGCGGCTCCACGCGTTGAAAATTTGCGTATATGTGCTCAGCCAAAAAGGATTTGCCCACTCAACCGTGTGGCAGCCGGCCCAATGTAAAGACTGCATTCCCACTTCATCCACTAAGTCTTGAGTGAATAGTAGGCTGGCACTGGCAAGAGCTGGTTAGACCCACCTGTGTTCACAGCACTAAGGTTATCATGCATAACTATCGTCTAAAACTCTAAAGGGGTCTGCACTCTTTTGTGTACTTTTGGTTTAGGGCTGTTTTTTGTGGTTTGGGCCTTTTAGTTCCAGTTATGGAAACTCTTAATGCTTCAGTAAACAATAGTATGTTAGACCATTTGAGGAAGCTCCTGTATTGAGCTGAGGGGAGCTTCCAGAGATTTTTCATTTGTGCAGCTTTTTAAACAAGTCAGCAATACAAGAAAAAGACTGATTTATTTACATAGGAAATTAAATCGCTTTTTTTTTTCAGTTAATGCACACTCCTGAAGCTTTTCACAGGTGTGCAGTGTTGCAGCAGACGGTAGCACTGCATCATACATTTTGGACTACACACTTTGCTTTCCTGTGTGTTACACTTTGCACTAGTTTGATCAATATGTAGAATATGGAATAAGCCTGAAACACAAACATTTAACACACACTGACAAACAGGGAGATCTGCCACACCCCACCACACACAATGATGATTACCCAAAAGTCAGCAGTTAGCTGCCTCTTCCAGCACAGCAAGTGGTGCAATGTAGGTACTGTAGGCCTGAAAGGTTTAGCAGCATCTTAAGACACAAGCCAAAGCGTCCCACAGAGAGGCCTAGTCAGCCCTTCACCCAGCCTTCTCTGCTTCACAGTAAACTGACATCAAGCAGCCCCTGCAGTGCTGAACACAGGACAGGAGAGAGACATAAACATGGCATGGGACAGCCACTCTGACACAAAGCACCACACCTAACTGTAGCTGAGCAGAAGGGAGAGAAAGGCGGGAGCCAGCCCCCTGTATGTGTGTGTATGTGTGTGCGTGCATTTGCTTGTAAGTATGCGTCTTTGTGTGTGTCTTGTTTACAGAGCTTTTCTGTCATATGTCTTCATCTCCACTTTCTATCCCCTCACTGTTCTTCAGCTCTGTGGCTAAGCCAGCATGAGGCAGAGACACACTGTGCAGGTTTCATCCCTTAGCTTAGAGGTGAGTGTTTATGTTGCTGTGTGTGTGAGGGAGAGAGAGAAGAGAGAGAGAGGGAATGATTGTGAGCGTGCGTGTGTGAAACAGAATGTGTCGCCCTCAAAAAATGTATGTTTCCTCTCTGAAATTGTGCATCTGTGCCCCTAAATTTGCTCTCATTTGCCCTGTAGGTGTGTGTGTGCTTTTATATGTGTATGTGTGTGTTTACCTCTGCAGTCTGATCCCGAGCTTATACTCTAGTGAGTGGCAGCCACCACCATTCAGAAGCTCTCTCCTTGGGGCATAATGCATGGAAAAAACAGGCTTAGGGGCACATCAATTCCACAGGCTTAACCGGGCGGGCAGTGTGTGTGTGAGTGTGTTTGTGTGCTTTCTTTAGATGCATTTTCTTAAAGTGCTCCTGTTTCTAGACAGAGAGCAACAGTGAAATTGGGGTGTGTGTGCGGGAGTGGGGGAGGGGGTCCTTGTCATATGTTAAATGCTGTCATAATGAGCGTATTGAACCAAATGTCAAATAAAAGCAGGGGGATTTAAGGGGATTCGAGCCTTTATTAAATGTTCATATTGTTTCCCCACATCTGACAACTGAGACAAAGTGTTAAATACAAATGGATTTCCATATCCCCAAATAAATATCATAGAGTCATGAATAAACGTGATAATGATATCAGATGGAATGTGCCTTATTTAACTTGTATTTTGTCTCCTCAGAAGAATCCTTTGACAGCAGTTATTAAAAGATAGTTTAGACTGCTCAAAGATGAGGGATTGTTCTGTCCTTTGTACATCCCTTCTATTCCATTAGCGTAAGCACAACATGAGGAATATAGTATTAATATTTAAGACTTGCTGCTCACATTAGGGAGAAAAATGAAATGACATTTGAGAGGCTTCTGTTTGTTTTCTGATTTTCAAAAAGCCTTTTTAATGTCTTACAAACAAAAATGCTGCCTGTGGAGACTTTGCAGAGGAAGAAAAACAAGCAAGAGAACAAAATGCCAAAGCATCACAGAGATATGTTTGAAACATTTGACCTTTTTTGTTTCTTTTCTCCAGTATGCTACTGAACGGCTTATATTACATGCGAGATGTATATATTTTCCCACTATCTTGAAGCTAAATCACATATTACATGCAATGAGATTAGTTCACCTAACTCACTCTTACTGAATTTAAATCCCACAAAGCATTCATTTTGAAGAACATCATCATTATTTCATTTTCCCCGGCAAGTGAACAACACAATTTCGTTTGATTACAAGCCGTGCACTCATGCATTATAAACGACTGAATCATTTCATTACATTTTAAGTCATTGCAAGGGAACGGCACATGCTAAATCAGTATTCATAAGTTCATATTTCTTGTTTGATGATAATTTCTCATTTCGCCAGATTAAACAGCATATTTTGGATAAAGGGCTTCATAAAGCATTCAGAGTGAATGGCAGAGGAGAAAAGAAAGAGGAGAGAGTGAGAGATTGCGGGTAGGGGGAACAAACTCATGAAGGGCATTTTAAGATATTTGGTTTTGTTGTATTATGAACTCATTCTTTTGGTCCTCAGGAAATTTAATTACACACAGAACAACACTTGTGTGTGTGTGTGTGTTTCTGGGAAGCAGGAACATGATTGTGTGTGAGAGCCGAGTGCTCCTCCCTCAGCATCCGCCGAGCAGACACCAGACAGAGCTCCGTCCAGAATGGCAGTCAGAATGTCGGTTCCATGCGAACGATCAAAGAGCTCCGTGGCTCTGTGCTCCAACCACCAAGGGATTTACTGTCCCCATGATGAGCGGGGAGAGAGAATTAAGAGGACGGGCTAGAGAGAAGAAAGGGGGTGAGATCGAAGAGAAAGAGGGGAAGCAACAGACAAGGGCTATGCAAAAATGAAAGGAGAAGCGAGGGAGGAGGAGGAGGAAGAAGGGGAAACTGAAAGCAGAATGGCTAAGCATGGCTGAAAGGAAGCGAGAATGCAAGAATGAGAGATGAGGAACAGATGGAGAAAAAAGGGACTGAGGGAGACAGAGATGAAGAGGAAAAGGGGGTAGGGAGAAAGAGGAGGAAGGCACCATTAGAGTGAGAATGAATGGAGAACTAAGAACCTCAGGGCCGAAAGCTTCTTAGAAGCTGAAGAGCTGATTGCAACTATCGCATTGCCCCTCATCTTCCCTCTCTCCACGCTGCTCCCCTGTTCCAACAATACACAGAGAGCAGAGTTGGATGACCGTGGGGGAGACAGAAGAGAAGTGGGCCAAACAGGAGAGGTAGCTGAAGACCTGAGGCTTCAAAGAGTTCAGGGATGTTTTAATCCCTTTCTCTTTGTCTACCCATCTCTTTTCTCACTGCTGCTCTCTCCTCTCTAGTCCCTACTGACCCATCCATCTATTGTTCCTCCTCACTGTTTCTCTGCCACCTTTCATCTCTCTGTTCATTTGATTTATAATCAAAACCCTAATCAGTAAGCAAAAGAAACAAAAAAGTATGTAGTGCCAGAGTTACATTTTTATATTCTGCTGAGATAATCCCGGTGTCAATCCATCCAAAATCTTATTACCAACTTTGTCATTATTAAGGAATTAAAGGACAAAAACAAGTTTGTGTAAGACTGATACTCCGATACGCAGGTTGTGTAGTCTCTCTTTATGGCTCTATAAATCTGCTTTCCAGTCTCAAGGAATTTAATGTGGAGAAATGGAGAAAATGTTAAGTACCTCTCTCTCATCCAGTGCCGTTTTAAGACTTGGCTACTTTACTCGACCCTCGACTGGTTTTTAGATAAGACCCAGCCACTTGTCCACATCTCCCCTCCTCCACCATCTGAGGATACAAATTCAAAGGGTAGCCACTAAATCTCTTAGGGCTATGGCATGGAATACAGAAAGATGGCAGTTGAAAGTTGTCTGACAGCAAATATCAGTTGCCAGTACACTCCAGGATTCTCATGCCAACCTTTGCCAAACAAAACTAATGTGTTTGGCTTCTTTGTGTCTTTGGGCAACGGGCGACTAAATTGTCGCAGTAGCAACCTCTGCCAGCATATCTATCTGACTCAGGAGAGTAATAACTCTGTCCTAAAGATGTTAACAATGTGTTGTCGGCTGCACTGATGAGGCCAGTCTCCAGGCGCCCAGGAACTCACATTTGTTCAAGAATTCTCAGGAACTAGAGGGCCAGTCCACCCTCACCTAAACACAACCACCTCTGGCAATCAAGCATGACTACACTAAACAATAGCTTTTACCATTATACCAGAGAACCTGGAAGATGGTTTCATTCATTCATTCCCATTTCCATTTGACAGCTTGTTTGCTATGGATTGATTATTTGCTAAGCCATACAATGGTTTAGGTACTTCTTCACGCTCTATTAAGTTCTAGCATCTTGGCTGCCTTCCATAAACCCATGGGATGTAAACAATAAAATGTCTTTGCCGTCTTTAGCACAGTGCCCCCAGACATTAGTAAGGTCACTTGTATTCTTCTTTTCTAGCAAGCCAACTGGAGGGCCTAAAGAAAATAACAGGCATGGAGAAATAGTTACAAAGACAACACATATATTTTTTAGCATATTTTCTTCAGCGTAATTGTTTAATAATTGCAGAAAGCAAATGTTTTTTCCACTTTTTCTTTGATATTTTATGCCTTTAAAAATAGCTGACAGCAGAAAGATGGCAGAGGAATAACATGCAACAAAGGTCCTTGGCCGGAAACGAACCAGGGATGGTGCAGTTAATGGTTGGTGCTTTAACCCCGAGGCCACCCTACCAAATATTTTTTTCACTGGAATAATGCAATTCTACATGCGCTGGAATATGACACACCAGTCAATAATATATCATTGTATTGCCATCCATTATTGATACATGCCTATCCTGTGCAAGCTCGCGAGGGGCTTGAGACCATCCCACCTCATTGGGTGAGAAGCAGGGAACATCCAATGGTGCCTAACATTTTAGTCTTCTTGCCACCCCTTGTCACTGGTTTGATATGTCCATAAGTTAGGAACATTTTAGCCAGAGAGTGATTTTACATTCTCAGATTATTTCATTTGAAACATTTTTGAGACTTGACATAAAACTATCCAACATTTCACAAAAAAGCAAAAAACTAAAACTGAATATCTTTGGGTTGTGGACAAAACAAGACATTTGAGGATGTCACCTTTAGCTTTGGGAAACAGTGATCAACATTTTTCACCATTTTCTGACATTTTATGGACCAAACAACTAATGGATTAATCGACAGATTAATCGATAATAAAAATAATCGTTGCAGCCCTTGCAGGTCTTTTGGGGGGGATCCCAACCTCCATGTTGGGAACTATTTTCACAGCGCTAGTGGGGTGAAACCGGAGAGAAGCCACACTACTGGGATACTGGGATACTGGGAGAACATGCAGACTCCACAGACATATCGCCAGTACCTCAAAACATGCAGTATATTATTTTGCTGTTTACTTCAATCTAATGTGATACCCCCCAACTATGTACATGGTATGCATGTGTCCAGGGCCATTTGTGCTCTGTAGCACATCCAGAGGCGACCTGTCACACACATCATAAGCATAATCATAAAGCTTAAAGCTGGTATATTTAAAACAAAACACCCACATCCCCACACCCACTGCACCTTCTGGCACTGTCGATGTGTGACATCTACAGTATGTGCAAACTAAAACATTGCCAACTAGAATATTACACACACATAGCAGCATAAGCATATGTACATAGGAATATGTCAACACAACCCTCACACATATCTGTACAAATATAATTTCGAGGATAACATGACACAGAACTACCAAATTATATGAAAATTCCCACTTTATGCACCACTAGTGTCATGCTGTATGAATATTTACCCAGTATATTAGCATATGCCAGCCCACTGTGTGGGAACCCAGTGAAACATGATGGCTATTTCAACAGAAGATATAACATTCATTTTCATCCAATTCTGCAACAGAGTGAGATGGGCTTTCATTGGAATGTTTTGACCTTGCGGCGTAGATGCTTAACATCCCAAGAATGAAATTGGCACTCCCAAAATGGATTTGGCCTGATGTGCAGAGGCTTATAACAAGTGCCAACTCTGTAGTATTTAAGAGGGTACTGGCGGAGGAACATTGTATGTGTGTGTGCATGTGCGGGCGTATGTTTTACTCCACACACACAAAGCTGCCAGTGTTTCATTCCTGGCTAAATATTTATAACAGAGAAAGACACTAAGTAAGTCAGACAAACACACACACACACACACTCAGAGACAGACATGGGGGAGAGAAAGTGAGAGTACGAGAGAGACAGACAGACAGAGAGAAGAAGGAGGAAGCTTATTATTTAATGTCCTACTTGGCAGAGAGCTGTCAGAAACCAGGAGAGTGGAGGCTTGCCAGGGACTGACAGAACAAAATCACCATTCGTCTTCTTCTCTTCAAGACATGGACAAGCTTAATGAATTAAGATCCGACTCAAGCCCCTTCTCTTACTTCCCCAGCTTGTGATGTGTGGGCTTCATATTTGTAGGTTTTAGACCAGCGAGCAGCGGCAGCGGGACCCAAGCAACATGGCATTAAATCAACACAAAGGGCACCGTTCATTCTTTTAGAGCCTCATTACATGGAATGATCTCTCTATCAAGACTCTACACTCTCACTATTTCAGGTGCACACACACACGCACAGCCCATTACCGCCGATGATAGCTCCACCAGCATTTCCAAACAATAGCTGCAAAAGGCAAATTAGCAAACAATACGCTGTGCTCCCATAGCCTGGGTGATGAAAACAGTACAAGGCGAGCTAATGCATCTCAGGCAGGCCAGATTCCTGCCTCCGCTCTTATCTTCCCCTAACACGCTATCAGACAAATTAGCAATGGGGTCCACTTAAGAGAGAGAGAGTGTGTGCGTGTGTGTGTGTGTGCACTGGTGTGTGTAATCTTGTGTGTGTGTGTGTGTGTGTGTGTGTGCATTTAGCAGTGGGGTCCACTCATCGTCTGCCTCCTCTCTTGATGTTATTTATGGCTGTTTAAATGATCTCAGACACCTCTCATTTGTTTAGACAGCTCCAATTGGCTTTCTGTCTGAAGAAAGAAGAGAAGAGGAGGGCTCGGGAGCGGCGGGGCAGGAGGGAGAGAGACGTGGCGAGACAGAAGGGGATATAGAGGGGAGGTGGGGAGGGAGGGTGACCACGCAAACAAGGGTGGGGTGTGAGGGATGGCGGAAAACTGTAAAGGGTGAGGAGGGAGGCAACGGAGATGGGTAAAAGGGAAGGAATTTGAAGGGAAGTGAGAGAGGCGGTAGATAGACAAAATCAAGATAAGGAGAGGAGGGTGAGGAGAGGCAAGGAGAGAAGAGTTGAGGAAGGAGAATTTGCAAGAGAGTTTGGAAGACAGAGAGGAGATGAAGGGAAGTAGACCAGGCAGGGCAGCAGGTGAGGGGAGAGAGAGAAAAGTCTCAGAGGGAACCATTTTGTTTAGTCCCACTGAAGCAAAAATTACTTTTATTTTAAAATGACTCTAGTCGCGAGTGGTATAAGCCTTTTCCGCGACAGGAACTTAATAACCCATGATGTAAAGAGTAACTTAAGTCTAAGTTCAGTTAGTAAATTACATGTACAGTAACTTTATTACACTATCTATTGATCCTGGTCCCATTTTAGAGTGTTGAACGCAACAGAAATTATTTTCGTCTTTCCAGAGAAAATCCAGTAATTCTGTCCACTTGACCACCCAAAATCTTTTGAAAAATCTATGACTTAACCTGGGACACTCAAGGCAGTATCACGTTCACCCCCGACATAAATACAGCAGTCAGGCGTCAGCAGTGTTGGCGGTATGCAGTGTGATGCATGAGGAGTATGTAGTAGTAGAAATACTACAGTTACCTCTACTACTTGTAGCTAGTAATTCACTGTGTTCACATATCTTTTAGTTTTATCACTACAAAAACAAAAACTTGCAAAGCAAGCATCCAAAATAGTTATAGCGTTCCACAAGAACAGTAGCTCATAGACTACAGTAAAAACAGCCAAATGTCTTCAGTCGACAAGACTCCATGAAAGCACAAAATTATGAACTATTTCTTTAAGTTAAGCAATGCAAGGAAGTGTGTTTCAGTACACAGGTGATATTCTAATTCAGAATAACCAACAAGCACGTTTTGCTGCCTTTTTATGCATTTGTCCATGTACTGTATATTGTGTGCACAGTGTTTTATTTTCTATTAATGTTCAAGAGTAGCTATTTCCAATTTTTGTGTGTGCTTTCAAAATCATGCCCCTTTTCCAGTAGCTACGTTTCCAGATGGCAATGGCCGTTTGTCGGTTTGGTCCAGAGTGAAATGTTTTGAGAAGTGTATGACAAACATATTCTGAATTGCCATAAAATGGTGTACTGACTCCCCAGAGGATGAAGCCGTCTGACCTGGAGATCCCCTGACTTTTCATAGCTCTACCACAATGCCTCAACAACTATTGGTTAAATTGGCATTCGTGTCCCCCTCAGAATGAAGGGGGACGTCTTTCTTTATGCTGGACGCTGGACTTTTTCTCCAGCAGGTCAGAATTTTAATTTGTCCAATACTTTGGTTTATGACCAAATGCCTGCAAAACTAATGACATTCCCATCAGCTTCAACTGTACTTTCAACTGTGCTGACGTTTGCATTTTGCTCAAAGCAAAGTGCCTGCTGTAAGCGCAGTTTTGCAGAGCTGCTAGCATGACTGTAGACTCTAAGTCTTGTTTCCTCTAGTGGGGTAGCGTCCCCAAACGCTACATCGCTTTATTGTAGTTTCGTTTGAAGAAAAAAAGCTCAGAGATGACTGCCATCCCGCAGTCTGTTCTCCACTGGATTCCTCACCAGCACCTTCACGTCTTCTGAGTCATTAGAGAATCAAGCAAGCAGGCTGGTTCAAGCTGTGCTCCATTCTGTCGACCACCTACTGCGGATGGGGCCCTCCTATTAGTTTAATGATACTTATGTTTAAAAGTCATTTTAAACATTATATTTACATTAAATGTAAACGTGACAAAAAATCAATATTAGCCACATTTATTGGATTGTTGTTGGACTTGCCTACCAAAATGACGTTTGTCATGTATTTGAAGTGTGTCACGCAGAGGTAAGTGGAAACACAAGGCAGAACCTTGAACCAAAGCCGTACTGGAAAGCTCCATGTCACAGGTTTCCACGGCGGAATGGGGCCTTAATGTGTACGTGCAATACACATCTCTGGGTTTGCATGCATGTAGGAACATCTATCTGTGTCTGTATGTGTGTGTCTGTGTGTGTGTTTATTTACATTCATGTTTATGGTGCTCAGTGAGAAATCAAAGCATACGGACCAGGAGAAAGAGAAGCCTTGTTTGTCTGATTAGGCCCCTCCAGGGAATACGGAGGCGCTAGTGGGAGGGAGGGCACCCCTGCTCTGGTTGTTAAAACACGACTCTACATGTACACACACACACACATGCACACACATAAACAAAACACAGAGTTGAAATATTCAGATGTAGACACGACTGCAGACACACTCACACGCTCAATTAAATGTGAATGTTTATGATGTAATTTCTCCTTTATTGTGCCGTGGTAGTGTTGTCTCTGGGCACTTTAATGTTAATTGCCACTGAGGCTTGCAGTGGTTGTTGGTGTTAGTTGTTTCTGACAAGTTTGGGTTGTTGAGCTACGTAAACAATGTTGTAAACACATGGTCAGCTCACAGGGCGAGTACAGCCTGGAGCCTTTCAGCAGCACATTCCCATGGAAATGGAAATGAGGTAGACTGTACAGTGCAGTGAAGTTTCTTTGAGGAACAATGTACACATGCAGCTTACATATGCAGAATATGACATAAATAAGATGCTAATGTGGATATACACTCGTGCCATACATCACATTCAGACTGCAAGAGAAAATCAACATGGAAAATTCAACACTCAAACATTAAGTATCTCATTATTATTATACAGCCAAAGGAAGCTCACCCAGACCAATACTCTTCATTATTTATTATAGGATAGAATTTAAGTTACTCTTCATTGTAATCAGTTTAATGAATTTGACCCATCCTAACTATTTTAGCAGTGGTGGGGAACCATAGTACAGCGGGTCAGGGCCAGAAAACCCAAACATAAAGAAAACATGCACACGCCACACCCTTCACTATTACACATCATGGATTATAATAAAAGGTTGTTACATGTAATAAAGCTTTATTAGATCTGTAAGCGATGAGCCACATGGAGACCAAACCTCCTCCGTTTCATGATGAGCTGTTGTTAGCCTCTGGATTATTTTTTAAAATAGCTCAGGGCGGATAATCCCATGGCCACTTACCAATGATTAAAGTTTGGAGCGCCACGTTCTTTGAATCAAATTTCACCTTTTGTTGGCCCACATTAATAATACATTTTACTTTACTACTTTAACAAGTACAAGAAGCCCTGGTTTTGTAACAGCCACAACATGTGGCCTCCCTGGAGAAGCACAAGTAATGAAGATAGGAATGATACTGTGATACAATATCATTTGTATTCATATTTTCATAAAAGCATTAAAAAAGACGATGCCCAAAAAGCGATCACTTCTATTAAGTTATTGTGGACACTTCTAATGTTGCTCATGAAAGTCTTCAAGGATGAGGCTGCAATATGTCAGATTTTTCTTACTGTCAACAAATACCATGAAAAGACAAAAACCAGTAATGAGGTGATACTGACAAGTATTTCCTGTGTTCAGTCAAAGCGTGATATCTTATTCCTCTGGGATAAAAACTATTAAAAACACATAAATGAGCTACACCATTGCACTGTGTGACATGTTCCTTTATTTATTTTTATTTTAAGTGGCTACTGTAGTTTAGTTAAAAAATAGTCCTCAACAAATGTACTATTCACTCCCGTTTGAGTAACATTTGCTAAAAACTAGTGCCCAGCTGTTTTAGGAAATTAGTGAGCCTTTGTTAAAAATGATACAAATTTGTGTCCCCTTCTATATCTTCAGTAGGAACCAATGAGAACCATATTTAGAGATGCACAAACATATTGTAGATTTTGGCCTTTTTCATATATTTGTTGACGCAATGAGAAACATCGAATAATAATTATTATTAATCCTTTATTTAAACAGATCTCTTTTTCAAGAGAGACCTGTGTGCCAAAAAATAAACATATACAGTTTAAACATAGACAGACGCACAGATAATTCACAGACACACATTTCCACAATTAAGACAAGTATTTACAATTGTGACTGCAAATACATAAGTACAACCTTTTAAAATGGTCAAGTGAAATAACAGAATGTAACTTCAGATTCATTCCATTTGTATGTAGCACAGTATTTGAACCCACTTTTTCCAAGTTCAGTGTGAACAAGAGGTACAGCTAATGTTAAAATGTCCTGTGACCTGACATTGCAACTACTGTATTTAAATGTCACCAGGAAGCAGAGGTAACTAGGCAGTTTTTGCAGTAGAGCCTTATAAATAAACAACATACAATGCTGCTCCCTTCTGTTTGTTAAGGAGGACCATCCCACCTTTTCATAACCTAATCCTTTTTCTGATTTTGTGTTGGAGCCAACGGTGCATCGGAATCCCAACATGTTCTTCCACCTAATTGTAGTGTTCTATTTAATGCCAACCTAACATTTTTCTCGTGGTCCTTTTAACTGTCTTATGTGAACTTTTCCACCTGAGGCAAATGAACGATTCATATTTCTCTCAGCTGTGAAGTTGTTGATCCTCATCTCAACAATATTCCCTGTAAACAGCAGAGAAGCTAACCTATTATTAATAGTTCAAGTTTGTTTCTTTCATCCAAGGACGGACTGAGGCCAGGTTGTCATCTCTTTGGACCATCCAGACCCGCCTTGCCTTTTTTCCTCTGCTTACCGTTGTATCTGTAATTCATCATTTCTTATTGTACTAATTTACTGTTTCTTTGACATTGCCTTAGAGACATGAAACAAACACTTCAGCCTCGCATTGCATGTAATTACAGACATAAGATGTCAGGGTTTTATTCCAGTGCTACCATACAGCGTTTAATTCAAAGGCATACTTTCTTCTCTCACCTACAGCAGCACCAACCATATCAAAGAACACACCAGCTAGCAAGCTATGCACTAATTATTAATACAATGAGACAGGTTTAAAATTCATGCATATCTGGAGCAGTGACCTCTGCCGACATGTAGATTTGTCTTTGTGATGTATCTGCTGTGACTACAGTACGGGAAAGCAATAAGCAGCACAGTTAAAATAGTAAGAGGGGATTTATCTGTAGTGGTGGCAAGTACGTCGATGATAAATGGGTTAAACAGATGCTTTCCTTTGAAGGTAAATGAATTAAAACTAGGGAAAATGTGTAACTAGGTCAAAGTGGAAAAGGACTTAGCTTCATGGCAAATATGCTATAAAAAGGAAAAACAGAGATAATTATAAATGTAGGAAAAGGTGTACTAGCAGAAGAAAAAATACTTAATTAGGAATTAATTGTAATGACATGCCAAATGTAGTAAGTAGTAAGTAAGTAATGTAGGCTAAGACATGCAGCCACAAGTTAAGGCCTATAGATATGAATTGTAGAAAAATCAAAATTAGATGTTAAATGAAATGAAAATTAGGCAAATGTCGATTTGTATTTGCTGGTTCATATCAAGGCCTGTAATGTGCTGTTTGAGTATACTGCAGTCTGAGTACTCCACGGGTGATAATCATACACTGCATTACTTGAGCATATAAAAAGCTGATAGTGATGACTATGCAGAAGGTTAACAAGCAGTTTCAATCACAGGCACGCTACCCTTTGATATGTTCATCCTGCTGTAAAGAGGGTATATGGAACAGATGAAGGACAAAAAGTTCAGGACTCCCATCCTGCCCTGACCCATCCCACTGCTACAGCAATCAATTCAGCTGTAATTACCAACAACGGCATCTGTCAGAGATCTGTATCTTATCTGAATGGACGATTTGATAATAGGGTTTATCAGTGGAAATGACTGGTGAGATCTTTACCACGTCAAGGATACACAAGGGTATTTGAGGTCAGGGTTCCACAAGAACAGTAGCTTATCAGATCAAGTACTGTTAGATGCTGGACAAAGTTTTTATAGAGAGAGGAAATGCTTTACCTGCAGTACGACAACATACTGTACACCTAAATACTGCATAATAACTAATAAAATAACCTAAATAACCAAACTGATGTCTTGACATAAAGATAAGATGAATCGATACATTAATAAGCATAAAAATACAAGGACTGAGGACCACTGAGGTGAGCATATAGTCCGAAACACACCGGCGCCGTATGACACACATCAAAATAGCCACCCCTGTTATATATGTAGACCAACACAATTAGCCAAGTGGACCCACGACCCTGTATCACTGTTAACTAGCCAAGCGCTGTTGTTATTAGATGCTCCAGAGAAGCAGCTTCTTTTTAAGACGTACTCCCTCACATCCCTGGACCATCATGTTTTTGTTTTTTTTGTCTTGTCAGGTGATACCATGTCTTCTTTTGGGATCTGTGGTGTATTTGTGACTTAGAGTTGCCATAACAAGGCAAGGAGACAAGGAGAAACTTACTGTCGAGGTATAAAGACACCCAGACCTCTTTCAGCCTACTGGCTTTGTACAATAAAGATAATAAAAGATAAAAAAATATATTAAAAAAATATCAATACCACTCTCATATCTGTCCATTCAATATGTAGCAGCTGGTTAGCTTAGCATAAAGGCTGAAGACAGGAAGGAAACAGCTTGCTTAGTTCTGTCTGAAGGTCACAAAATCGGCCTACCAGCACTTGTAAAGCTCACTGATTAACATGTTATATCTCATTTCTTTAATCCATTCAAAAACCAAGTGTCAAATATAAAACTACTCTATTTAGATATCCTGTAAAATTACTCACAAATGTCTCCTAAATGTATGGCAGTCATCCAAATTCACTTAATACACTATACACATATACTTTGCATGCTGTGTGGTCCCACCGACATGGACTGATTGATACTGTAGATCAGCTACTGTTTTTAAACACAAGCACACGTAAGAAACACTGCACATGTTTGGTGAACAGAGCTCTAGACTGGTAAACCATATAATCTATCCATCCATTCTCTTTACCCACTTATCATGTAGGAGGACTGGAGTCTATCCCAGCATGCCTTGGGTAAGCCCTAAATAGGTTGCCATTTTATCACAGGGTAACATACAGGCAGCAGAGCAAACACATTCACATCTAGGAGCAGTTTACAGTTCATCAAACATGCATGTGGTCTGGACTGTCAGAGGAATCCAGAGCACCTGAAGGCCGGAGGATTTAGATCCAGATCTTTTTGCTGTGAGGAGACCATATAGTGAAAGTGAAGTAGTGGTTAATACTGATGCTGTAGAAAAAAAGTAAATGTTAATGTCATCTGCACATTAAAAATAGGATCAGTTAGTGGAAGAATAGACACAAAACAGTAAACTAAATAAAACAACAATCATCTCTCCCCTGCTCAACTAAATAATCTGATGTCTTTCGTCTTCCTGAAAGAACCTGTAAACAAATGCTCTTATACCAAGTATCCACTCACCGCGTGCCCTCTGATGAACATTTCAACTGTGAGGAGTCAGCAACAGACAGTACTTTGACAGTCTGCAGTTATTGCCCGTCTGGCTCAACAGTCTGGCAAAAATGCAAATAGTATTTTTCAGGTGCTTGATTCTTGTAGATGCACAAGATTTGTAGACATGTCGATTTATTTTTCCACTTTTATGAGACTTGTAAGTCACAATATTGTAGGGAAACAGTGACTTCTTGATCTGTCTTGAGTGTTGCTGTGCAGTGATGTCGTGGTTAGCTGTTGTGGGATGGATCTGCCGGGTGGTTTATTTAGTTCATTCAGTGGCAAGAGCAGCAGCAGTCGAGAGGTCCTCTTACTTTCCGTACAAGGACTGTTTCTTGAATCTGCTATAGCTGCTCTCATACGCTTTTTCCACTCAACTCCAAACACACATCGAGGATTGGACTTTATTATGTGGAGTAGTTACACCAGCTACAACAGTAAATGTACTTCTTACAAGTTCTAAGTTATCACACAGAATGTGGTATTCTCCAACTCAAATGTGAAGTGCAGGTATGAGTGTCAACAGAGACAGCTCGAAGGCCAAATGTGCACTATGTGCAAATACGCTATACGTTTCTGTTTGCCATGCAACTGTTAGCTGACCTGAATTTTATCATTTAAAAACTAATGAAAATGTAAAATTAATAACTGACAGGAGGAGGTTTTAGATACAGTTTCTCTGTTGGCTTGCTCTTGAATGTGTGGATGAGAAGCTGATTCACACAGAGAATTTAATAGTTAAAGTTCCAGCTGCTCGCTGGGAAAATGAATCCTCCCCTGCAGGTGCAGCATTGTTCATTTGTCTGTGTGACACTGGCATAACGTGTGACATTAGTAAAGTTGAGAAATTCAGTTTTGAGCATGCAGGGATGCGCCCATGGCCACATCCAAAATGCCTCCTCTCTTCTCTCTCCTCTCCCTCTCTCCTGGTGTGCTTCTGTTTCTCTCCCCTGGTGTCCGGCCTTTTCTCACCCTGGGTGTTCTCATCTTTCCCTGCTGGTGTCCGTCTGTCTCTTTTCTCCTAAATCTGGCAAGATGTGAAAAATATAAAAATAGTTTTCTCTTTCAGTGTTGACCCACCTGAGACGCCATCAAATGATTAAAGGAACGTGCTCATGTTCATACGCAATTGCTCATTCTCTCGGCTTTTAAAAAAACAAAGTGGAACTTGTTAAACTTGATTCTTTTGTACAACCCATCCACACACACACTCAATTACATCAAATCAAATGCAAAGGAATATTCAACCAAAACCTGTGTTTTCTATAGCCATCTGTAGGCTTGAATGGTGGCTCTGTTGCTTGCTCCTTGTGGAGAACACCAGTGTCAGTTTAGTTTCACAATACTTCCAATGGATTCTTAAAAAAATTATATAAATTAAAAGTATCAATTTCGTCTCTCCATGTTCAGTGGACAGACTGGTGTGGGACAGTAGGGTAGGCTAGCCAAAGTTGTGTTATTTACATATTGTGTCTTGTTAGCTGACTTGCTAATGTTAGCCACTAATAAGACTACATTCAGGAATCACTGGGTTTTGTCAGAGCTGGAAGGTGAGTTGGAGTTTGAGGACATTATACATGTGGCACCTGTTATATGTATTATTCCAATGCAGATAGCGAGCCAATTTCTTGTTGCAAGTGCACCTCACAAACAAACCCTCATCTTTAAGTAAGCTGTTCTGTATAAGACTGCATGAGGACTCTCTTTGAGTACTAAACATTACCATCACCTGTTCTCCTTTTGGAAATGGATGGTGACCAAGAGAATGACAATATATTCAGTTGCCTGTTTAGTTTCATTGCTTCCTTCTTCACAAGTTCAAATTTGAGTGACATGCCGGGGTGACGGATTTGCTAAGTCTAGGAAAATTCTCTAGCCTAAGAAGCCTCGAAAACCTACCACATATGCTCTAAAAACAAAAGGCCGGGGAAGTGGAGGAGGTTAGAAACTCTGTAAGCAACAGCAGCTGCAGAACAGGTGCTATCTGATGTCTGTGTTTTGCAGTAAAACTGTCAATAATTATAACACTGGGCAAAACATGGGGGACAAAATGTGAAAGGGAAAAAAATGAATGATTTCAAAATGTGGAGGAGAAATGTCCCCAGAATCATTTCAGCACTACCAAACAACGCTGCAGTGTCATTAAAACTTACATCCCATTCTTCACAATAAGTACTCCATTTTTGACACTTTGGTTGATTTAACTTTAAATGATGTTATAATGAGCCATTTAGTTTGGCAAATTAGGCCGTGTGTGGGCGCTGATGTCACACAGGTGGACAAGTCTGACTCGTTATTACTGATACAACACTCCTGGGAGACAACAGAAGAGCAACAGTGGATCATTGATTTGTTGTTTGAGACCATGTAAGAATTTTGTTCTTTCGCATCCATCTTTTTACCCCTAAAATAACAACAACAGCAACAACAACACCAGAACAGGCCTGCCAGCCAGATCACCACCAGCGTCAACCATCATGTCACTTGGGTGACACTATCTGTTTCAAAAATCACTCCCTCGTTCACTAATCCTTAAATAATAGACACTCAGAAGTTTCCTCTTCTTTGCCACCTGTCAGTGATGCCTCATCACAAGCCTCATCACATCTGACACAAGGGAAAAATATCCTCACGTCAGACTTGCAACACACTTATTTATAAAGATGTCCTTACATTGGGTGCACACACTGTTTGATTTTCAGATCTCAGCCATGCTAAGCCATAATAGCCTGCTGGTTATTAACATGCTTATAATGTGATATTTATATTATTAATATGCAATAATGCTTCAATATGTTCTGCTTTACAGCCTGAAGGGCTGTTGGTGTGATTATCATGGAGCAGGGTCCCTCCAACAAAACTTTCTCCAATGTAAATCCAATAAAAAAAACAAACAGCACTTCTGTATTTTCTGATCGTCTGACTTTCAGAAGAACAAACACTTTTATTTATCCTTCATCAGGTCCATCTATGCATCACATCTGTCTCCCTCTATTCGCCCTTCCCTGACCTGATTTGTTTTGGTCCTTCATCATTTCCCCACTCCTCTTGTTCTTTCTCCCACTCTTATTTCTTTTCCCCCCCTTCTGCTTGTGTGGAGGGCTTGCAAACAGACATCACTGCCAATGAGAGCCAATTCACTGTCAAGAAGGTCTGTCTTCTGTGTGTTTATCTATGTGCATGTGTGTGTGCGCATGAGTGTTTGTTTCTGTCAAGAGTAATGCAAGGTTAGAGGGAGAAAATATTAGCATATTTGCTATCTAGTTTTATACAATTGCTGGTCGTTCAACAATCTTTGAAACAGAGAATGACAGACGGAAGGAGTGAGTAGACACTGAGAGAGGATTCTGAGTGGAGGAGGGATTGCCCATTCTGGTTTTGATGTTGAGGTCAAGTTTATTTACAAGGAAAATCAGTGAAGATAAAGACACCTGAAATTCAGGATAGATTAAAGTCCTGTGCAAACAGACTATGCATAAAAGATGATTGCTTCAAGACGCCTACATGCTCACACACAAACATCATTTTAATCAGCCAAATATCAAGGTCTTCATACTCTATTCCATGGTTACCAATCCCTGCTCCACCAGCTATGGAGTGAATTAATGTGTGCCTTGAGATTTTCTCAAAAGTAAAGATAATCAGTGTCTTCATTATGTTATAATCCAAAAACCTTATTGTAATTATCAGTATTATTAGATTAATATAATGCATTATAGAAGAAAAAGCTACATGAAGGTATTGCTATTTGCCTGGCACCTCATTGTTATGAATATACAAGGTTTTATATGAGATTCAAGCAACACGCTCCACATTTCTTCTCACAGTTTCTATTCTGCATACTCAAGTTTCCTGGTGTTACCTTGTATGTTTTCTTGGGTGATGTAGAGAGACATGATTGTTGCAGAGAAATTAATCATTTTGCTTTCATTTTCAAATATTTAATTTGTTCTAACCTTTGCCAGAAATTTCTTTGTCAATAGTAAATCCTAAAGAAACATATGTGAGGCTGATGCCATTCACTGATTTAATGTGTAATCAGCACGGTTAATTTTTAGTTTAAGTTTTTGATTGATTTTGATTTAGTTTTGGTTTTAGTCCTTTGATGAAAATGTATTAGTTTTGTTCCAGTTTTAGTTGTTTTATTTTATTAGTTTTAGTCAACAAAAAATAGTTTGTTTTCTAGTTTTTGTCAGTAAAACTTTAGTCTCATTGCTGTCATGCATTTTTTATGTCTAGGTTTAGTTTGAGAGCACAAGCTAAAATGTTGGAAAATGCAGTAAAGATTTAGATGGTTAACTGCTGACTTTAATCCTGTAATTTCTAATTCCTTCATAGCAACACAAAAGATAGCCGACTGAAAGTAACGCTAACATCACATCCACATCCACAGCACATTAACTGCTTTTGTCGTGGTTTAAGTTGATGAAATTAACACTGGTAATCAACCAATCTGACATCAACCACCACATGGCTCCTATTCCGACATGGCAGATTAATTTACACATTGAAATGTACATTTTAATACTGTTTTACTGGAATGAATTTATTTCACTAATAACGTTCACTGCTTTAAATCCTGGTGTGTCCAGGTATTCACACTGTGATTGTGGTCTAGAAATTAAATGACATTCTATTTGGCAAGACCGGGCTGATTCTAACATGTTTGCACCCAAATACTAACTTGGAAACATTGGGAATGTTGTGGTTACCTAACAATTAGAGAGATCATGTCCATAGATCTACTTACTGGTTTTACCTTTGGCTCAATTTTGTAGAAAATTCAGTTTCACTTTGCTTTGCTACAAGTTTCTCCACAGACTTGCTGCCTCTCCTAGACAAACATTTGTAAGGGACAAGTGAGATCATTCTTTAGCCTCATGTGGCTCTAACCGCAGAGAGCCATTTACTCTGGAAATGAACACTAATTTCAAATGCTTGGACAAGACAAACACACTTTGGGTGACACCGAGAGACAGAGAAAGAGGCATTATCATTCACCAGTGGCCTTATAAATCCTCAGCCAGTTGTTTTAGTGCTGCTGACTGGAAAGGAGGAATGTAAGCATTACCACCACAGACATGCTTTATGTTCCCTATTACACTGACTAATTGAATGTTTGCCTATATCTAATGAGGTGGGTTGCCCCTGGAGTATTTGTATATCTGTGTGCGTGTGGGGCGTGTGTGTGTGTAAGTGAGTGTATGAGGTATCTGTTGTCAGCGGATCCCATGATGTAGTGCAATTTTGGTCACTTAAGTCCAATAAAACCACAAACCACAACTTAGTGCAAACAATGTATTTGATATAAACACCCTAACTAGTACATGTTTAAATACACATTGAAATTTACATTTTAATACAGTTTAGGAATAATTACTTATAATACTGTACACGTGCCCCAAACAAGTAACTGTTGAATTACTAGTGTATCTCTTGTATGTTATATTGTATATCTCGCCCTCAATCCCTGTGATTTGTGGTAGAGTGGAAAAGTCAGCCAATCACATGATCCTTCAAACTGGTTACCAATCTGTCAATCATCATTAAATAGTTCCTGGCAATCAAAAGCCAGCAGTTCAATCCAGCCACCTGTCAGGTGCCAAGAAGAGGGACGAAAGAAGATATGCAATGTCACTGTGTCAAAGAAGAACACAGTGTACGAAAGTCAAAGTCTTGAGACATGTCCACTTTAAATGTCTTACGTCCTTTTGTCTCACCCCTGTTTCTCTAACAAGCAAATTCAAACACAGGTCTTAATAGCTGTGAGTTCTGGCAGCTATAACCAGCTGCTCAGTGAAGACAAGCTCCTCGTATTTATGATTAATTGCATGATAATGTGGAGGAACTGTTCCTTCCATTTGCCCATTTATAAATGTTCCATGCTTTAGAGAGGGGAGGCGTCAGGGCTCAGCTTGAAGTGTCCGCAACTACTGCCAGTTTTCTTTAGATGAGGCTTTGACACTCTTTGTTGGACCGCCTTTGCTGTGTGAGTTAAGCATTCATTTGAGCCCAAATCTTTTACTGTACAGTCTTCTTTCATGTTTAAAGCTGCATTGATCAACATTTTCATATTAAAGATAACTAGAATTACCGCCCCGCGGTTGTATGCCTCCGCCAACCAGTCAAGTTGCTATTTACATCCATGTCTGTCCAGACTCATATATGTAGTGAAGATTTTAAAGGAATTTAATAAAAGGTATCTGTGAGGTAAGTGTATTTTTTGGTGAAATGGAAGTTATCACTATATTGACACGTTTGATTCCAGTGAATAATTTCCAGTCAGAAACATGCTGTCTTCACTTGGAGACTATTTTTACAGAGGAGTACAGAGGACTGATAGAGAGCTTTGTCACATGGTGCAACAACAATCACCTGAAGCTCAATATCAGCAAAACCAATGAGCTTAATGGTGGACTACCAGAGGAACAGGAGGCACCCTATCCTGGTTATCATCCAGGGAGAGGAAGTGAAGAGGGTGGACTCATACAAGTACCTTGGGATCAGAATCAATAAGAAACTGGACTAGACTCACAACACTGAAGCCCTCTTCAGGAAGGGACAGAGCAGACTGTTCTTCCTGAGGAGACTCAGATCCTTTAGGCTCCTGCAGGTCTTCTATCAGTCTGTAGTAGCCAGTGCTCTGTTCTTCGCGGCAGTGTGGTGGGGTGATGGCATCAAGGCTTGGAGGTCAGCAGTCTCAATAAGCTGCTAAGGAAGGCCAGCTAGGTGATCAGGTTGGAACTAGACAGCGTGGAGGCAGTGGTGGAGAGGAGGACGAGGGACAAAAAAAGCCATCTTGGATAACCCTTCTCACCCTCTCTACAACAAGCTGTGGTTGATTGGCAGCTCGCTACAGAGAGAAGGATGGAGGACAAGCTCAAAGCCATCTTGGATAACCCCCTCTCACCCTTTCTACAACAAGTTGTGCCAGATGTAATGAATTTTCCTCCAGGCGTTCCTGACATATTGTATTCATGAGAATGGGACGGACGTGAGGTCACAGTGACCTTTGACCTTTGACCACCAAAATCTAATCAGTTCATCCTTGAGTCTAAGTGGATGTTTGTGCCAAATTTGAAGAAATTCCCTAAAGGCGTTCCTGAGATATCACCAAAAAGTTCAGGGATGTTTCATATTCTAGTCCATTCCAAAAAAAAGGAGAGCTGTGAGTGTAGTGTAGACCCTGTCCTTGATTCAGGGTTTTTGGGGTGATCGTCAGTAGTGGAATAATTCTATAAATTTGTCTCTTACATCACTGTTTCATTTTGGTGATTCCCAGTCTTCTGACTATTGACTCAAACCAATTCAAAGGTACTGGTGCCACTCTATTACCATCCATATAATGAAGCTCTCAGTACAAGTTCAAACAGCAATCCCCTTTACTTTTTCCCTCTGAATCTGGCTCACAATTATTGCTACACACTGAGCACACTGGTCGTCTGCTTGGGCTTGTTTGTGCTGCTGCTTTGTGGATGATTTTTGGTATTAACAACCTGATATATCTCATTGCTGTCATTTCAGTGTGTGCGCCGGCTTCATTTCTCCAAGAAATTCTAAATAAAAGGTCATAAAAATAACAGTAGTAACGGTGTAGTTATTTCTTTTAAACCAATATTATAGAATAAATCCACAACACCATTTTCCAAATTCTTGCTGTCACTGCAATAAACAGCTCTGCTCAAGTGCGATTCACACTGAGTGACTCTTCAAGGAAAACCCTGGGTGTGCAGTCCAAAGTGGGACTGAGCCATCTGATCTGGTTGAGTGAGATTTAGATTTCATGTCATTTTTTGGTCGCCTCACTTGTTAGAATTGAAACATAACTCTTGGGTTATGTTTGGTTCCACTATGTGGTTCGGTTCAGATGAGTCGTACATTTGACTCATTCACAAACTCACTCTGAAGTACTGTATATTTAGACGCACAATCAAACAATCACACATACACTCACATCCTTTTTTCCCTACAATGATATTGATTTACTTGTCTAGCCAACCCGGCGCTCGTTCTTGGAGGACATTAGGGCAGAAATTGGTGTAGAGCTATTGATCAGTTTTGAGGCATGACATCATAGGGAAAAGTGTTGTATGGAATGCATGTGCCTTCTTTAATGTCCAGACTTTTTCTTTGTATTTACTCATTTTAAGCTGTACATTGGCTGATTTATGGTTGCACACAACTGTGCATGAATGCATATAGCCACACATGGAATATTTCTCTATATACTGTGAATATGCTTGTGTGTGCATATGTATCTCTGGCTGGGGGCTGTCTAAGGACCCAGGTCGTCTGAGGCCACAGTCCTTTCTTAATAAGCAGGAGGTGGAGGAAAGCGCTGATGTCAGCGGAGTGCGAGGGAGCTGCAGCGCACACAGTCTAGCCTGGTGTGTATTTACAGCAGCACAATCTATCTACCCCATATCTATGGTCCTGAGCCTGCATAATCATATCAGCACTGATCTAAAAAGCCACACATGTTGCAGCGCTATCTATTTAGAGGCTGGATTTATTGCATCTAACTTATCCCTTAGGGAGCTGTGTATATCTTTGTGTTTGTTTGTGCCTGTATGTCTCTCTATGTGTATGTGTATGTCAATACTTATCTAAAATCCCCTGTTTTCCAAGCCTAGTTGGTGTAATTCAAGTTGATGTTAATCTATTTTCTTCAGTCTCTTCTCCCAGTGAAAAAGAAAGTACAATGATAGGGTCAGGGTCATTTCCTCCTGCTAATGGCTACTAATAGGTTTCGTTACAGATAATCTGGGTCTAATGATGTGGTTAGTGGCCTCTCACACTTGCTCTGGGTCTGACCCACTATTGGAGATTCTCTGGTCAATATATGTTCAAGTCAAGGGCTTCCTGTCCAGTGAAAGTTGGTCTGGAATGTTCAAATAGCTTGCTTGCTAGTTGACTAGACAGACAGAATGACAAGAGTCTTGTGGGGTTTGGGCTAAGCTACATTACTACACCACTGACCTCAGAAATGAAAGAATCCCCTCCAGACCTTGGTCAATTGGATCAAATGACCCCTTTTGAATCTAGGGGTACCAGAGACGTCAGAGCAGTTTCTACTGAGGATTGTATAATATGAAAGACCTTCAGTGGCAACCTTCGGTACATTTATTTTTAATTAAAAAGATGCTGAACCAGATGAAATCACTGTGATTGCTATTCTACACACACACAAACGCTTTTTTGTTTTCCAGTGAGACTGTCTTGTGATTGTTAACCAGCATCATGCTTTACATTAACCTGCAAATCTACTGTTTACATGACCCACCCATGACCCATACCAGTCCAATTCAAAACCACAAACTCTCCTGCGGTGGATGTTTCTTTGGAAGATATTCCACAAGGAGAGAGGGTTTATTACAAATTGGGTTGTATTTTTGTAGTTTTTTACCATCATTTCTATCAGTCATGATAACATCGTACTCACCAAAGTAACTGCTTCGTTCTGGGGAGATGGCAACATTGGCACAACAAAGTCTGACAGAGCAACAAACACAAACAATCAGATTATCTAAACCACTTTATTTGGAGGTAAATCAAGAAGGAGCTCACTATGGCAAGTACGGTAGGTCAGAGTTGAACCAGGAGGTTAGTCTTTAAATGGATGTTTGTTAAGTGGATGTTTAAAAAAAAATAGATTTTTTTGGCCTTCATCTTTTCTTCCAAATAATTATGTCTAACCTGGGGATTTGTTTCAAACCTGCTGTATCATCTGATTGTTTGTGTTTCTTGCCTTGTCAGACATCGATTTAGTGATGTCACCACGTTCCCACATCTCAGCAAATAATTTGTTGAGTACAATATTATTATTTCTGATAAGCACTCCAGTTATAGTAAACCAGAACTGTTATGTAATCTTTTTCACAAAATTAAGTTGGAACGAATGTGAACTAATACGTAATTCATTCAAATTAATCTGAATGCAACCCGCATCCTAATCTTAAACCACGTAGTAGAATTAACATTAAAATTCGAAAAAAAAGTCAAAATATAGTAAACGCTTGGCTGAGGTGGAAAAGTTGGTGTATCAATAAAAGCAAAATGCGATTAAGTGCAATTCACTTAATAAATCCCGACGTGAAGCATGTGACTTAAACGTCCACTGAAGAGAAGAAAAGTAGCAGCAGACTAAAACATCAGATCTGTGTGTAAGCTTCCTGAAATGAATACATGAAACAAACAAATGCCATGTTTCCCTCCATCATTTCTACATTTTTTTCCACCATTTGAGGTTTGACTGGCTCTCTTTTAATTATGTCATCTAGTTGCCTCTCAGTCGCAATGGTATAATGGTCTGACTGGAGAATTAGCGCCACCTACTGCTTATCTTGATGACCCAACCCCTAATAACCTTAGTAGATGAAAACGCACATAAATTCCCATTCTCTTTCTAGATTTTCTTGAAATTTGGTTCAAATTTGCGTTACATTTCGACTGAAACCTGGCTAGTCGTCTGATAATTTGTGGTGCCTCCATTGCCTTATTTGTGTGACAAGCTAATGTTACTATAAGGGACTTGTATTTTACAAAGTGAGCTAGCAGCCACACCTTTATCAACAACATTTTTCATCTATGATGTCAAATCCATGTTTCCTGACACTACATCAGATGGTTTGGTGTCATGATCATCTGTTCAGCACGAATCACTGGTATTCTCCATTTAGTAAAGAAAACAACTACAGTCTAGTTTGCTTTGGGCAACAGGGAATACATTGGGTCAGACAGACCGGCACACCTTTTCTGTGCTTTCACACTGTGAATTTTGAATTTAAACTGATCATTACAGATTGATTTTGTTTCTTCTCACATTTGAACAATAGCAAATCAAATAAAAAGTGGCAGCCCTACTGTTTAGATTCAGGGACTAGATCCTCCAAAGTCTCCATTTCCAGACCAAATATGTCCTAATGGGCTGAAGTCTATCCCATTTCAAAGAAACAGCCAGTATATCTTTTACAGCCCACAAAATCCCATAATTCATTGTGAGTTTGTCAGCACATTTAATAGTGCATTCAGGTGATCCTTGTCAGCTCATAAAGATCACGTGACCATGTCACATTTACCAGGCATTTGCATTCAAGTGGCCAATGATCGCTAGTAATCCTATCAGCTAGACCAATGAAAAGCCACTGCATGGTAGCAGAGTATCAGCGGTGTTAATGTAGTATATCTACAGACTGTATATAGTAGTATATTGTTCATACTTTTTACTTCTAAGATGGCCATGTACCCTTTGTACCACCTGTATGCCATATACAATGTGCATGTTCCCTTTCAGTTTGTCTGCCTGTGACTCAGGTGTTGGTTTATTTGTGATTGATGACTCACTGGTGGAGCAGAAAACAGGGTCCTCCCCTGTACAGAGTCAGTGCCAAAATACTCCCTTCTTGCACAAGCCCTACTACCTAATGTGACCCCTCCAAAATCATCTTGGCTATGAAGCACAGACACAAAACACTGTGTTTTATCTGTGCTCCATTTAGAAGAAGTTGACCCGCTGCAGACATGGGAGTAAACAGTGGCAAAGTTTCGTGATGCTGGAATCTCGAGAGTAGGTCACAGTGATTTATGAGCTCTGTCTGCGAGTGTGCGTGTCTGTTATGAACCTGTGTGCATTTATGTGTATGAATGTGTGTGTGTGTGTGTGTGTGTGTGTGTGTGTGTATGTGTGTGTGTTTGTAAACAAGGTTGTGCTCTACTTTTAAAGCCACGCCACCAGTCGTCCATCTCCTGCATCCAAGGCTTCTCATTTGAATCACACAGATGTGCACACTTGCAAACACACTTTAAAGCCCCTCCAGTCCTCCCTTAAACATAGGCATTGGTGTGTCATGTGTTATTGTGTAACAGCTGGCATTCAAGGGGTCAAAGGACCAGGTTAATTTTTCTCAGAGTAAGTTTAGAAGATGTGGTGCTGTGTAAAATCCACTTCAGGTGTTTTCTAAATCAAATTCTGCACAGGCTTCTGTAAGCGCTGATAAGAGATAAGACACTTGTGGCTGTGTGTGTTTGTGTTTGTGTGTGTGTGTATGTGTGAGAGAGAGAGATGATATTAAAAATGACTTTAATTGATTTTCCTCTTTCCTGTAGCAAACTACTGTCAGATATTGGATAGTGATTGGAGATATTACAGTGGTCTTTTAATCTGTCTGTCCATCTTTCCCTTTTCCTGAGTCTACAGTATACAGTATGCAGTGCTATTAGACCTTCATCTAAAGCCAATAAGCCACACGTTCAAAGAATCTGTTGTTCATCACAACTTGGTTCTAATTTTTGTCATTTTGGTGATCATTCATATCAGAAGTAGCAAGACAATCAGACAGGTGTTAGACAAACCCGAAGGATCACACTTATTTGCGAGAGAAAATGAAGGTGAAATTATTACCCAGTCTGTCTGTTGTAAACATCCATCACAGTTTACAGGCGGACATTGTGGTCCAACTTTGACCCTGTGACTGTAGTTTTCCTGCGTAATGAGGAATAGACCCTTTTCACGGGAGACTTCAGAATCAGAATCAGAATCAGGTTTTTTGCCAAGTAGGTTTTCACATACAAGGAATTTTACTTGGTATGTTGGTGCATGACAGCAAACATATAAAATATAAGAAAAGATGAAAGCAAGTACTGCGAGACAGAAGCATAAATTAAATATAAAAAATAAAATAGACAATAAAATATCATAAAATAAAGATAGAGACAATATGTACAATATGACTGTTATTTAAATGAAATGAGATAACAAGTATTTGCCATGGATGTGCAACACAGTCCAAAGATGTGCATTAATGTAAGGCTTTTTGACTTGTCAGAGTAGGAAAAGCACAGTTGGAATTAATAACTTCAATGATGGCTGCGTTCCATTTAGGTGAGGAGTATTCACTCAATGACATAGCCTACTGGGTCACTTAATGGAATGGAGCCATTGTTAATGTAATTTTTTTTACATCTCTGCTTTGATAAGCCAAACTGTCCGTGGTAGAAAGGGTCTATTATAATCAACATTTCAGGTACAGTCACTTTCAGTTTTTCCTCTGACTAAAGTTATTCAGATAGTTTATCTATCAGTCTAAGGGGCAAAGGGGCATCAGGGTAGAACCAGGACAGGTCGGGACAGCTGGGTCAGGCAAAGGTTTTATATCTTTATTCACTTCTAATTTATTTGCACTTTATTTTATCAGTCTATTCTGGTTTCATTTCATTTTGATTTGTTTGTTGTTTTTCCCCTTCCTCTTTTATCCTCGCTGTCTTTGCTTTCTCCTGCTTTAGGCCGCCCCCAAAACCCGGAGGAGTCTGCTGGTCCATTGCAGGTCAGATCCCCTCTAGAACAGCCCCAAACCTTACAGGAGGGGGCCTGTTCATTTGGGTCTGAGGAGCAACGTTTTACTTGAAAGAGGACTTAACAGGCGTTCAGGCCCTCTTTCGCCATACCTCTCCCTAAACCCTAAGGGGGGATTAGTTCCCCCAGCAGAATCATCGTTCAGATTCATTGAGAGCTCCTTCAAACAGCAGAGCCTTTTCCTCCAAATCTGTTTAACCATTTGCTATAAATGGTCAATAGCTTGACTCTGACTGACTTACTCTGGTGAGTTCAACGTTATAACCAACAGAAATGACAACCCAAAACTACAAAAATAACACCCAAGTTGTAATGAACTGGTTAGATGAGTGACTGATAAAGGTCTCCTTTGTACAAACACTGTATGCATACTCACAGTACGTGTGCAGTAAGCTCATGGTTTCAAAGTGGATCCTGCCCAGTAGGGGTGTAGTAGTTGGAAATTGAGCCCACTTGGCTTTGGTGGCAAGGGTACCAGACTGCTCAATTACTCAGTGTGGATCCCTTAGGTCTGACTTTATACATTAATACCCAGTCATTCATTAGTGTAAGCAGCATATCTGGATATAATCCCTTCTCTCCAGTGTTTTCTTTTTTATCACCAGCTCGGTATCACTTTCCCTGACGCTAATGTTCAGGTAATAAGTATTAGCAAATGGAATGTCTTTCAGCAATGAAATCTCTTTTATCATTTTTCCGAGTTATACGAGCTGAAGTTTATGTCTCTGGCAAGTACCCTGTCCTGAGTCATAGCTACAGTACTCAATATCAGTAACACAATCTCATTCACATTGTGCTCATGTGATGATTCCCTTGAAAATTACCTCAGCCGAAGTGGTTGTAGCTTAAACCTGAAGTTGGTGTGCTGTGTTTGCTGAGATATGAAAGCATTAAAATGTAGTTTGACAATGCACTACCAATAATATTGATGTATGAAAACATCTTTAATTAAAGTTGTTGTTAAAAACAATGTTATGTAACCATAAGGATTTAACGAACACAGTCATAAACAACCGTGACTGTAAAGCATTTAAGACATGAATAACAAGAACAGACTCATTAAACCTGCTGGAATGTATTGTATTAACGCTGAGGGAAAGAAAACAGTGAAAAATATTTCATCATCCTCTTCACTGCTTTGTGAAGCTCATTCATCCCACTTTCACTAACAAGAAAGGGAAACACTGGCCTCACTAGTGCTAAATCAGCCAACAGCTCGCTGACTTTGGAGCAGATTTTTCTTCAACTAAAGAGATGCTACTCAAACAAAAGGCGGGTAATTCAGAGGGAACAAACATTTGTTAGATTTGGTTTGTTGAGGCTGAGGTTTCACAGGGCAATAATTGGTAAAATTGCAAGCATTCTTCCAATGTTCTTGTTTTTTTCTGAAATATGTGATGATTAGACTAAATTGCAATTTGCCAATTTGAAGAAGTAGAAGTTTTGTGTCTGTGGTTGAATTAGACCATTGTGTGCCATGTTGCAAATCAATGAGCAGGCCTGCTTTATGGCAATATTGGGTTTTAAACCCTTTTCAGATGTGGAATATGTAACTTTCCTGGCTTCATCTATCTGTTAAAGTAATGGCTTTTTGTCATTCAGACATAGGTGTCTTTTACGCTAATGTTCCCTCCGGCTTTATTAAGACACGAGAGGACATTTACGGACTGAGCCGTGAGCAGTGAGTTAAAAATGTTATGGTTAGCAGGAAGAAGGCTGTTTTTGTTCTCTCAGAGGCTGCATCACTAATGGATTGTAAAAGTTTGCCGTTGAAGCCTTAATTAATGGCCATTGTGAGCATGAGGGACGCTTGCCACCGCTTCTCACAGTAAATCCACTAATACATTTCCGCATCAAGTGTCATCAGTAATGTTATTAGAGAGCGCAGTTTGCTGCCTGTTTTATAATATCCGACGGTACACAAGCATTTAATGACAAGCGTTGGAGCTCTCGTTTAGTACCTATTTGTGCACATGCTGTATGTCATTGTTGCGACATATTCATTTATTCATCCAAAAGTTTGCATGAATGACAATTAAAAACAGACTGTTGTGGTTGTATGTTGTTGTTTCATACATAAACAGATTCTCAATTGAGTTTCCAGAAAATGTGCTATATCACAATATCAATATTACAGTATGAAATTACATGTAGCATATTAGAGGTTTATGTCCATATCACCCACACCTATAATAATTGATGGCAATATGATGATAAAGCAATAATGTCTACAAAGATTAATGTGGTGTGAAAATTCAGGTGGCCCAATGCCTGAATATATGTTACAGAAACACTTGATTAGTTCAATTAGCATTAATTCTGGTGATGGAAATCTTTCTTTTATTCTGTCATCGGTGCATTTACCTGGTGGGAAGGAACAGACTGGAGCATCACGTTTCGTATGTGTCCCCATAAAACTGTGCATGCATCCTGCTTCGCTGCTTTGGTATGGATGGGATATCAAGAAAAGAAAGAGATGGGTCAGCATTACTTAACACAGCCATTTAAATGCACATTCTGTCTCAGTCTCTCATAAATACTCACATAAGACACACTGCCACATGCGCACATACAAATTAATATATTACCTCACGTAACCACATACAGCATTTTGTCTTGTCTGCCATAACTTTTAGAAATAATCCGTTGACGATTGTGTGTGTGTTTTTGTGTGTGTCTCTGAGTCAGTGTGTGAGTGTTTGCATGTGCATATACTGTATATGCACAATTGTGCGTGTGTGTGTGTCTTTGCATATTGCGAATCCTCTGTCAGCACATCGTGTCAGGGGCTGGCTAGGACTTTCAGAAATGCAGGCACAAGCATATCTTATTTGGATTATGTATAAAACACTGATAGAGGCCGTCTGCTTGCATCAATCAGGAGAGGGAGAGCGAGAGACAGAGGGAGGCAAAGAGACAGTGTGCTGGAGAGAGAGAGAGAGCAAGTAAAGGGATGTGTAAGCCTGTGGGCTGAGATGGGAAAAGGAACTAAAGGTGTAGGATAGAGCTGGTTGAGTATCTACGAGTACAGAACCGTTTAAATATGCAGAGGGGAAGAATAGATTGGTGGAGAGATGGGAGTTTGAGATTCAAAGAGAGAGCGGAGAAAAAAGAGGAGGGAGATTAACAAAGGTGAGGTGGTGCATGAGAAATTTGGTATACAGAGTGGTGGATTTATCAGAGAAATAATGGGGATGAGAGCAGGAAGAGGGAGACACGGAAAGAGGGGAGGAGGAGGAGGGAAGAGAGGAGAAGAGAGGGGAAGGGTAGCCGGGAGGGTTTGATTGATGAGCTGAAGACAGGGTCTGCCGTTCTCTAGAGCAGAACCACTCCAGCACTGGACACCCGCCAGACACTGCAGCCCTGGAGAACCCTGCGTGCGTGTGTGTGTGTGAGTGTGTGTGTGTGAATATGGGCTTATGCAAAGCTCTTCTGTTACAATCTGATGACGCAGACACATGTAGTGAGGGCCACAGAAACAGGTGTCGGTGACAGGTGTATTTTTAACATTGTGTGTGTGTGCATACTCATCTGCATACATGCATGTGTGCTTTGCGTCCATGCATGCAGTGCCAAAGCATACACGCATACAGTATGTATTTATGCAAATGTGTACAGCTGTGTGTATGTGCAGGGGTACTCTCCGGGTAGTGTACTATAGACAGGTCAATCTTTTACTTAATCTCCAAGGCTATGTTCAGACAGGCAGCACATATTCCATTTTTTTGGCACAACCCCTGTGGAAGCAGACTGCCTTGATCAAGTCGAGGCAGAAAGAAAACATCAAATAAATTGATGTTTGGAAATCAAAATTAAAACTAAAGCATTTTGGTCTGAAATCAGATTTAAATCACAATGCTCAGCTTGGACGCTGCAGACTTAATTAAGGGAACTGTAAAGTAATTATAGTGGTGACAGGCTGAATATGCACATAAAATTAAACACAGCTAAATGAACCAGCACAGGAAACAGCATCAAAGTGTGCATCATATTTTAATTTAAACCAGCTGAAGTTCTACAATAAACATAACTGTCGGTATCAAATAGAAGAAAATAAATTTCTTCTGTAATATCAAAGTCATTGGATGGACCTACAGGTAAAGTTTTCTATCGCAGTCATGGATAACCTTTTCACAAGCCGTGACTACACAGCCCAGTTGTTAACCTCTTTCCATAGAGCTACACAGCATAGACTTACACTCCATGTTTTTCCAAACAATGCCCATTTTTTTAAAAAAATGACCTTTTGTGGTTTTACCATCAACCAACTCTTCACAGACAGCAGACCATTATCTCTTTCTATATTGGTGGCTTATTTCCTAAAAGCAGGATTTACAACCACAAATTGTGCCTCAGGTTGAGCTTCTTCAAATCCTCACACTCCTTGTACGCCTTCTGGATGTGACATCTCTCTCGGAGAGCTGACATTCATCCATCTGTGTGTCGTAACCTGTGGACCTTGACATTTTAGAGACCCACTGGGATATCCAGGCAGCTAAATGAAACCTCGTGTCCTCCGGTATCCTGCTTACTCAACAGTAATGTGTGGACTGACATACATAAAGTGAGCCATTACACAAGACCACTCAAAAAACTCTATTACCCTCATGCTTGTGGCCAGTTACATAATCATATAAAAAAAAGTCATCTCATTCCCTCAGTCTCAGCCGCGCTCACATTGGACTCCAAACTGTCCTTAACGTCACTCACACGCAACACTGACGTTGCATACAGAGTGTGGTCAGTCAGCCATGACTGCTGCACGAAAAGCAGCTGCATATATTGCTCTCCTCTGTAAAAGATGTTGGCTGCTGTGGAGTTTTGTCCCCTGATACTGCTGAGACATGAAGTGCAGGAGAATTCATCTCAATTCTTCATTAAACCTGCAATGTGCTATTTTAGCTTCCACAGGAAAAGGTTTCGGTAAATCTAATCTAGAGTAAATATGTAATTATTATGCAATTACCACAACAACCAACACAAAGAGATTAATAATAAGTGAACATATATACGTGTGACCTCATCACTTGCAAATAACACTCAGTCCCAAGTGTCAGGCTGCACAACAAAACTGGTGTGCCCGTTTGGTTTGGCTTGTTTAGGCTGTCAGTCTAACTCTGATGCTGACAAACCAACAGGACAAAGAATGCATGAAAAGGTGCGAACTAGCTAGCACTAGTAGTCCACTTCCAAGTGAACCCTGGTACATTTCGTGCGTGGTGCGAAAGCAAAGCGGACCAACCACAGGACTTTATGTTACAGCAAGAATTTAAAGGCTAAACTACTAAATCATAAATCATGCTATATGATTGACCTTTTTTCCGTTTTAACAAGAAACATTTCCTAATATAACACCATATCATTTTACCTGCTTATATCATGAAACTTTATCATAATTTTATAAAATCACATATTTTGTTAAAACACAATGTGTCTCGCTTTAACAACATATGGACTTTTCCTGTTATAACAACATACCTTCAAGTCATGTTGTTATAATGAGAAATGCTTTTACTCTAATTTTGTGTTATAATGTTTCATGACATAAAAAGATGTGAAAGTGATATGTATAATATAATATCATATGATATGATATGATATGATATGATATGATATGAATGAATATTTTTTATCATGGTGGCAGCAGTACTTCACCATAGCTGATCATATCAGCATCTATATGATTATTATTATTATATTATGGTTGATGGTTTGGTAACACGATATCATGGTAACTCACATGCTGCTGGGTTTTATTCCTGATACATCAGAAATGAGAGGTTTAAGTTAAAACAGGTCTGTTGTGCTTGTGTCCTACTCTGTGTATTTTTAGCAGTTCGTCGTTAAAATGTTTTTTAAGCAGGATGACAGTCACCAAAACCGTCCAGTGAAAGATTTACCTGTCTGTCCATATTTGGTTTGGGACTTTTTATTCGAAAAAAATGTCATTTCGTTCAAACATGGAAAAAAAGGAAAAGAAAAGTAAAGAAATTCATCGTTATAACAATTCATATAAACACAACAGGCTGTGCCTCGTACGCTAGTGGGGGGGCGTTCCTGAAATTCTACAACAAGGCACCCACCGCATGTCCTGTGGCGTTCAGTAAATTAAATTTATGTTGTGCTCTTTGCTAACAAAGACTAAACTAGAAAGCTAGCGAGCAGTGCTAAATGGATGATTATGACATCAAATCATCTGAGCAGTACTGTGAGGATTCAGCACCAGAGATGTTTGCTGACTTTGCAAAATGTAAATGCCTTAGGGGACCATTGTTTTGCTTCTCACTCTCATGTGGAGAAAAAAAACACAGTCTATTACACAAATGTTTTTTTAATATCATATTATATATTTTATATTATGTATTGTTTCATATGATTCCTTTGTCAGGAGGAAGACAACGAAGAAGAAATTAATGAAACACTGATGCTGAGTTTTTACCAACCGGACGATATCAGCAGTGTCATCAAATTATTACAGCAAAATAACCTGTAAAATACATTTAAGGGATCTCAGAGATAAAACAACATTGTGTTTAACACAAATCAAACCCTGTTAAATCAAAGCAATCACTTGTGAGAGTGTGAGGGGTACTAGCAAGACTAATGGCATGAAGGTGATAAGTTATGGTAAATCGAGAGCACAAATGACTTTTTTTCTCTCTGTGACCGTGTCACTCAAGAGAGGTAGTGGAGGCACCACACATAAATGAACAATGTGGATTATACAAAGTACTTTGATACATGAGTTGTGCTCAAATGAATTCAAATGAAGTACATGCAAATTCACTCAAACTTGACACTGTAAAAATGTAACAGCCATAGTTCACATGACTCCATGCTTATATCACCTGGTTCTTTTATAAAAATAAATAAAAGTAAGAACTTAAAAGCAACAGTTTAACAGTCTCTAACGCGCATTCTCATGCTCATTGACATTTTTGGTTTTATTCTTTCTTTCAGGTTCACGCCCTCTCTCAAACTCTCTTCTTAAACTGTTCTCTTTCTATATATACTCATCCTACTAATGCTTTACAGATATTCAACATGCTTTACAAGCCTGAAGCCATTAAAACACGTCGCCTCTTTCTATTTGAGCTGTTAAGGAGCACAAATCACAAGCTGCTGTAAACAGCTTAGTGAATTTGAGAGGGGACAATGTTTAATCAAAGAATAACCAGTGAATGGAATTCACAGGGAGCCGATTTGATTAACATAAAGATAAAACCAAAGTAATGCTTTCTCTTTTGATGTGCTCTTCTCCTTGAAATAACACCCCTTGTTAAAATTTAAAAAAAGGCCTAATGGGAATTTCAGTGCTTTTGTATTTTGATCAAAATGAAGGTTGTTAATGTGTGGCAATAGCAAATGAGAGAGAAAAAAAGAGAGATGGAACAGTAGAGAAAAAAGGAAAAGTGCCCTTTCATAGCTAAATTAAAATTTTAAGCGCTGCTAAATGCATTTCTGTGCCCACCCGTTGAGCAGGCATTTCTGTAAGTAATTATGTCCTGACCCTTTATGAACTATGCTTCAACCTTAGCTTTTATTCCATCTTGTTTCATTTCTCTATCACCCCCCCTCCCCCAACCTCTACCTTCCTCATTCTCTCTCCTCCTGGCAGAGGTCACTCATGAAGACAACTTCATTTTTATTCATGTGCTCATTCATGTGAAGAGCTCTCTGAATCCACTTCCTGGAAATTGCAGCTTTTGTGTTTTGGTAATTACTCATGCAAACACAGATGACAACATTTCTCTTGCAACCATTGTTAGTGTAACTGCAGTAATGAGCCGTTTTTTTTTTTTCCAAGGGGATAGAAAAGGGAGAAAAGGAGCTCTTCAACAAAGAAGACAGAACTGAATGCATTGTCGCTTTACAGCAAAAAAAAAGGCAATATGGCTCTACAGCATATTAAGACATCAGTACTGAGTTTACACTATTAGCAGCCAATTTGCTTAAACAGACTTTTATGGCTGGGGTAAGAGGTTAACTCTCATCATTCATGCCCAGGCATATACTGTGGCATTTATGGCTGCAAATTAGGTTTAAAAAAGTAATGAGATATATTTAAAAGCTATAATGTATGCTTGGAGGTGAATGGCCACTGTCAGCAACCATTATAGCAGTCTGAAGAGACAGATACAGGCAAATTATGAATGATTCTGCTCTACGTAAGCCACAAATGAACTCCTTACTATGTCACAGGATGGTTGGTTGCTTTTTAAGGCCTCAGCTGACAATGACCTTCATTATGGAGTAATCTGTTGATTACTTTTTTTTTATTAATAGGTTAATAATTTTGACTATGAAATGACTGAAAATAGGAATAAAATGACCACCACAGCTTCCTCAGAACTCAGTGTGGAGCCTTTACATTGCTTGTATTGTCCAACCAACAGCACAAAAACTAAAGATATTTAATTTGTGACAAATTTGTGATGCAAAACAGAAAAAAATAATCTTCATCTTGCAGCAGACATTTTACTGTTTAAAGTTGAATTTAAGCAAACATGGATGAGAAGTTCTGCAAGTGCTCAGAAGAAAATGGAAATTTGTATTCCATGACAACTGAGCAAGAGCTGAACTCCTACTGATGAAGATCATGTGATGTGATGAAGAAAGCTCCACAACAGCAACTACTTGGGACTTTGAGGTGAGACTGTTTCGTTAGCTGCTGCTTCCAACGTCAAGAAAGAACTTGGAAACTCGACTTGAAAACTTTTTCAAAATATGAGTATTTCTCTACAACATTAAGTTTTGCGACTAAGAGAAATCAACGTGAAAGTTCAGGTTCAGATCTGATTGACAGCGGCTTGGCTACAAAGTAAACCACCACATAACTGTCATCAGATTCAGATTCAAGCGTCTTTAAATCCTGTTTGGTCAATGGAAGTTGGGGACCTTTTCGGGGGCCTTTAAATGAAAACTGATTATGAAAACTGTCGATTAATTCTCGAACTTTAGTGACAGTAAAAGTGAACCACACCTTTGACACAGACAGCTTTTTGTCTCTCAAACATCTTCTCATTCCATCACAAACACCTCTTGTGCACCAGTGAGACTTCAATGTTAAAGATGTAAATGTCAAACCCACATATCACTGAGACTGACGGGTTATCGTGTGTTGAGTTATCATTCTGTCAATCTGAGCGGGCTTTCAGTGACCTTCTCTATTTTAGAATGACAAGTTCAGCTTTATGTGCTTTGCTCTGAGATGAAAGGATGGATGATGGAGGGATGGAGAGAGAGACATGGGGAGGTAGAGGGGTTGTGGCGATATTTATGGTGTCATGAAAGGCAATTAAATAGCACAGCGTTACTTTTACCAGCCTGGACTAATGATGTCACAACCACTCAATAAAGACGCAGTGTTAAAGGTTCAGTCCCCATAATTCACCCAAAAGCAGTCTTAAGACAAAAACTGCCCACTTTTCTGTACTTACAGGTCCTTTACTAGATGTCTGGCACTGGGGAAAGACTTGAAAACATAACCCAAACCAGTTCAGGCAGGAGCTAACTGGGGTCAAGCAATCATGTTAGCTTCAATGAAACACAACCAATCAACTTACATATTTCCAAATAAACATGTTTTATTATTTTGTCAATATAGAAATTCATATTGAGGAATGAGGATGAAATCAAATAGAACCACAAGTGAATGTGATGAGAAACACGAAGGAACACACAAGTAAAGAACATGTGATTAAAAAACAGGATTAAAGAATGAAAAAAACTAAAGACAAAGTGTGCAGAGTGAAGAAAAAGGGACCGAGAGCAAAAGAAAGGCAAAGCATAGAGAAGGCTATTGGCAACTAGTTCAAAACCCACCAATCCCATCCTGCAGATTTATTATAGGAAAGGCAGGCTTGTTACAGGCTTCTGTGCTTCTTGCTTTACAGAGCAAATAAAAGGCAGACATAATTAAGACTACCAAAGGTATAAATCTTGTATGGGAATGGCCCATTGCACACATCGACCACGCAAGTAATTTACATGGCCCTTTGAGAATTCGCCTCAGAGTTTTCTCTGACACTCACAAAGGTAGTGGTGAGAGAGAGCCGAGCAAAAGTAGAAAAAATGAGCCAAATAGAAACTACACTTTATACACTTTATACATTTCAAAGATTAAACTGAATAAGACCAGTGTGTTTATGAACATTTTAATTATCTATGCAAGGTTACATGATGTGTCAGTCCAGATCATCAATACCCATTACTTCTTTTGTCACATGAAAGAAAACTACTGTGGTAGGTGTAGATGTGGCAGTGAATGTGTTTTACTGTGTCTTTGCTTTAAGGGCTTTTAAATCTAAAGTCTGGGATGGGAAACTGAGTACATGCAGTTGTTTAGATGTACAGCTCCAGGTAATATATTTAGCGCTTTGTTCTGTCATTTTATTCTTTTTTCCTCGCTCAACTCGTTTTGTGTATTGGCTTGTGTAAAATACAATAAAATACAAATTGTGCTTCTTTTTTTTTTTCTGCTCATGTTTTTGCTGTTCTCATTTGAATCAAATTAAAAACTAAAATAAAACATGAAACTACCCACTTCAGTCTGTGGTTCCAAAACATACTGTTTCTCTTTCTGCTCAATGGAAGACTTAAAATGCTTCATCTAGTGAAGTATATAACCAAAACTACGTACTGAATTTCCTCATTTTTAAGGGAGAATTAGCTGTGCTAACTAGCTGCCACTAGTAGTTAATGTTACATTAGCTACTCTAATCAATCATACAACTATGGGAAAAATATTATCTTGCTGACTGTACGCAAACAACATTCATTTGGAGCAGTATTTACCCAGTAGTATCTGGCTGTCTTATTTCTATTAGCATTGGTTTCGTCAGCATCGAGTTGAATGTCTAACACTTTTAACGTGGGACTTGAAATAGCCAACGCCAACAGACACATGGATTCACCAGTAGCAGGCTGTCTCTGTCCTCTCATGAGTCTGTAGCTTTCAGGCATGTTTGCATTGAGCATGTAATTTACATACTCGACTCTGAATGGGTGATTTTTTTTTTTCCTTCTGATGTTGCCACTGTACTGGTTCATTTCCTAAGCGATCTTTTGACATACATAATTTTTCCTTCTCAAATCTTAGTAGCTCGTTAAAGTTACGCCGCAGAGGTTTCGCTTCTAGTCTTTGAGTCTGTAATTGTGATGTGGGATGAGAGAGAGAGAGCAGAGGTCCTGCCGTTTTTACAAGTTAGCCTCAGTCAGACTATTAATTTTACTCATCAATGGTTTCTTTCATTAATCTTTCTGAAAAGCTGAAACATGATGATGATTTTTTTCTCCATATTCCGCGTTAATTGACAGTACTACTTCCTCATCGCTAAAATTTGAGCATCTCGTTATTTTAACACAGATAAAACTTTGTAAGCGTTCCACAAAGATGAGTCTCAAATGAGTCTCACAGCCTTCACTATTAATGAAAACCGCAGTTCTCCACTACAGTTCATGTCAACAACCATTACTGGGAATCTTTCAATTTTTCAAACACAATATATTCGACGTGGTACTAAACAGTACAAAATGGTGACTTTTGTCAGCAGTCCTCGATTCAAGGTAACTACCCACTTAAGGCTAATCTGGTAATTAACCCAGACACAACCTTTTTTGTCTATCACACAAACATTCAGTTCAATTCAATTCAATAACTTTATTCATCCCTAGTCGGCAATTTAAAACTATTCATGGCAAAGCACATAAACACATTTCAATAAAACACACAATAATGGTAACTATTAACTCAGTGTATATACTGTCACCATCTTCAGTTCGATTGCCCGCAATGCTTGCAAGTTGTAACTATGGTCATCTTTCCAGTTGTTACCTTCCTCCCCACATTACATGAACACAGCATCAGGCATAAAGCCTCATGGGAGCTGTAGTTGTTGAACTGAACAAAACATTCAGTGTTCAGATCTGGAAATGTTTGTATTCAGTGTTTCAGCTGAAAACCGTGTGAACTTCATGATAAGCAGAAAAAATGCCACACTTTTGTCACACACTTGTACGTATGCAAAAACATCCTCAAAAATGTCATTGTACATGTTGACTCTCGCTGTGAATATATGATCAACAAAATATGAATGAATGAACCTAATGAATTACAAAAAAAGAGGAATTTATCAAGGATATTCTCCATAAGTTCCAGCCACCTTAACACGTTAATGTTAGGCATACTTAATAAACTGCAAGGAATGTTAAGACTGCTCTCTGCACCGTCCAATGGTGGGAAAACAACAAAACTTTGAAACCCCCTTTAAAACTGAGCATGTAGATGGTACCTGTGTAAAGGCTGTCCGTGTGACTCTGTGATTTCTTGTGACATTACTTTCCAGCCTTCTCTCTCGGCTTTCCAGCCTTGGCAGATCTATAGCAACTATGGCTTTACTAGCATTCCCTTTCAGCCTCATTTCCCTGTAGCACGACTCCCCCTCCAGTGGCAGGAATGAGCAGCGTGGAAGACCATGCCGCGGTTCAGGAAAAAAGCTACATCTTTACCCCCACTAAAGGTGTTAACGCACTCTTTTGAAGATGGTCTTAATTGGGTTAGGAGAAAGAGGAGGGGGGGTGGGTGTTGCGGAGAGAACGGAGTCCATCGTTTGAAATCCCCCCCTCCTGATTTGAGAAGGTGTAAAGAGAAGAAAAGAGAGGTCTAATTGATCCCCTAGTGGTGTATGTAGCTTGGCATCCCTCTCAGATAAAGGTGGGGGAGATGTTACGCACAGCTGGCTTACCCATTACAGTCAAGCATCACTACACACTAAAGATTCACAATTCTCTTCCCTCTTTGTACTATAAAATGCCTCATGCTGTCATTTCCATTGCTCTAATAAAAGCTCCTTTCAATATGTGTCATGATTACAGTAATGTAAAGGTGATGTATTTCAGACACTAGAAACCTGTAGCTTTGTTCAGTTGCGCTGCGGTGCAGGTAGCTACTTGAAGACAAGTACAAGTACCAGCTTTCAACAGATTTCATTGGATAATTATCACAAGTTTTTTTTTATAAAAAGATCATCCATTTCTGCATTGTGTCCGTTTTAAATATGTAGATATTGTTATACTGAATATATCAGCAAATGAATACTGTGACCTGACCTACTGGCACGTTTGGTAAGGTGAAGAACATACCGTGCACTGAAGAAGGTCTCTATAGACTCTATAATGGTGCCGTTTCACCGAAGCAATTCAATTAGACATAAAATACTGATGTGATCTAACATAATGACAACTCATACTCTTAACGTTTGGCCGAGGCACTGAAAAAACATGAGGTGATTTTTATTGCAGATAGAGAGGAGGGATAGGTTATTGCTTTAAGTGAGAGACTTAAAGTCTGGTGTGTAGGTGTCTGTGTGTGTGTGCAGAGGATAGGGAGACACAGGAAGGGAAGGGCGCGTCTGTTAGTATTGAAGATAGAACAGCAATGTCAAATTTGTTTAGGAAATGTGTTTTTGTAACCTGCGACAGGCACTCTCAAAGTCACTTTCTATTTAGATGCTTGGATTGATAAATCAGTTAGTTTGCATGGAAATGCGCTCTCTTGACACTCACAATTCCATGCAGCCTTTGCTGACGTACTGTAACACACACACACACACACTCTTTCTGTTTCTCTGCGCTAGTTATCTGTGCCCCTCTCTCTCTCATACACACTTTCAAGAACACCACGCTATATACCACCAAGTGGAGTTGATAAATGAATCATCTAATAAATAAAGTCCCATATTACCTTGGCCTATGTGTCTCAGTGCCTTCCTATTTTCCTATTCTCCACAGAACTCAACTCTAATCATCCACTTAGGTCCCCCACTGAGGGGAAAAAATCACTTTTTTTCTATCAAAGCCAAAATCAAACGGGTGAAGAAAGGACCCGCTCCGGTGGGGATCGCAGCCATGTGAAATCTCATCATGTGAAATAGGTGCTCATCTGGCCTGGTCTCAGTGGTTCAGGTGAAAAATCCCATTACAGGGTGACACAGAAATAACCAAAACACCTCTTCCCTAAGCCGCTCTGCTTTTTCGTTTCCACTTACACCTTCTCATTATTCTCTGCCTCATTCTCTCATCCACTTGTCAGAAGTTTTCCAGGTGGCTGCATCTTACCTTTCCTTAACTCCTCTTTTTGGCTTCATCTCGGTTGATATTCTTATCACAGGTCTTACATCTAATCCCTTTCAAATACTTCCCTCTTTATCTACCTCTCTTTTTCTGCCATCTCCGCTACTTCTGTCCTGCTCCTTTGCGCCCTCTCCTACTTCGTCATTACTTTCAATAATTTCATCATTCCTCCCTCCTCTGCGCCTCTGTCTTGCTTCCGTCTTATGTTTCTCCTCACATTTCACATCAAGGCACTAACATGAATCATTATCTGTGAGAGATTTCAATAATCGTTAACTAAAGCTCGTGTATGATGTTTTGACCTAGACCATCAATGCCAAAAACAGTGCAAAGTTTTCATGACTCATTCATTTATGAACATTGTTTTTATGTAGTTTATTAGGTAATTCTGTTCACATACTCTGTAAAGATGTAACGTAACCGCATTAAAACGTGTAAAAACAACTCGTCCTATGTTATATATTTTGTTGAGTTTGTTGCGAATGTTCAAACCCAGATAAATCAGTAATTTTATTCAAGGTAACGATCCATTTCATTTGGTCTCCTGTCCATGGAGTCATATCCCCTTTACCCCTTCTAGTTACTATAATTTCTGGGGAAACACTGGATGATACGTCAGAGAGCAGGGAAGGAAGTTGGCATCCTATCTACCTAGCCACTATATTGTTTATAGTAGTTTATCATAGTTTGTATTGCTGACTCGTGGCAGAGCACGATTATTCATTGCCGTTTGCTGTGCATTCTGTCACCGAAACTGTCCCCGTAAAGTGCAAACCTACAGGTGAACCGAACAACTCAAGAAAATTATGGGACAAGAAGAGAGCTAAAACAAGGGTAAATATTGATATTGCATTTCCAAGAATATGAGAGCTTTGTGACAAGCTAGGACTACAGAGAGATGCCGATCTCCCGAGCACCCATTTGGCTAACGTTATTGAAATAATAGTAATAATAATCATAGCATGCTGTATATTATTATGATGATACTGATAGGAGTCTAGTGAGTTAGCTAACGTAAGCTACAGTAGCTGTATGGGTAGTCAACTCATCTAATGGTAAGTTAGCAAGTTAATGTTACGTTCCTTACGGCTATTTCATTAGACTGAAATGACATAACGTGAATACTTTAATACATTACCGTGAACATGATTTCTGCCTGAGTGACGTCAGATAGATTTTCATCGGCAATGGTGAAGACACCAACTCCCATGATCCCATGCCACTTCACGACGTCATCAAATGACGTCTTTTGTTACTGTTTTGATTGAGAGACCCCTAGCGGCAGAAATTACATACTGTGCCTTTAAACAAGTGCATGGTCTCAGTGTAACATCTAACCATTGCAATTATGTTTAAATAAATACATAAACACCTAAACTAATGCATTTTGATGGTTTATCATCACTTTGCTTGTGTTCTGTGCCTTATCAACACTCCTTTGCATAGAGTCTGTGGCAGTGATAACTTCATCAGCTCCCATTCCCCACACTGCATGCACAGGTGCGCGCACACACACACACACACTCAGTTCATTGTCGCAGAAAATAATAAACAGATTAAAGAAGAGACAGACTAGAAAGACAGTCACAACTTCCTAATTACAGACAGGTTGGCTTTCTAATCAGACAAATAATAAGTCTGGGTGAGTCCATGATGCTTAATTTGTATTTAAGAATTTTCATAATATCTATTTCGGTTTGAAACTGACCAAATGCTTTTTCCTCATCCTCTTATATATTGATCTATTAATACAAATATTATATTTAATAACCAGTGTACTTTTATGGCAAAAACATGCACTTATGCAATCTTTCAAATACAGCCCTGACTCATCTTTGACATCAAAGCCAGAAAATCTCAATAGTTTGCATCTGTGTTGAAAGTAGCTGAAGCCTGCTCTAATTTGCATATCTATGAAGCTATAACTTAACTTACATACTGTATATACAAGATTTTAAAAAGTGATCAAAAAATGAAGTCAAGCAAAACATACCTGACTCTAACTAGCTTTATCATCAGCTATTACTACTTTACTACTAGAGAGGATCCAGACACTCACTCTTGTAAACTCTGCATTTTGAATAAAAAAAGTTGCTAAAGGGTCTTAAATGTCACTAAATATAGCGATAAAGTCACCAAGTTGGCAGTAATTGTTAAACTACCTTAACTGGCAGGTTAACCACAAACATGCTAACTAGCTGGGAACATGCTAGCGCTAGTCAGTCACAATAGATTTCCGAGTTACTGGTGTATGCAGTCCAATGCAACGAGGAATGCAAGGACCTCTACATTGGTGAAACCAAACAACCGCTACATAAACGCATGGCCCAACACAGGAGGGCTAACTCCTCAGGCCTAGACTCTGCTGTCTATTTACATCTCAAGGAGAAAGCCCACTCCTTTGAGGACAGCAATGTTCACATCTTGGACAGAGAGGATAGATGGTTTGAAAGAGGAGTAAAGGAAGCCATCTATACCAAAATAGAAAAACCATC